>WHPX01000857.1:0-600000 GCA_011057435.1 Actinia equina | reverse complement strand
TTCGTTTATATTACTGGTCATGTTTTATCTTCAACGGGGTCCTACCAATGCTAGCCATCACTACATTCTGCCTAGTGAGCGTTCATTCTCTGTACTTCAAGAAAAATGGGACTGAATTGAAAAAAGAAAAGTTAATAGCAAGACTACGTTTGAGAAATGCCATTAAAGTGGTGATATTCATAGGTTCTAGTTACATTATCACTGGCATTCCAGAGCTCATTTTGTACTTTTTTCTCGCAGACCCGAAGACATCGAAATGGTTACTAGGCATCCAATTTGTCGTTTTCGTCACCATGGCAATGCTTGGCTCTTCTGTGACACCACTGGTATCATCTTCCTTTTTGAAGCGCTTTCGGTACTTTACGAAGAAGTCGTTGTGTGACTGTCATGGGCTGAACGCTGCAAAAAAGCAAAAAAGCAAAACGGAATGGAGAGAAAATTTTGCATGAATAGCAAACGGCAAACTACAGGGAAGAAAAATGATGCCTTGTCTGGGATAAAACAGAAAAACGCTCAACCGTCATGAATGGAAATCCGACGGGCATGCAAACGGACAATGAAACAACGAATAATAACCGCGGCTAAAGCAAGCAGAAAATATTGACATTATAGCTTAATGATAAATATTTTATACTAAGAATGTTAATGACTGCTTCACGTGTAAACAGTAAGATTGATACACGTGCAGTACAAGGAGACAGGAAGGAAGGAAGGGTTACTTTGAAACATGTCATAATATGTCGTGTTTTAATCCAGAATTTAGATTTTGCATGTTTTAACTAAAACTGTTATTAGTGTTAATATAAATGTAATTAATGATGGAAAATAAGAAAAGAAGAAGGGGAAGAAGCGAGAAGAAAATGAGCGTGGATAATGAAAGTATGAAAGAGAAAAGGGAAAGTGGAAGGAAGGGATGAAGGAAAGGAAGGGAACAGTAAATGAAGAAGGTAGAAAGGACCAGGGAAGCTGAAAAGGATTAGCGTTAATTAATTAATGATGGAAAATAAAGAAAAGAAGAAGGGGAAGAAGCGAGAAGAAAATGAGCGTGGATAATGAAAGTATGAAAGAGAAAAGGGAAAGTGGAAGGAAGGGATTAAGGAAAGGAGAGGAACAGTAAATGAAGAAGGTAGAAAGGACCAGGGAAGCTGAAAAGGATTAGCGTAAGGGAAGAGGGAAGAACTAAGAAAGGAAGAAATAATGAATAGATGTTGAGTTACACTCCATCCCAGAGGGAGGGAGGGAGGGAGGGAGGGAGGGAGGGACGGACGGACGGACGGATGGATGGATGGATAAAATTAGTCACACTATCTTTGACAATCTAATAAAATATTTTTTCGTTCACTGTTCATGGTTCTTATTTTATTTCATTCAAGAAAGAAAAGGATAAAAAACTGTCTTCAAAATGAAAAAAAAAGTACGGCGCCCAGTAACACCAACTTTAACAGATCAAAAAATATCTCAAAGTATTCAAATCGTTTATCGTTTAGCTTTAGCACCTAACCAGGGGCGGCGGAACCGGGGGAAGGGGTGCGACGAAAAAAGTACGGCGCCCAGTAACACCAACTTTAACAGATCAAAAAATATCTCAAAGTATTAAAATCGTTTATCGTTTAGCTTTATCACCTAACCAGGGCGGCGGAAGCGGGGGGGAAGGGGGGTAACGAGCCTCCACGATATTTTTACCGGCACCAACGCACTTAGATCGATGACGTTAACTCAATCAACAAGAATTTTTATCGACAATTACGCATGTGACAAAAATAAATCTAATATTCTTACCTCATTGATTATTCCCTCCCTTCCTGTGCTACAGGATACGTTGCACAATCCACTTTCTTTCTCGATTCGTTCCGCTTAAAAACAACTTATTTTTGACTGTCTTCAGCTGGCTAATAGCACATCAACTGTGGATAATAAAGTAAGGAATTAACTGTGTTTGTCAGTATACAACGAGACTGGAAGCTCTATTTTAGGACCAGGGGGAGGGGGGTGGGGTCAATTTCTGGACTTTAAATCTCATGTGAGTAGAGTTTTATGTGCCTCTTCTTTAATTCGAAGGTTTTTTGAGTTTTCATCCCTCCGCAAAACCTAATAAACTATGAAGGCCTCGTTTGATAAGCATTAGTAACAAAGTAACCATTCCAGTCACAATTAATCAAGGAAGAGTAAATTCTCGCCTAGCAAAATACAGAGAATGCCTTACATAAGAACAAGAAAAAGTGAAAAAGTCTTTGTCACTGTAGCAGGGTACAGACAGATCTGACCACATGATTTTTAGCCTAAAATCATGTGCCTCCTGTCTTAACAGCACGTGTTTAACCCTTAGTAATTCGTGCCGCACGTGTGAGATCCACGTTTGTTTTGTTATACACGTGCTGGACGATATATTTGGCGGTAAATATCTTAGACCTGACGTAAACACGGGTTTAGGGGAATCTCAGATTAAGCCATTAGTAAACCATTTTTAACTTTTATTGCAATTTACTCAATGCCCACGGTTATCTGTCACTCAGCTATTACTTCCCTCAAGTAAATTAAGTGGTTTGATAAAATTTGACAGATTTGAGTGTTCGGAGCTATTTGTTTGAATGATCATTTCCTAAGCTCCTCTCGTGTTCTCTCAATATCCCGCGTGTTTTGATCAGAGTATCAAACACGGAAAACTGTCTTTGATCTGTTAATTAAAAATATTTAAGAATGGACACTTTTTAGTATTGTCAGTAAATCAAGTGGGTTATAAGTGAGCAGGCGACAACCTGTCTAAAGAATCCTGCAAAAAGTTAGGCAGAAATAAAGGGTCTTGAATTGAAATAAGACCTTCTAAGCAACTTTTCTCACAATGCTTGAAAATTTAACATAGCGTTGCAAGTTGACGAAGTGAGGTGTTACACTAGGCACTAGGCAACGCATCCAACGCGTCCAGACAAGTTGCTTCGAAAACTTAACGGTGTAAGAGGGGCTTTAGTAGTACTCTTGTCTACCCCGTACAAGATGAATGAAATGCAGTGCGCATGCTCGGAAAACCACGACAATCAGCCGAAATCTCGCCGACAAGTAACGCCATCAGTACAAAGACAACAAATTGACGAGTCTCGAGCTACTCAACAAAGGTATGCAACATACTACGCATACTCGAAAAACCACGAAGGACAGCCGAAAACTCGCAAACAGCAACGATAATTCGAAGAAAATATTCTTACAGGAAATACCCAGGTTTTCCCGCAAGTTTTCAAAGCATGTGCGGTTTGGTTAAGGAATGTCGTTTCTTAGTGTTTTGAATAAAATATACAGTAATAACTAGCTTTGAATATTACCATATAGTTTAGTTTGAGTTGAGTTTTTATTTACACATACCTTCTTGTTTATAGGATTAGATCACAGTGCTATATTATAACAGAGAAAATTATTTAATTTTACATTTATAATGAATCATATATTAACAAAAGAATAAACTAATTACAATACTACACGTTTAATAAATAAGGAATGAAATATTTAAGTAAATGAAAGTAGTGTTGGTGAGTTTTCGAGCTAACTCACCATTTATAGAGGATGGCATTAAAGAACAAGCGGTTAAACGGTCGAAGGACTAAAAAACTATATATCAAATATGATCTAATAGTGTTGATATAGTGGTTCTTCAATTGCGCCCAAACAGTTTATCATGTCAGACGCGTAGTTAAAATGTTGTGGTTGTGTCGAAGAGTTTTGGTGCATAGATCAATTGCGCCAATTCTCCCTCTTTTCATGAAAAAACACAGAAGCATTTTCATTCTTATTCGGATGCAAAGAGTTTTTGTTAAGTCAGACGCGTAGTCAAAGTGCTGTTGTTGGCTACGAAGGGTCTTGGTTGGCACTCTCTAACAACATCGACTCTCCCTCTCTTAATAAAGCAGCACAGAAGCATTTTCATTCTTATTCGGATGCAAAGAGTTTTTGTTAAGTCAGACGCGTAGTCAAAGTGCTGTTGTTGGCTACGAAGGGTCTTGGTTGGCACTCTCTAACAACATCGACTCTCCCTCTCTTAATAAAGCAGCACAGAAGATTTTTCATTGTTTTTCTGATGTGTATCTTCAGTTGATTGCTTTGGTAGCTGTACAACACAGGATTAATGCTCGAGTTTAGAGTCACCATCAAGATTCCAACCTTATGCCACAGAGAACCCGCTTGCATTGTGGTAACAAAGGAAGAAACACAGTAGAATATAGTGACAGGTGCCCAACAGCAACAGTAGATGATAGTAATAGCAATCATGATCTTTGTAAGGCGCTTGCGACTACGCATGCGCACTCGTTGGCATATATTCACAGTTTTGTTGCCCGTGCGCCAAAGGGCATTGATTATTCGAAGGTATATGGCCGCCATAATGCAAACTGGAATGACAAAAGCGACTAAAAGCCAACATATACTATAGGCTATAACGTGCCACCTCTTAGGCCAATCGCCAACACAGAACTGCTCTTCCTCACTATATTTTCGCGTTAACATTTGCGGCACGACCCAAAAAATCCCGAACAGCCATGACAGGATTATAATAATCCTTACTTTACGGGTGCTAAGACGCCCTTTGTACGAATGCGGGTGAATGATTGCGTAATAGCGCTCGAAAGAGATTGAGAGTAAGGTACAGAAGGACACGACTCCTCCACACAACATCAGTGTTTGGCCGGTCAAAAACTTGCAGAGCATTAGGCCCGGATTTCCAGTTGGGTGTTGGAACAGTTTGATGAAGATGAACCATGGCGACATGAATAATCCAACAGTTATGTCGGCGATCGATAGGTTGACAAATAAAATGTTCATAGTCGTACGCAGAGACTTCTTGCGTAAAATAGTGTAGCAGATTATAGAATTACCAGCAATGTTGAGCGCAAAGGACGCAGAAAAGAGAACATTCAGAGCTGTGTCGGAGTTAGATTCTCTCATTGTTGAATAGTTGGAAGAAATACCCAGACGGGAGTACAGAAGCGAAAGGAAACGATCAACTAGAATCAACTAGGCCTAGAAATTTGGATCGGCGTAACGAGAACGTACATAGAAAGATTACTGATAAGATAAGATAGAAAACATGAAGGAGAATTTTCAACCATACCATGCCAGACACCAAGAGCAGACTGAACTTTATAAACCATATTCGCATAATCTACTCTTCCAGCACTTTTGTACGATCTACTTTCACACTCATTAAACTTTTATTCTATCCTATTCTTTGCGTTGATGAGTCTTTAATAACCATGGAAGTTTTCACGACCTCCGGTTTGACACTAATATCGCTCGATATATTTAAAAGACCCCACGGCGATTCTCGCGCGACCCAACAAATTCCTGTTCCGTTGTTTAACACAGAATTACGGCTTTGTTTTCTTTTGTCTTTTTATTCTTTTTGCCTTTTTTTTCTCTTTTTCTTCTTCACTCAAGATTCGCGGTTCGGGTTTTTAGCGTACTGGAAGTATATCCTATATTTTTCATGTATACAGTGCACAAGTACGTTTTTTGGAACGTTTTATATATTTTCATGAAGTTTTCATTCTGATAAATATTTATTTTTTTATTGCAGCTTTTTAGAGGAAATCTCGTAAATAATGGTATGACCTAAACCAAATATCCATTCAATAACGTTTGGTAGAGTAATTGGTTGTCAAATGCTTTCTTGGAGATCGATTTACATTCGGCATGTCATTAGGAGAGTAAGGAAGACTGCAGATGTAGCTCGTTCCGTTGATTAGAATTCACAGCTTCGTTTACAGATTTTGAGACGGCATTGTTTGTAATTAAGTCAGATGATGAAGTTCTCACAGGAAAAAGTCGAAAATCATACATATGAAGGAAATATTAAAGGGCAAATAGCTGTATGGTTATTTAGTGAGAACGAAATCTATGTTCTTTCTTTTTTCCTTTTCTTTCTCTCTCCTTCTATCGGTTTTCTTCCTTGCTTTTTCTCTCTCTTTCTCTCTCTCTCTCTCCCTCCCTCCCTCCCTCTCTTTCTTTCTTTCTTTCTTTTTTGTGTCTTTTTCTTTTCCAATTCTCACTTTTTTATTTTTCAAAATTCCTACTTTATAATGCAATTTTACTTCCCTTCCCGCCAGAGAAAACTAGACTAATGTTTACTTACAACTACTCTTGTTTTCAATTTGTCTACCTCGACAAGAAACACTCTAGGTATCTATGTTATGACTATCAATTTTGGAAAAAGAAAAACCACAGATGTCACGTTTTTTCAAGCCAAGGTTTATGTGTTGCAATGCATTATGGGAACTTCCATAGGGATCCAGTAATTGGAAGTCTAGAGCCTGACTCGTCCCCAGTCTTCTCTTATTTTAAGAGCGCGCGCAAAGGGTCAAGGGAAAGGGAGAAAAAGAAAAACGACTGGCATGGGAAATCGTGTTTCCAAGATGGCTGACCATTTAATGGAGAATGCAAGCTTAGAAAAAAGTCGTCTCTTCCTCTTCCTTCTTCCCTTCCCTTGACCCTTTGCGTGCGTAAGAGAGAGACGACTGGGGACGAGTCAGGTCTAAAGCCACTCTGTCCTGCCCCAGGTTGATTCTAATTACTTTAAAGCGTAAAAATGAGGATTTAAAAATACCCATATGATATCCATATAATCTTTGTCTGTCTGTCTGTCTGTCTCTCGATTGATTAATTTACTCAACACTAACGGTAAGCCTGCGCTACCTGTGGTCCTGCTAGCAAGCTAACAGCTAAACACTTCACAAGCCAAATGTTTGAGAGAGAAAAATGACACAGTAGGTCCTGGGTGTCCATGGCAATTACGAGCTCACAGCTATAGACAGAAATGGCGGCTTCCAGAAAAGCACTGAAAAACCTCAAAGAATGTCTTGTTCTTGAAAGCTTCAAGAAAATAAAACTAATTTTTTTACCTTCTGCTCATTTACCTACATGTTTCTCCTTGGAGGCTCCTTGAACGGCCATATCTTGTCAGGATATATCACAAGCAGGACGAAAACAGAAGCACAATTGCCTTCTAAACTAGAAAATTATTCACTATAGTTTATTTACATGATATTTTACACGCAGTACTAACATGTCAGCGGTTAAGGCTTGAAAGTGAGGCTAAATAAAGGAAGCCATCTTGAAATAGAGATAAAAATACTTTACACAACTCGTACAGCCTTTAATTTTGTTCAATATTCAATAAAAAGATAATATTAATTTTTTTATCAATAAGAAATATGAAGATATTTTCATTACATGGAAAATGGTCCCTTTCACGGCCGTAATGTCTTTCCACAGGAAGCCCAATTTTACATTTTAAATATCTCGAGAAAGTATTTCTTCACTAGTTGCGTTTTGTCAAAATTTACCAATAGAAAGTCTTGATATACAAAGATAATATTTTCTATAGTTATATCCTTTATATTTTTTTGATGAAATGATAGATATTTTGTAGCACATAAATGGTACAAATAACATAAATCTATTTACGAACATCTGTTGTGTGACTGGAGTACGATAAAAATTTAGGTCATTAAAAAGTCATGTGATTCTGATGATTGGATTACATTTGAAGAGAGGCAAGTTTTGCGTGACAAAGCATGTGACTCTCATGATTGTTTCTTTGAACTGCTTTTAAACGTGCCCTGAACTTTATAATCTATTTCTGCCTTGCGTGACACATCACATGACTCTGCTAGTGTTCGAAATTTCCAAATCAACAACAGATACAGGAACAGTGCTTTTCTTCTGTGCGTGACGTGCGTGACTCGATACAGCAGTTATTCCTCCTCTTGATTCCGACGGCATCACACGAGCATTGGTTTTCCTACAGCACAAGAGATCAATCAAGTAACGTCGAAATCTCTCATTGTGAAATCCATAGATAATGGGGTTGACTGCTGAATTGAATGTGACCATTGCAACAGTAGCTGGGTACGTGATATTGACGTCTAAAGAGTGAGGCGCGTAAGCGAACAGGACAAAAATCGTGAGCTCAGGAACGTAGGACAAGGTGTAAACAAGGCTGACAATCAGCACCATCTTAGTGACCTTTTTTCGACGCTTTCTTTCAATCTCCTGATTATTGACTTGTATGACTTCACGTTTAAACCAGAGCGTATGGACGACTCGGGAGTAGAGAATACACATTGTAGTTATAGGGATGACTCCAAGAACGACGAACGTTAGAGCGCTGTACACCTTGAACGAGTATTGCGCCGGCCACATCATTGCACAGAATCCCAATTTCTCATCGTATCGTTTAACAGCAAAACCAATCGAATTCCAAGAAAGAGCGAAAAACCAACAGCAAAACACGAGCACCTTCAAATTATCTTTAGTAATGCTGACGTCACTTTTAGCGGGCTTCGTGACGGCGAAATATCGTTCGATTGCTATGGCAACAAGGAAGAACGCTGAAGCGTACCCTCCCATCCACGCAAAACTCTCCCCTGTCAAGAACACACAAAGTAGATCCCCGGCTAGACCAGTGGGATGGGTGTATGCACCCTTGAAGATGAACGTAGGGGTGAAGAAGACTAAAAGTATCATGTCAGAAATAGCAAGGTTGACGAGTAGATAGTTCATCGGTGTTCGCATGGGTCGGTTAAGTAGGATCACTAGACATACCAGGATGTTACCAGTAATTCCTGTCAATGTTACTATCGAGAATGCTGTCCTGATAATAATCTCTCCTGCTGTAAGCATATTGTTTAATCTTGTGAATCAAGAGCTGGTGATAAAATAGAGTAAAACAAAGGTAAAACGGTGAGAAAGCCAATAAAGTGCGAGAAAACCATTTGAATGCAAAATATGCAACTTTTTCCCCCTCAAAAGCCAGTTGTGTGCAAGAAAACCATTTGTGTGTAATAAGAAAACCCCGAGTATGGGCAATATTACGTGAATATCATGTGAAAATCACATGGACAATTATCACATGACTTTCGAAAAGCAGTGGTAATTACATAAATCAAGTTGTTTTCGTCAATTTTTCACTCTGACCGAAATATAACACTCTTTATGCGTAAATATAGTTGGCAAAAATTAAAAACAACAAGAAAAATCTAGGGGTTTTTTAAAAAATTCAGCTACGCAAATTATGCTTTTTCTTATGACAGATCCTTGTTTTAACTTAATTGATGGCTCATTTTGTTCACCGACCGGACAGATCAAGAACTTTGTTTACGCAATAAAAAAGAGATCTTCTACTTTGTTAGAACTAGAACTAAAACTAGGGAAAAATAGAGGACATTAAACTAACTTACATATATTTATAATATTCTTATTTACTTTACGAAATAAGCCGTGGTGGCAACTTTGATTATATTCTCTCTAATTCAACGTCTATAATACTTTTTCTTTCTTTTTAAAAAAGATTGAGCGTATAAGCGGATGAGAAACAGATTGCGGTTTGACTTCTAGTCTATGTGGTTTCTTTTCACGACTTCAAAGTATCTTTTTTATTTGATCAAGAAATGTTCAAAGACAATTAACAAAATTGGGGCTCAACTGCAGTGTATGCCAGTCGTGTTCATAAAAATATAGAATTCTTTGCTTTACTGCCAAAATACTACTTATTCTTATCTAAAATTATAAACGAAACAGTACGGAGTGTTTAAGGTTGGAGTCAGTATATTCTTGTGTTACGACAAAACTTATAATCCTAGCTTACTCTCCGTATTACAAAACCGTCCATGGTCGAAAGCTAAAAGTTATAACGGTGAATGAAGTCCAACGGTGGATTTTAGAAGAACAAATCTAAGATTTTTTCGAAGAATCCAGGGGGAAAATATTATCTTAAAGATAATCGTAAAAAGGGCGTCCTTCTCTACTGTTTTGTTTTCTTCAAAAATGTCCTTAACAAGATCAAAATTCTTACATTACTTCACTTCAACAAACCTGGTTTTTTTATGACTCACTGAACTCCGTTCCCAGCAGAGCAGTAATTCTTATTTTCTTGACTGTGGAAGTTTCTTTAATTACTTTTATTTGGCAACACTTTTGTTTGGCAGATTCGAGAGTTGGGGAAGTACACTGCTCGCTTGCCTACTTGGAAATGCTGCCTTGTTTATATGGCTATCTAGAGAGAGCCAATCACAAACGAATAGATGAGTTTCAGAATATTAAATTCCCAGCTAGTCATACTGATGGTAGATTAACGGTGACGTGAAGTATGTTAGAAACTTTGCGCTCAAGGGGAAATCATAAATGGGCTGTTAACCTCGGGTTAAGTTGATCAAAATACGATGTGGTTGATCTTTTGGCTTATAGGGGAAGGAAAGAAAAGGGGGAAAGAAGTGAAAAGAAAGAGATTGGAAGGAAAAAGGAAAGGAAAGGAAAAGGAAAGGAAAGGAAAGGAAAGGAAAGGAAAGGAAAGCAAAGGAAAGGAAAGGAAAGGAAAGGAAAGGAAAGCAAAGGAAAGCAAAGGAAAGGAAAGGAAAGGAAAGGAAAGGAAAGGAAAGGAAAGGAAAGGAAAGGAAAGAAAGGAAAGCAAAGGAAAGGAAAGGAAAGGAAAGGAAGGAAAGGAAAAGATAAGAAAGGAAAGGAAAGCAAAGCAAAGCAAAGCAAAGCAAAGCAAAGCAAAGCAAAGCAAAGCAAAGCAAAGCAAAGCAAGACATAGGAAAGCAAAGAGGAAAACTGACAAAATGAGGGAAGGAAATTAAAGATAAAGAAAGGCCGAGAAGAAAGGGAAACTAACCATACCCGGGGTCTAGAGGAAAGAAGAAAAGGAAAAAAAACAGGCCAAATAGAAGGAATAAATAAATAAAAGCATAGAAATCAAGGAGAAGTATGGCACAGAAAAGAAAACAGAAGGAAAAGGAAAAAAAGGAAAGGAACGAAATGATTGAGTTGTACTACGTATTGTTTGTAAATTCTACTTCCTTATTTGCTCTCTTTACATTGTCCTTAGCAACAGATGCCACAGGAAACGCAGGCCGGAAAACGTCGATGTACTTCAAAATGAAGTCTTGGGTATTGTTACACTTATCCGGATTGAAAACCAAAAGGGAGATTACGCGATTATACTAAGAAAGAGAAAAATGACATATACATTACATTTGTTTACTGATCAAAAAAGTAAAAGATGGAGAACGAGGAAATGAAAAACAAATGGAATACAAACTATTTATCCAACATTGATCAATGCCACTTTGTAATTTTAATCATGTTTATAAAGTGACCAAGTAAGCCGTGCATTGACTTTTATTAACCCATGTAGAGTGAGTGTCTTTCGATCGAGGTACTATAACTGCGCCCTGACTTTGTTTCGGCGCTTCATAAAATCGATATAGCAATCGATTGAAAGAGGAAGCATTTTAATAGTAAATGAATCTTGTGTTAAATTACGAATATAAATCGCTTTTCCTGTTAGGAATTTCTAAACATGCTTGTTCTAAACACCTTAAGGCTTGTGATGAGTAATCGATTGAAAAAGGGAGCGGAATTTTGCAGCAATATTGTGATAAATAAGCCGGAATATAAATCGTCTTTCCTGTTAGGAATTAATTAGCAAAAGACAACAGAAATATAGACATTGATATTAAAAGATATTGAAATAACGAAAGTATTTTTGCATTTTTCTTCTTCTATTCAAAATCTTTGTCTATAACACGACCTACTCTTTGCTTAACGTACGGCCTATGTTCTGTCCTCTAAAAGCGTGAAACTGCTCAATAGCTACCTGGAAAACCGATACAGCGTGTCCTTATATCAAAATGTCACCTGCGATGTCACATTTCAGACTGAAGTGACCACTTGTGGAGTTCCACAAGGTTTGGTGCTCGGACCTTTGCAGTTGCGTGCTACTTGTTTAACAATAAGATGATTCTACACCCAGACAAATAATCTTTTTCTTAGGGATTAGAGATTTGGACCTTAAAATTGTACATCAATAAAAAGACTTGAAAATCAAAATCTCGCGGTTGGGCAATCTTATTTATTTCATCTGAAAAATCCTCGACAACCCAGGACCGAAAATTTCTTTCGCTCTTTTCTCGCGATTAAGGAGCAACAGAATTTTACCCTGGGTCTGAGAAAAAGAAATTTCCTTCTCGAAAGCAAAGAAGCAACTTCATAAAAGTAACATGGCACAAAAACTATGCGTTTTCGGAATGATATCTTTATCCCTGAATATTATTCAACAATTCCTTTTTTCGTTGTTTGCTTTTCTAATCTAATTGTCGTAGCCAATAACACGCTTTTTACACCTCAACGAAACTTCATAAGTTTTAGAATTCTAATATGAAAATCAAGGCAATATATTTGGTAAAGAAATCATACTCTTTCTCAAGCAATTTCTATAATTAATACTTTACGCTTTTGTTTGCTTTTCAAACCTTGGCTGAAATTTCCCATAGTTCGTATAATGAAAACTGCCTATAAGAGAATACGAAATAAGTGAAAACTGTTTACTTGGTGTAAATTGGTAAGACTGAAAAATATTGCTATATAAAATGTGTTAGGATATACAGCGTACAAAACTGACGGAAGCTTGACACTCAAGCTTACAGTTCTAAAATTGAATCCTTTTGGAATTAATAAAAAAACTGAACGCGAACTTTATCTAAATATTTGACATTAAAATTAAAATCAATGACTTTTAGATAAAGAAAATTGTGTCCTAATGAATTCATTGACAAAATGACTTATTAGAAATTCAAAAAATTATTTTTTTATTTTATTTAAACTTTTTTTTAAGTCGCTATTTTCTAATAAATTTTCAAAAATAATTATCATAAGAAAAAACTAGAGATCTTACCAGAGAAAATGAATAGATCTATATCGAAATAAAATAGATTTTCATTTGACCAAGTAAAATTGAGTCAAATAGTTTCTTGTTGGTTGTTGTTACATTCACTGATAAGACAAATTATCATAAAATGGAGTTAAATTTATTAATAAATCGATTTTAAAAAATTGCCGGATTTCGAATTAGTTGATGGCAAAAATCAAAATTAATAAGCTGACATGCTTTTCATATCTTCTCTTAATCGAAACTCTTACTTAAAGGTAGCCGCCAACAGGAAGGTTACAAAATACTTACCATTGAAGTTCAGCCTGAGCTCAAGTAGAAAAATGTTTCAGTATACATATAAAATTTTGGAGTTATCAATTGATGACTTGATGGAGATATATTGATTGAAAAATTAATCTTTTTACCTTGACAAAGCTGTTAGTCTTACGTGATTGAAACCTGGTTTCCACTCCAAACATGAGTTATAGACAAAAAAAAAGATTTATAACTTCTTGAACCAAAAATACTAGACTTTCTAATAGAATGGGCAAAAGTAGCAACTCTTTACTTAAAAGTAAAATGCTCAGTCAAGATGCGTAATATGATAATTTAATACTTCTAAGCGAATATTACTTTTCCACACTTTTGCCGGACCTTATTTCCAAGGTGGGATGGATAACTGAGAGAAAACATGTTTCGTGTTATCCTTTACAAGATACTTTTTCTTGTTTCTTGACATATGAATATTGAGTTTTTCGATAAAAAAAACTAATTGTTTTGAGATCTCTCAAATATGAAACTAGGAAACTGATAAATGACACTTCCTTTTGTCAGAAGAATAACAAAATTGCGTCAGGATTTCTCAAGTGTTATCAGAGGGTCCTTAAGACAGGGTGCAAATTAATTATACTTGCTAGTTGTTTTTATCCCATTTCCCAGCGTCCAAATCCCAAAAAGTTTTCTTCCAAAAAAAATACTATTACTTTTTTATTTTCCTTTCCTTTTTTTTTCCCTCCTGTTATAATTTTTTTTTTAAATTTCCAGTGACCTAAATCCCATTTTCCCCCGCCAGACAAAAGAATATAATCCCTGTTGCCATTTCACCCCTTCAGGATACTCTTAACGTCGTATTAAAAAATTCAATAATAGATTTCCTACCTTACTTTCTTTCACTTTGCTTTGGTTTATTCTTTCCTTCCTTTTACCCTGCAAGAAAGTAATCAACTTTAAAAAGAATTCATCAATATAAGACCACCTCTCACTCAAGTGTTTTAATTCTTCCAACATTCATTTATTGAGTATATATCAAATTTAAAGTTGTTTTTGTTGGCATTTCGCCATTTCTGACTACCCAAATGCAATTATCTCTACCCAAATGCAATTCGGTCAACCCAAATGCAATTCGGTCTACCCAAATGCAATTCTGTCAACTCAAATGCAATTCGGTCAACCCAAATGCATTCGGTCTACCCAAATGCAATTCTGTCAACCCAAATGCAATTCGGTCAACCCAAATGCAATTCGGTCAACCCAAATGCAATTCTGTCAACCCAAATTGCAATTCGGTCAACCCAAATGCAATTCGGTCAACCCAAATGCCATTCGGTCAACCCAAATGCAATTCGGTCTACCCAATGCAATTCGGTCACCCAAATGCAATTCGGTCTACCCAAATGCAATTCGGTCTACCCAAATGCAATTCGGTCTACCCAAATGCAATTCGGTCTACCCAAATGCAATTCGGTCTACCCAAATGCAATTCGGTCTACCCAAATGATTTGTCCAGTCATTAACACCCCGTTTTCGATTAGCATTGCTATCTTTCAAATCCATGTATGTTTGGTGAATAGGGAAATGTACGTTGACCTTTCAACTCAAGTGGCTTTTGCTTTATGTGATTTCATTCATAATGATCGCATGATCTGTGGCTTTTTCCCCTTCTGCTTTATGATTAGCTCATAGCGGAAGTCAATTTAGATTCTTAGCCGAGTCCCCTAAACTCACACACAAATGGCTTTCGCAGTCAGCGTTTTGGCTTATTCTTTTTTTCTTGGTACAAACTTAACGGACGTTTTACAGACTTTATAGCACTCTATGGGTTTTCTAGTATGACTTCAGCACTCAAATGGCTTTCGCATTCAATTTTTGATTGGTTCATAGTGGAAGCCATTTGAGAGTCTTCAAACACTTCATTGTTTTGTTTTTATCAATAACCTCGTCTTTTTTATTGGTGCCGAGAGGAAACCATTTAACAGTCTTAGCACACCATAGGCTATCTACTCCGGAATCCGCCCTGAATATTAGCCATAATAGTCAATCATTTCTCTAACGTTTTTAAATTAAATATCTACATATTACCCCTAGGAAATTTGATTATTATATTTAAAAATTAACAAGTCTGCAAGTAATTTCAAAGCGGATATGATTATCCTTTTCACATTGTTATAGAAGATTTTTGATTTTGACATTCATTATGGAATGGTATATGAATGGATCTTGAGATATTACTCGTAAACAGAGAACGGAAAGGTCTACGGGATAGTTATACTGCAGTAAACAACACGATTTGCTCTAAAGAAATACAAAACACATGACAGTTTATGTCATTGGTCCAATATGAAAGAGCTAACTTTGGCGAAACTGTTTTATTGAAAAGAAGAATTAAGAAGATTGTTTGGAAAAAAAACATGGTTTTAAAATGTCATCTTGAAAATTGATGTCAAAAGTAAACTGATTGCGTGCGGTAATTTCAGAGTTTTTCATTTTATTTACTAAGATCTCATACATATTGTTAGAATTAGAATTTACCCAAAGTATTTCAAAAAATACTTTGAAATTACTACCATATGCGTTTCTTATGTATAATAAAACTTAGGAATATAATCTTCGCTATTTTGAGAGTTTCTTGATCAATTTTAGAAAGAAGATTAACGCACATTCTTTAAAATTATTTTTTATTTTGGCCAATAATTTGCGCGCCGGAGATTTCAAATAAAATTTTTATTATGAAATTTGACAGACGATTCCGAAGCAGAAAACACGTCTCACTTACGAGGATTTATCTGCGCGTCAACTTGTGTAATCAAATCGAGCCATTTCACGTAATCGTAAATAAGTAAATAAAAAGGGAGTTGCGCAAAGATACTAACATTGCCCGCAATACTGCAGACAATCGATGTTGCGAGCTATTTTACACGACGCAGTCGTCGCTGATGTAGAAAACAATAATACATTAAGGATTTAAAAGTGTCCAACACTATGAATAAAGTATTTGTATGGCTGTTTGCTGTGTTTTATGTTGGGAAGAAAGTTGAGATGGCACTGAAACAACCCAAGTTCTCCCCTCGCAACGTTTAAATACTCCGACTGCTAATTGATCAGCTCAAAGGTTGTCTTAGCGTTCGATTAAATATAAAAGCTTCATGGATAATGGTTAAACATGGCTTAGACTAAAACAGCGAGTGCGTGTAAGGAATTGCGCAACAAAATAAAGTTATTTTCTAAGCTAGTATCTGACGAAATATCTGTCCACACCTTCGCGCTCTTATAACTGCAAGCAACCCTGAACCTTAGATAATCACGAGGGACGCGTACATCCCCAATAACTTTTCGAGCAAGCACTTTACTTAAGTAAAAACTGAAATATATCGCGTGGGATCTCCTTTCAAAAAAGAAATATCGAGCAAACACAACAAATTAGCGTGCAGCGGTTACGATGCCTATCTCTAACGGATAATCGAGACCTTATTTTCAAAAAATACAATCGATGATCGATTTACGTGGTATCGCTCTTAAAAAACGAACAAAAAAATAACGTTCCTTTCCTCCTTTCTCTGTTTCTCTCTTTCTTACCTCTTATACCTAGGCTTTTGTATAACCAGCTTGGTTTTATAAGTTCTTTAGGCTATATTCATTCGTCTAAATAAATCGAGCTAGTGATGAAAGATGCGATAGAAGGCAGCGGGGTACAATGTAGGCAAGCTAGCGCACTCGAATCTGGCCATAGCATCTGCCGGGTTTAGCTGCGAAGATATTAAAATAGTGAGGAATATTGGGTAAATGTTGGAAAACATCTGGGGAAACAGATTAACCGGAAAGTAGGAAGTATGTCGTAATTTGTCGGAGTATTTCAGTAAGGACAACTTGATATGTAAAATTAAGATATTTATAACATAACAGTGTTTATAATTGGACAGGTCATGTCTCAGGCAGAATAGAGGAGAGATAAGAGAGAAATATCGACAGTACAAAGTTAGTATAGGAAATCGCACGATCTCGAGTACAATTCATATGTACGAGTGATGTTTTGAAGGTTTTCAAAAATTTGAGAACTTTCAAAACATCTCGAGTATCCATAAATTAAATTACGAATTGTACGAGAACATCGTGCGAGTTTTTGTTTATAACACACTCAATAAAATTGAGGAATTTAATTGCGACTCTATACAGTACAATTCATAGGAAATCGCACGATCTCGAGTACAATTCGGAGATTAATAGACACGAGTAATGTTTTGAAAGTTCTTGTACTTGCACGAGCCTTTAGGCGAGTGCAACTAAAGAACTTTGAAAACATTACGAGTGTCTATTAATTCCAAATTGTACGAGAAGACCGTGCGATATTTTGTTTATAGTTCACTCAACAAAATTTCAGTAAAAATTATTATCTATTTGGCGGCCGCTTTTCAGTCCATCGCGCAACTAAAATGTAAAAAGAAAAGTTTTGTTCTTACGGCTTAAAAGTCTTATTTATATGTTTTTGGAGTACAAAATGATAGAAAATAATGTTTTGACACTGTTTTTGCCGTGTTGCCATAGCGACTTAATTCGGTACTCCCAATTAACGCTATAATTGTACTCCTTTCGACCAATCAGAGTCGGGTAATTTTGTTGACTGTACTACAAGGGATTTAATTGTACTCCTCTTGTCCAATCAGAATCGAGTAACTTTTTTTAGTGTATTATAAAGTGTAGAACTGCCCAAGGGTAGATTATGCTATTTTATCCATTATCACGCGATAAGAAATATCCTTATTGTTTAGGAAATACGTGCAGTGAGGAAAGCCAAGACAAACCCGTTCATCGTAAACCAGACGTCCTTACATTCGCATTAGTACATGCTTATTTTAGTTAGTCACCTGCTGAATAGCTATGAAGCTGAAGCCGACAAGGATTATGTGTAGATATACATTTGACATGTTTCAACCGCTTGATAACTGTTCATGGAGTTGCTCATCTTTTACCACTTATAGTCTCACCTACTACTGAGCATCAATGATAAAAAAAGGTAAATCATACACCGTAAAAAGAGTTACGGTGTATAATATACTGAGCATCCCCAAGCTGCAGCTTGTATTAAAAAAGCTTTGTATATATGTGCCTCCTTGATAGTTTCCCATGATGCTCAGTGATCTCAGCTTCCTAGGTTTTTGGTGACTAACTTTATTGAAATAAGTATATTTCTGATGATTAAAATTTTTTTTGAATCCTCCCATAAGCTTTTTTCGACACAGAATATCTTGCATCATTCTGGTCTAGTTTGGAAACGAATCCACTATATTGCTTATCATGAGTTTCATCTTGTGTACCCAACCTAGACCAGAATGCATCTTGCTAATTAAATTTAGAAAATACCTTTGGATCAGTCCATGATAGTTTGCGCAAGGAAATGTATAATTTTGCAAGCGCATTGTAGTGAGAAAAGACTCGTTATTTTGAGTTAACACGCAGGAAATGACGCATGAATAAACGCAGGACGATTTTGAGGCGCTGCTAACCTTGTTCGCAAAAACATTACTCATCGTTCTTTTCTTTTCTTAAAATAAATAAAAGGAAAAAGGAAAAAAAAAAGACGCAAATCGAATATTTTTTATCGTAACAGGTGTCGCTAAATCTTTCTGACAACGACTTTATTGGTAATTTTCCTAATCGTTAATTTTGCACGAAAAATGTCGCTTTTATATCCGAACATCTTACGACGAAATATCGATCAGTTAATAAGCGAAACGATGAGATATCGATTTGTTGACGAACGATTTTCGAATTAAATTTTTTCGCGGGCTGTGCAAAATATAAACGACCGAAAACAAGGAATATTCAAGAGCTTAGTTAGTTTGTACACACACACACACTACGAGTGTTACATTTATGAAGAAATTCGTATATATTTGAAGCATCTCTGAATAACAAAGTGATATTTTAAATACATTCACTCAGTAAGATATATAAACCATTTTAAAACTGACTTTTGGAATTTTCTGTGTTGGGGTTCGTGAAGCTTAACACACCCAACTTTTCAAAAAATAGATAGCAATAATCAATCCATCATTGACCTTGCGATAATTATCACAAAGCAATGCAAGCAATTATTTCAAGCAATATGGAAATCTGTTGAAATGGGTAAATATTTGGTAATAGTGTTAGATCTGTTTTGAAATCTTTTTAAAACTTAATTGTCTGTTGACTCGGTATGTCTATCTGTCTGTCTGTCCTGCAAATGGGAAGAACTACAACCCGAGTTTAAAGTGGGTTAAAGGTAGACGTCTGTCTGTATAATATTCAACCGTCTTGTCTGAAGCTCTGTTCCTTAGTCAAAAGAAAAGGTTCTTTTCAGCTGTCTTTTCGTCTGTCAGCCACTTGTCTGTCTGTCCTGTTCCTTGACTGTCAGCTGTCTGTCTGTCTGCCTGTCTCTTTGCCTGTGCACGTCTGTCAGCCATTTGTCTGTCTGTCTGTCTGCTTGTTTGTTCGTGTCAACAGTCTGTCTGCCTGTCTGTCTCTTTGCCTGTTAACGTCTGTCAGCCATTTGTCGGTCTGTCTGTCTGCCTGTAAGTCTCGCAAATCATGTAACATTTGTCTTATTTTCCCGCCATTTTGTTGAGAGCACTGCCAGCTTTGAACCACCCGATCTGAGGTTCGTTCATGGTGTGGTTGAGAGAGATCTTGGTCACTGAACCATTCTTGTGCTTAATGTGACACTCCACTGGCTATAAAAAAAACACACACAAAAATTAATGACGGATATTGAATGAATGGATGAATAGGAAAGGAAAGAAGAAGGGAAAGAAGCGAGAAGAAAATGAGTCGTGGATAATGAAAGTATGAAAGGAAAAAGGGAAAGTGGAAGGAAGGGATGAAGGAAAGGAGAGGAACAGTAACAGAGGAAGAAGGTAGAAAAGTACCAGGGAAGCTGAAAAGGATTAGCGTAAGGGAAGAGGGAAGAACTAAGAAAGGAAGAAATAATGAATAGATGTTTGAGTTACACTCCATCCCAGAGGGAGAGAGTGAGGGCGAAGGAGGGAAGGGAAGGAAGGGAACTGAACTGAACTGTTCTATATTTATACACGGGATTCCTTCAAATTATCACATTTGTTTTACAAGGGAGCCGTGATTTAAAAATGATAGTTCAGTGTAGAATTAAAATGATCTAGAGTATAGTATAAATAGAAATATATATATATATATATAGCTATTGTATAAATAATAAAATACATACAGAAAAAATATAAGACCATTGACAGACAGGTCAATATTTTTTAGTTTGGATTTAAAGTCATTTTTAGGTAAAGAGTTCCATAGTTTAGCACCTCTATAGTTAAAACTGCGTTTTAGAAATTCAGTTTTGGGGTGAGGTAGGTATAGTATTGCAGTACATTCTCTTAAATTATAAGAAGTTTTTTCATGTACATGCGAAAACCCCTCAGATATGTTAGAGGGATATAGCTTGTTCACAGATTTGAACATAGAGACCGCAAGAGCCTTTTTGCGTTTATGCTCAAGATTTTCCCAGCCAAGACTTTGTAAAATATCAACAGATCTAATATCATAGTCTGACTGGGTTATGACTCTTGCTGCTCTGCTGTTTTGCAGTTTTTGTAGTTTTTCGGCAAGTTCTTTGTTTAAATTACCCCATACTTCGCAGCAATAATTAAATAGAGGTTCTACTGAGGAATTATAGATGGAATTATATGGTACAAAAGGTCTTGCACGTTTTAGTCCATAGATAGCTGAAGATATTTTTTTGCAAATATGTTCAATATCAACATCCCAAGTTAATGTCTCATCGATATAGACTCCCAGAAGTTTACTAGATGATACTCTGGGGATAGCTGAGCCATTAATGTGGATGTACGGCTTGCGCACTAAGCTATTTAGCTCAAAGTGAGACCCTAAGATAATGTACTCGGTTTTTGTCACATTTAGACTAAGTTTATTTGCTAAAAGCCAAGTACTTATTTTACTCAAATCATCATTAATAGCTGGTTCAAGTTCATGTAGGGTTTTGGCAGCAAAAGAGATGCTCGTATCATCACGGAAGAAGGGAGGGAGAGAGGGAGGGAGAGAGGGAGGGAGAGAGGGAGAGAGGGAGAGAGGGAGAGAGGGAGAGAGGGAGAGAGGGAGAGAGGGAGAGAGGGAGGAGGGAGAGAGGAAGGGAGGGAGGGAGGGAGGGAGGGAGGGAGGGATGGATGGATGAAAGCAAAAAGAAAGCAAGATGGCAAGAAATTAGGCAGGAAGACAGAAAGGTCAGGTCAGCTTTCTGAGAGAAAACAAGCAAACAAAGGAGAAATAAGTAAACAAACTAGTATGTTTACCTTTCCAGGAGCCAGGTTTTTTAATCCTACTAGAGAAATCTTGTCGTCAGGTTGGATCTTGTCGTAGTCAGATGGTTCAGAGAACGTCAATGGCAACATACCTTGGAGAGTGAGCGTACAAAATGAATCAGTTAAGCATGGAAATATAGGCAACACCTTTTCGGAATTGTTAAGTGATTGGTAATCGGAGATTTATTTTATTTGTTAGTATCCTCTATCGCCATACTGAAAATAGGGTCCTGAAGAGAAGGATAGAGAGTTCTAATCTTATTTCCCAGCCCGCATTTTGACCACAGTCCCTGACAAAAGTTTTCTCAAATTCCCACTTTTTGATTTTTTTTTTCGTTTGTGAATCTCATTCTCAGTGTATAAAATCCCATTTTCCAAGTTCCCCCAAAAAGCCAAATCCTAGCTCACATTTTACCCCGTCAGAACCCTCTAATTAAGTTACAAGTACAAGCTAGGTATGACAGTTAATAGGGCCTTTCGCAATAGATTTACATGTGATTGTAACTGGATGGCAAAAAAATTGGACTTCCTTTATTTAAAGATGTCTTGGAAAGAAAAAACACAAAGAAAAAGACTTGAAAACAAATATATAAAAAATAAGTTAACCGCAACTTTTCTCTGCTTGAATCTGATACCCGCACTTCTGCTATTTCAACAACTGCCCTCTCTTTTCTTATAAACGTGATCGTAATCTTCGTTCTTTCTTGGTCAAGGGAGTTCTTCCCTCTAACAAAGAACCTGGCACTTTTCGCTGTTCTCGTAAACGTTGTTACACTTGTCCTCACATATCTTCACACATTTCTGTTGTCGGTCCTAAATCCACTGTTAAAATCACTGACCATTTTGTTTGTACCACTTCTAATGTTGTATATTGTGTAATACTGTGGGCGAGACTGGCCGCCGTCTTGGTGATCGCATTTGCAATCATCTTTATGATATTCGCAATAACGATCCCACCAAACCAGTTTCTCGCCATTTTAACCTAGCTAATCACTCTCTTTCTGACTTCATTGTTTTCGGTCTTTCTTTGATTAACGGCAACAATGATTGTCGCAAGACCAAAGAAATGCGGCTTATTCGCCTATTGGGCACTCTTAGTCCCAATGGGATTAATGAACGCTTTACTTTCAACTAACCCTTTCTTTTGTCTTTTGATTGTTTGTTTTTGTTTCCTTGCCTACCTTGTTCTCATTGGTTTCTTTTGTCTTATTCTATCTTATATACACTCCTTTCTACCACCTCTTTCTCTTTTACTCCGACGAAGAACTAGCGTCCGAAACGTCAGTGAGTTTTTTCATCTTTTCACGGTGTATAATTTACATTTTTATCATTACTGTTTCATTAGAAACACCCACGCAGCTCACACTAGTTTTTAGCTAGTTATATCTTCTAAGAATGTTCACTGATGAACTTACCTTGCTTTTTCAAATTAGTTTCTGAAAATAAAAATAAAAATAATACAAAATCATATGTGTGAGTACATTTAACATATAACGTTTGAGTTTTACATCCCTGTTTTGCCAGATTCCTTGATGGAACAAAAAAAGGAACATTTCCAAAAAATTTGCTGGATGATCATCTTGAATCTCCTGTCCAACCCTGGCTCTCTCACACCAGTGCTTCTTGGTCGTATGTTTTGCCTCTGGAACCTGGCTTCATTTTGGATTATTACACATGCCCAACCCAGAAAATAGGTCTATGATAGCTTGCTACCACAGGTAGCCAAATACACAATACCTACCATGGATACGAGCGAAGCTCTTCACGATGATTGCTCTTCCACCAAGATGTCTTGGTTCCAATGCAGCGTGTTCTCTGCTGCTTCCCTCTGCGTAGTTCTCGTCACCAATGGCACACCACTTCACGCCACTTGCCTGGACAATAATAGTATGGAATAGATAATAAAGCTAGATGCTGATGCTGATGCTGATGCTGATGCTGATGCTGCTGCTGCTAATTGCTGATGCTGCTGCTAATGGTGGTGGTGGTGATAGTAATGTTGAATAATGATGATGATGATGGTGAAGATGATAGTAATGGTAGTTATTTTGAGAGATAATGATGTTGATGATGATGATGATAATCTGATGATGGTAGTAGTGTAGTGATGTTGAGTGATGATGATAGCAATGATGATGATGATGATAATGCAGGAGAAGGTGAAGACAATGATGTTGATGGTAGTAGTGGTAGTGATGTCGAGTGATGATGATAGCAATGATGATGATGATGATAATGCAGGAGAAGGTGAAGACGATGATGTTGATGGTAGTAGTGGTAGTAATGTTGAGTGGTGATGATAGCAATGATGATGATGATGATAATGCAGGAGAAGGTGAAGACAATGATGTTGATGGTAGTAGTGGTAGTGATGTCGAGTGATGATGATAGCAATGATGATGATGATGATAATGCAGGAGAAGGTGAAGACGATGATGTTGATGGTAGTAGTGGTAGTAATGTTGAGTGATGATGATAGCAATGATGATGATGATGATAATGCAGGAGAAGATGAAGACGATGATGTTGATGGTAGTAGTGGTAGTAATGTTGAGTGGTGATGATAGCAATGATGATGACGATGATAATGCAGGAGAAGGTGAAGACAATGATGTTGATGGTAGTAGTGGTAGTGATGTCGAGTGATGATGATAGCAATGATGATGATGATGATAATGCAGGAGAAGGTGAAGACGATGATGTTGATGGTAGTAGTGGTAGTAATGTTGAGTGATGATGATAGCAATGATGATGATGATGATAATGCAGGAGAAGGTGAAGACAATGATGTTGATGGTAGTAGTGGTAGTGATGTCGAATGATGATGATAGTGATGATGATAATGATGGAAAAGGTGAAAACGATGATGTTGATTGTAGTAGTGTAGTGATGTTGAGTGATGATGATAGCAATGATGATGATGATGATAATGCAGGAGAAGGTGAAGACAATGATGTTGATGGTAGTAGTGGTAGTGATGTCGAGTGATGATGATAGCAATGATGATGATGATGATAATGCAGGAGAAGGTGAAGACAATGATGATGATGGTAGAAGTGGTAGTGATGTCGAGTGATGATGATAGTGATGATGATAATGATGGAAAAGGTGAAGATGATGTTGATGGTAGTAGTGTAGTGATGTTGAGCGATGATGATAGCAATGATGATGATGATGATAATGATGGTGACAATTATTTTGATAATGACGGTGATGATGATGTTGATAATGATGGCAATGATGATTTTGATAATGATAATAAAGTTGATAATGATGGTGATGATAATGATGATGATGATGATGATAATGTTGATAATGATGGTGATGATCACGATATACAAAGAATCATTTGGCCAATCTTCTACTGTATGATTCACTACACTATAGTGATTGCATAACATCGCTCATCCCATTCTACCTTATAGTGTCTTGCTGTATCAGGTACAGTGCCATATTCACCCGTCAACTGGTTCTTGATTTCATTGGCTTTGTCATTTTCAATATTAATGGCCCTAATATGACAAGACAACAACTCTTAAGGTCGGTTTAGACGGTATGATTTTTGCCTACTACTATAGTATACAACACGCTTGCCTCTGTCGTAGGGGAGTCATAGGCGAGCCGTAGGCTTGATTTTAATGCTACGACTCAAGTTGTAGGCGAAAATCGTACCGTCTAAACAGGCCTTTAGATGGGTTCAATAATCATAACTGGATGTCATTGATCTCTAACTCATGCATGTGACTATGATGTCATTTACTAGGATCACTCCTTTGTTTTTATGTCCTTTGGTAACCAAAGGAAAGCAAAAGACTGCCCTAGCACAAGCCTTCTACCTTCTTGAATGTGATTGTCCTCTGAAAGCAACATATATCATAGAGGATTTGCACCAACACATGATGGCAGCCATGACAAGAGACACAACAATTGAGTCTTTTTCCCCTGGGAAACTTAAGTCTTTCTTATATAATCAGATTAGACCAGAGTCAATTGTACCTGCCTCCTGTCATGGTTGCCATCATGTGATGGTGCAAAGCTATGTGTAGTCACTACCTCCAACACCTTTCACCCACGGTAAGAACACCTTGTGATAACTATTCTTTTTTAATTTCAATGCTTACCCAATGAACATGTTGTTAGATATGTTGTCTAGATGTCCTCGGTACTTTAACCATGGACCAGCAGCACTAGAAGATAATCATCACACCAACATTAATACCACAATCACTGGTAAAGTGCACCAAATAAAAGTTGTATTTTATAAAAAAATCTCCGATAAGGGACTCTTCCATAAGGTCTGCTCCACATACACTACCATTACATTCACTTTACAACGCCCAACTCACACATTGAGTTTTATGTGTCATGAGAAAGAAAACCAAAAAACCTAGAGAAAAACCCTTGTGGCATGTGACGAAACAACACAGCAAACAAATTGAATTATACTGTATATTGAAATGAGAGACAGGACCATAGGAGTAAAAGTCACACATGGCCATATAAATATATAATATTATATTTCAGCAAAAAGTCTAGTAGTACATATTCTTACCTGATGTGGTCAGTGGTACACTTTCCTTTGATCTGCCAGGAAAAACAAGATCTAACATTACTGACGTTTTATTGAAACATAGATCTAAAGCAGTGTGTATTATATTGTAACTATGCATGTAGATGTTAATCAACTAAAATGACAATGGCCATTTCCAACAGATAAACCTGTGCTCCTCTATTTTAAGGTCTCTGAATGAGATTGGGTTGCAGCTTTATATGGTTATTCAAGCCACAGTGAAGGTCTAAACATTAGTACATAATTTCCAAGCAATGGCATTACTTATAATTAGATAATTTAAGATCCTGAGTGTTGGTCCAGCTAGGGTTTGGGTCCACAACCTCCCACACAACACGACATGTGCCAGACCGAGTATACAGGGATGTAAAAGTGACATGCTTACCTTTATAAGAACAGTCATGTCTTCAAGATCATTACCATCCCAAGTATCAAAGGCAGTCAACAGCTGAAGCCGATTACTGAAAAAGTAAGGAAATGATTTATTAAATCTTCCAACAGCTTTAGCGCTGATCTCCACAGCTAACTTAGAGATAAAGGTTCAAATCCTAGGGCAAGGTTTTGCATTAGAATTCAAGACCGTGTGCCTACATCAAAGAATGGATTTAGGGTGTGGTTAATTTTGAAATGAAATTCAAAACAAGTTTGGCTTTGCCAAGGGAAGAGAAGTGGAGAAATCAGAAACTCCTGGATAGTAGTAACAATGATGTACCTGCTGGGACTGACATTGACTTGCAGTGATGAACCATCTTCTGGAGGTCCCTATAGTGCAATATTTAAAACAAAACAAAACAGTTTAAATACCACTGCATGTCTTTGGGGTAATTCTTTAGTACCTTTTCTAAGATAGAAAACATTGTGGATTGTGGACTAGCCTGGGTACAAACATCTTATGGTGTTGCTATTTTTAATTTAAATAAAGTTGTTATTATTCTTATTATAGTCAGAACAATACTATTGAGGATTATTACTTCACCTGATATGTATCCTCACCAGGGTCGAATCCCTACAAGAAATATAAACAAGGTTAGGTTCAACCGATGATTGAAAACCAATCTTGCCCTTCCCCTCCCTTACCCCATCCCTATGCAACCCTCACCTCCACCCCCGCCCCCCCCCCCCCCCCCGCCACCCCTTCATATCCCTCCACATGTAATGTATATCTGGTCTTTACTGTACCTTAGTAGGGAGCTCCTCACCAAATGGGCTGTCCAGCTTAAACTGCTTACCTGCAATGTGATACAAACTGGATTGAGTAATTTATACCATAGGAGTGTGGACAAAAAAAAAACAATTTATAGGATGATAATCATTATGTCACCACACAAGATGGACAAGATGGTTGTATCACTAAATTACAGCTCATTACATCACATCCTACTGTATAGATCTTATGTCATGGTGTCCAATGGGTGACGAATGATTGCCAACATTGACAGCATTGACATGTGTCAGCTAGTCATAAAGTGCACTTTTATAGTACAGGACGTCATTTTATGTTGTATAAAAGAAAGCATAACACAGTACAGTACAGTACACAGTATGGCACAGCACCTGGCACAGCACAGCACACAGTATGGCACAGCACACAGTATGGCACAGCACCTGGCACAGCACAGCACACAGTATGGCACAGCACACAGTATGGCACAGCACACAGTATGGCACAGCACACAGTATAGCACAGTACACAGTATGGTACAGCACCTGGCACAGCACAGCACACAGTATGGCACAGCACACAGTATGGCACAGCACACAGTATGGTACAGCACACAGTATGGCACAGCACACAGTATGGCACAGCACACAGTATGGCACAGCACCTGGCACAGCACAGCACACAGTATGGCACAGCACACAGTATGGCACAGCACACAGTATGGCACAGCACACAGTATGGCACAGCACACAGTATAGCACAGTACACAGTATGGTACAGCACCTGGCACAGCACAGCACACAGTATGGCACAGCACACAGTATGGCACAGCACACAGTATGGTACAGCACACAGTATGGCACAGCACACAGTATGGCACAGCACACAGTATGGCACAGCACACAGTATAGCACAGTACACAGTATGGTACAGCACACAGTATGGCACAGCACACAGTATGGAACAGCACCTGGCACAGCACAGCACACAGTATGGCACAGCACCTGGCACAGCACAGCACACAGTGTGGAACAGCAAATGGCACAGCACACCACACAGTATGGCACAGCACACAGCACAGCACACAACACTGCACGGAACAGCACACAGCACGGAACAGCACACAGCACGGAACAGCACACAGCACAACGAAGAATTGAACATACAGGGCAGCACTGCAGTGCACATTCCATCATGTGACATTTCCATGTACTATCATTATTTTTATACATTATTTATCATTGATTTGATTGACTAACCATCTTTTCCAGTCAGGGTATCTGTCTCTGGATTAAAATCAAGAGAGCCAGCAATGGAAAGAGCTGTTACAATCTGGAAGTAATTGATAATTAAAGATTAAAGACAGAATGATCAATCAGTATCTTAATGTCCAGGTGATCATTACAAACCTCAGGTGAAGCAACAAAAGTATGGGTCTCAGGATTAGCATCATTACGGCCTGTGAAATTTCTGTTGTAAGATGTGACAATAGTATTTTTTTCTCCCTTTTTAATGTCCTGCCTGAAAATAGAGTATCGATTCATTAATGCTACTGTATTTTCATAAACATGAGAACTCTGTGTCTGCAAGTTGCACGCTGAAATTGGGTTTTTCACTGCCATCAATCAAACCTAATCAGTCGGTACCTTTCATATTTTTGACTGTCAGAAGAGTGTGCAACTCTGAGACACAAAGTTCACAGGTTTATGAAAGTTGCAGTAACTAATACAATGATTAATTCAAATTAATTAAAATCATTTTAGTTTTTTAGCGGTCTTAATATGATGATGGTATGGCTAATGGAAAAAAATGTACATGATCGTACATGATACATAATGATGATGTCAATGATGATGACGCCAATGATGAGGCCAATAATTACAATGTATAATGATGTTGCCTACTGAAGATGTGGAAGATAACAATGAGTATGATGATGACTGATAATACAATGATGATAATGATGATGATGATATAATGATGATGATTGTGATGAAAATAATGATGCTGAGGATGATGATGATGATATAATGATGATGATGATATAATGATGATGATGATATAATGATGATGATGATATAATGATGATGATGATGATTAAATAATGATGCTGAGGATGATGATGATGATATAATGATGATGATGATATAATGATGATGATGATATAATGATGATGATGATGATGATGAAATAATGATGCTGAGGATGATGATGATGATATAATGATGATGATGATATAATGATGATGATGATATAATGATGATGATGATATAATGATGATGATGATGATGATGAAATAATGATGCTGAGGATGATGATGATGATATAATGATGATGATGATATAATGATGATGATGATGAAATAATGATGCTGAGGATGATGATGATGATATAATGATGATGATGATATAATGATGATTGTGATGAAATAATGATGCTGAGGATGATGATGATGATATAATGATGATGATGATATAATGATGTTGATGATGATGATGAAATAATGATGCTGAGGAGGATGATGATGATATAATGATGATGATGATATAATGATGATGATGATGATGATGAAATAATGATGCTGAGGATGATGATGATGATATGATGATGATGATATAATGATGATGGTGATGAAAATGATGATGCTGAGGATGATGATGATATAATGATGATGATGATATAATGATGATGATGATGATGAAATAATGATGCTGAGGATGATGATGATGATATAATGATGATGATGATATAATGATGATGGTGATGAAAATGATGATGCTGAGGATGATGATGATGATATAATGATGATGATGATATAATGATGATGATGAAATAATGATGCTGAGGATGATGATGATGATATAATGATGATGGTGATGAAAATGATGATGCTGAGGATGATGATGAGGATGATGATGTAAATGATAATAGTGATGATGTCATAAATGACAATGGTCATGATCATGAAGATTCTGTTAATGAAGATAATGATGGTGATAATGAGGCAAGATTATGATGGTGATGATGATGATGATGATGATGTTAATGAAGATGATGATGGTGGTGATGATGATGATGATGCATGATGAAGATAATGATGGTGATAATGAGGCAAGATTATGATGGTGATGGTGATGATGATGATGATGATGATGTTAATGAAGATGATGATGATGATGATGATGGTGGTGATGATGATGATGATGATGATGATGCATGATGAAGGTGATGATGGTGATGATGATGATGATGCATGATGAAGGTGATGATCATGGTCATGATGATGACAACTACGATGACAATAGCAAATAACACAATGCTGTTTGTTGGCTGCAGTGGATCTGAGTGATAACAATAAACAAACATCGATCACATACCTGTTCCATTGTCCAATACAAGGACCACATGCATTAGCGAGAACTGTACCACCAAACTCTCGCAGAGTATTTGCCTACAAAATATATGGTCCTCCATTATTCGAATTTGATAAAACATTAAACTGCAATACTTTTATCTTAAAACTTACGATGCTATCTCGTTCAATGGTTGCTCTGATTTGCTCTGATCCTGGTGTTACAGTAAAAAGTGACCTGAAAAAATCAATCCACAATAATTATGCAATCAATAAATAATTTAGATTAAAAAAAGGATGGTAAATAATGAATATGAATTATCAAGGAAAACACCATGGCCAATAAATCAAGCAAAAGATTATATGACAGAACAAATTTCCATCATGGCATGGTTGTGCTGTGCAATGGCATAAGGATGTTGTACATGAAAGTTGTTTTTGGGAGAAGAGAGATGACAAGCCAAACTCAAAGTTTAGAATACAACGAAATCCTTTTGTCTTTTACTGAATTTCCCTACATTTAATATACGCGACAGGGGAATTTAGTAAAAGACAAAGGATTTCTTTGTCTTCTAAATATCCCTCATGTTCTATGCATGCAGGAAATTCGGGTTTATAAAGCCCTCGGAAGAGAAAAGAATCTGAGGTGATCATGGTATTACTCAAGCAACATACTTAGCCTTTAATCCATTTTCCATTGCCTTTTTTGCAATGCTTGCTGCTCTTGTCATGTCTTCATAGCTGCTGTTAGTACAACTACCAATGAGTCCTGTATAATAAAAGCAAAATTAACAATGTTCTACATAATTTTGTTCTTATACTAGGCAATGTTGGTAATAGTAATGATTGAACTTCAGAATCAGTAACACATGACACATTACTGACACTACTTACAACCTACCGCGCCCCTAATGATAAAATAACAACACCTACTGACTCCCTAACATAACCCTACTGACAACTTACCAACATCCTACCATCACTCTGCTGACACCCTGAAACACCCTAAGGACACCCTACCATCATCCTACTGACACCTTACCAACACCCTACTGACACCCTACCAGCAACCTACTGACACCCTAACATCACCCTACTGGCACTCTACCAACACCCTACTGACGCCCTACCATCATCCTACTGACACCTTACCAACAACCTATTGACACCTTACCAACACCCTATAGATAACCTACCAACACCCTACTGACACCCTACCAACATCTTACAGACACCATACCAACCCACTATTGGTATCCTACCAGCATCTAACTAACACCTTACTGATACCCCACCAACATTCTTCCAATGTAGGTTTCTCATTTTTTTACTTTTAACGGCATTGCTTCTAGTAACATATTGCAATTTCGCTGCAAAATAATTTGCATAAAAAATCTGCCTTGTACAGCATATCTAAGCCTTAGCAAGTCTGTTGCGGCAACAGTTTCAAGAAGTAGACGAAAAATTTATCAATTTTTCAAGATATTAAAATGAAGATGTTTTTGTCTTACCAACTCGGATGTCCATTGGCCATCCTTTTTCCTTTGCAACAGCTCCCAATTTTGAAATAGGATGGGCAAGATCAGGTGTAAATGGGCCATTAACGTGGGGTTCCAGTTCACTGAGATTGATCTCAATAACCTGATCATAATCTGCACCCTCGTCAGCCTTCAAGAGGTGTTTATACTGGTTGGCAAGACTAGCTATTTGATCTCTGCCTGTGGCTTTGAGGTATGCTTCCATGCGATGGTTGTATGGGAAGACTGAGGTAGTTGCTCCGATCTCGGCACCCATGTTGCAAATGGTCCCCATACCTGGAGAAGCAGACTGAATCATTATTTATTCAATCATATAGTAATCATGGTCATCTATTTCCTACTTTCATAAGAAACTCCCTCAGACTTTCATTGCAAGCTGAGAGCCATTGTCAGGGAATCATCAAAACTTGTTTTTGTTCAGGTCATATCCTCTCGCCCAATCATCATCATCATCATTATGATAATCATAATCATCATCATTTTGAATCCTTATTTTCTCACCTGTACAAGATATAAAGTCCACCCCAGGTCCAAAGTACTCCACAATGGCTCCTGTTCCTCCCTTGACGGTAAGAATACCAGCCACCTTGAGAATCACATCTAAGCATAACATATAACAAACAGATCAGAATTCTCTTATCACAGGAAGAAAGAGAAAAACTATATAGCACTCTGCAGCTGATATTTGCTCATAAAATTACCTTCATTCTATCTATTGGATTTATATGGGTTATTTGATAGATTTATTGCAATAAATGCCATCATTTAAGATAAAGCAATAGGTATATTTATAGTTAAATAATATAAAATGAATACCAGTCGTTTCGCTACCACGCACTTTCGCTACCAGTCCTTTCACTACCACCCAGAGTCCTTTCGCTACCATCATGAAGTCCTTTCGCTACCATTGGAAATTACCAAAACAAAACTTTGATGAGACTCGTTAGAAAGAAACATAGTCTCTTTAAAGACATTTGTATATGATTTTGAAGCATATTTGCAGCTATCATTTCACGATACGATCAGTGAAAACAATACGCAGTGTCTAGATACCCGGTACCCTGGAACCCATTTCAAAATACCGACCTGGGGGTTTTTGATTCTTGAAATCCATTAGACTTTGATATTTTCAATAAAAAGCTAAGACGAAATGATCTAGCGACTAGCGACAATAAAATCATATACAAATGTCTTTCAAGAGACTATGTTTCTTTTTAACAAGTCTCATCGAAGTTTTGTTTTGGTAATTTCCAATGGTAGCGAAAGGACTTCATGATGGTAGCGAAAGGACTCTCGGTGGTAGCGAAAGGACTGGTAGCGAAAGTGTGTGGTAGCGAAACGACCGGTTACCTATAAAATATGTAGATTTATATGCAGTTATATTACCCTTCGGAGATGTCCAGCCTTTCAGTTCTCCTGTTAGCTTGACACCTATAACCTGGCCAAGTAAATGAGTAAATGAATCTTAATATGTCTAGTCCCTGCTACCACAGTGGAGTAGAATAGGATATTTTTAGAGGATAGGCAGATTTACAGTTCTCTCCTTTGCATGGGATTCTAAAACTACTGACAGAGTGGCAAAGTGGGATAAACATCACATTGCATACACATTTCTAAAATTCACTCGTCACATAAAACCCATTAAAGTACTCACAGAGGCGCATTGATCCTGACCTCACAAACATTAAAGTGTCATATAATCATTTTTTGTGTCAATAAAGTTTTTTATAAGATTTCTGAAAAATGAATGAACTACTTGTACTGTAGCAATAAGGTACCTTTGGGCATTTTAGCTCCCACGGCATGTTGGCCATAACGTCAACTGCATCAGCACCACCCACACCAACACATACTCCTCCAAGACCACCTGAAATCAAATGCATCTGTCTATCAAACATTGAAATCTTTCTTACAATTAAAAGATATACCCTTCTTAGACCATCCCCACCCTTTTAAAAACTCCCCCTCCATGGGAGGGATGGGTATTTTCATGGAACTACACAATATACCCTCCCCTACCCCGTGGAAATTCCATTTTCCCTTTATGTGGCATGTCTTCTCATGAATACATACCTCCATTGGGTGTGTGACTGTCTGTACCAATAAGCATCACACCAGGAAAAGCATAGTTTTCCAGAACAATCTGATGAATGATACCACTTCCTGGCTTCCAGAACCCAACACCATACTTGGAAGAAGCACTAGCCAGGAAGTCATAGACCTCTTGGTTTATATCTTTAGCCACCTTGAGATCTTCAGCACCTCCATCCTTAGCTTCTATAAGGTGGTCACAGTGGATTGTAGAAGGAACTGCAACCTAAAACATCAAAAAAAAAATTAATAAAAACCCTTACTTTTTATTTAACCCTGAAACAGCCTCTGGGCTGATCTAGGTCAGGGCATGGCTAACTCAAAGATTGAACCCTGAAACAAACTCTGGGCTGATCTAAGTCAGGGCATGACTAACTCACAGATCAAACCTTGAAACAGCCTCAAGGCTGATCAAAGTCAGGTCATGGCTAACTCACAGAACAAATTTCAATTTAGAGTGTTTGGTTTCGCAGAGTGAGGAGAACCCAACAAATATTTGAAATTCAGATGTGATGTTCACAAGTCCAGGAATCAAACTCAAGACCAAGAATTTAATCATACTAATTTTGCAGTTGGAATTTAGTGTACCTTCTGTAAGCCACTGGATATAAACTGCAGCATTGCCATCTGTGAAATACAAGATAACCCCTATTAGTTGTTGACTGTAGCATAATAGATTGTGTAGTTCCAACCATTATCAATTCCCCCCCCCCCCCCCTCCTCCACCCACCCCCGGAAATTCCAATTTTCTTTCATACAAACTCTGTAAATTTTGTTTTTTCTCTGCCCCCCCCTCCCCCACACACACACTCTTCAGAAATTCCAAATTCCTCATGGAGTGTGTATGGATGATTTATGAAACTACACATTAGAATTTATGCTGGTAAAAAATCATTTTGTTTTGTTCTCAGATGACTTACTATACATAATTTCAACAAAAAATCCAACTTTCTATGTCTTAAATCTAAAGTGCTTAGCCTATGGGCAGCCTATTTTGTACCTGAGCTGTGGCATCCTGCATAGCAACTCTGTCAGGTCTGAGTCTAAGATACGATTCTCCACGTACAATATCCTGAAACAAAATAAACATACATCAGTCTTAAGGATAGATGATATCCCACTAAATCTCATCCAATAATTGATCATATTTAGGAGTGAATAGATTAGAATAAAACACGAATTACATCAGTTAATAATCTAAAATGAAAAAGATAAAAACTAAAAGACTTTACCTGTTCTTTTGGGTTATCGAGATGGGAATAGACAATCTTTTCTGCCAGGGTTAATGGCTTGTTTAATCTGTTTTATAAGAAATAACCAATAAAAAATATAAGAAAAGATTGGAAAATATAAACTAATCGTTAACTGATAATATAAATATAGATAAGTTTTAGTGCTTGGGAACGAGGTAACTCTGGGCGAGAGACCCTTGGAATAGAATTCGGAAAAATTAATTTCCGACCTCGGAATCGCTGGGAATCGAACCCACAACCTTCGGAATTGTACTACCAATTCTCTACCAGCTGAGCTAGAGGTCAGACTGAGAGCAGGCCGGGGTGACAGATGTTAGGTCGCGGTTGACATACTCTCATCAATAACTGATAAGTGCTTCTTAAACCAAAGAAAGACATTTTACCTCTCTTTAACAACTTTCAAGTTCTCATCTAGCCTTTCATATGGGATATAACAATTAGATTCAAACTTGCTCATGGATACCTATAGATATACCATAGAATAAAAAAATGTCAGCAACATTTTATCCATCCATTTTATCAATATGATAAAGTTATAAACACCAAGTAAGCAGTTTTCGTTGAAAAGGAAATGATTGGCATATTCATAGCTGTACTCTAGCCAGTCCATATTTTACCATACTGTAGTTCCTACCAAAGCCTGGTGTTTGGATGAATTACCAAAATACACTGAAGAGCCAATTCAATGTTAAAGTACCAAGTATGTCAATGTGAGGTAGTTGATTACAGGGCTAAAAAAGTGGCTGATCAATGGAACTTTTTCACACAGCTGCCATGTTTATTCTCATGAGGATAAAAACCTTAGTTTCCCCTGCATAAATTAATTCTCAAGTGCTTGAATTTGAGGCTACGCCTGGTGGAAACTATTGTTCAATCCAACATGGCTGCCACGTGAATAAGGCCCATGGCTGAACATGATGACAGTCAAGCGAGACTGGCCTATGAGGTATTTGTCTAGACAATTGTGAATGCTGACATTATATGTGACCAGCAATTTATTTTAGCAATGCGATTGAATGTATGTCCTACAGCATTAAAGAATGGACCAATAGGTGATTGAGGGGAAGGAGGGGGTAAAGTGGTCATGTGAATATAGAGCAAACACATAGAACATGTGCAGGGGCTGTTACAAAATACACTATATATATATATTATATACAATACAACAATACAATACAATTTTATTTGGCACCTTATACTAATAGTACATGAGTGTTTGATTCCAAATATATTATAGGTATATATATATGCTATGTATTAGGTAATTTTCTTAATTCATTTTCACGTATCAGCATACATTGATGAATGTATGCTGATATGGCTCTTTGTAGAGACGCTGATTTTGAATTGATTAAGAACATAAAACGACTGTCAGCGCTCATATTGTTGAAATTAATGCTGGTGTTTTTTTCTATGAACTCTCTTAAGTCGTTTCTATGAGAGTCATATAGTGGACACCAAACTAGAAAGTGTTTTTCGTTTTCTACTCCCGACTTACACACTGGGCAAATCCTTTCATCGTAAATGAGATAAGGCCTCTTATACCTCCCCGTTTCTACTTCAAGCTTATGGTTACTAATTCTTAATTTTGTAAGCGCCACTCTGTGCTTAATATTGGTGACTTGACTTAAATATTCTTCAAAGTTATAATCCGTTTTGAACTGACGAAAGACTCTGAGTTTATTTTTATGTCTGTCGTCTTTCCTTTCATCATTGTGGAGATTACTCCATAAAATTTGCCTCTCAATGTCATATATTCTTTGGGTTATTATTTTTCCATATTCATACCATCTTGGAGAAAGTTCATTTTGTTTCATCCAAAATATCCCCAATCCGAGTTGTTCTAAAGTAGTTTATTATATAGTATATTATGCAACATAAATTCCTGACCACCATCCCCCCCCCCCCCCCAAATTATCAAAGATGAGAATATGAATATGAGAATAAGTACTTATTCAGCTGAGCCAATTGGCAAGAGTGAAATAATTAGCCTTGTAAGAGACTTTACTAGTATGTTTGGGCATGACTGGCAAAAAAAAACTTATCATCTCAAATGCCCAACCACAAGTATAGTACAGCAGTGGTGCATCAAAGCAATCAACCGGGTTGAAATGAAAGCATGTGAAGGTGCCTCTGGCAGTCATGATACAGTCTATATATACATGGTGCTGGAGCACAGCTCTAGCAGTACTGTACTTTGTTATTTTTCAAATCAGTTCAGGATTACCTTTTGCCATAATGCTGATGATGCTGAGAAGTATCGCACTGAGTGCACTGTTCTCAATGATGTTAGAACCTGTAAGATGAGAGAACAACAGCCTTAAGAAAGGTTCACAAGATAGAAATGAAAATGAAAGGTATTGAAGTCAGTACAAAATTAATAAGAATTAACAAAAAGTGTTGTTTTTTTTTGTTTTTTTTTATGTATGAAGCAGATATTTTATTAATTATTCAAGAGAAAATGGCATAAACCTAATTCCACATCAAATATACCAAAATATAGCAATTTTTACAACCCACGATTCCACTTTTTAAGTTCTTGAGCATGCACTTAGAACAATAGCACAGAATTCTTGATGCATATATAATGCATGCAACATAATAGTAAAGAATATCATGCATGACTGTAAAAATGGCATGGCATACAGCAACATATCTTGACAGAGATAGTGCTCATTGCGCATATCATCTGTTTTCCACAGTTGTGCAAAATTTGCTACAAAGCTCCTTCCCCAAAGGTTCAATGCAATGGCTGTAGCCAAGAATCAAACACAGGTCTGTTGACCCAGAATCTTAATCCTCTTCCCCATAGAGAGTGCTCCTTATACACACTAATTTAAACATATCTGAAAATGGTATTATGACTGTAGTACCACGGTTTTTTATATTAATACTTCACTGCATTTTCAGGTTCAGTGATTTTCAATTAAAAATTGATAATCGTACAATTTATAAACCAAGAAAAATACGGAATCATGTTTAACAAACATAAGTCTGTGCTTGTACTGGGCCGGTTTTTAAAACAAATACAGCATATCTTAGCAAACAAAGGCATATAAATTTGAGACAAATTTATGATATGTATTTACCTGTCTGGAGAAAAAACGCTGCATTTTTGTTGCTTTTTAAATGAAAAAAATGCCCTCAAATTTCATGAATGAGAGAAACTTCGTTTGCAGGTCCTTCATGCAGAACGCTAATGCGCATGTCTAGGATTCACCGCTGGTAAGAACCACAGGGAGCCCATAGGAATGATCAGACAGATCCTCTTAGCTTGGATTTAATGTTTTTTAGACCACGTGTAATTCCCTAGAGTATTATATATTTGTTTAAACGGCTGTATATGAGAAGAAACGAATATGGATACAACTCATACAAAGAATCTCATTCTCAAGAGAATGACACAGTGGTCAGAAATGAGAAAATATTACTCCCAAGGTACTGAAGGTATTGACTATGCTATGTAAAGTATATGTTTTTCGAAATACTCACAAAATTAAACAACAAACTCATATATTTTTACAGTTTATTTATTTTCTTTAATATTTTTCTTTATACAGCTAAGGATAAAGGTTGAACCTATTTTCGATAATGTCCAATTTTAAAAACTCTGCTGGTTTATTTTTTTAATAATTTGTATTTTTCTTAAATCCATTCTCGACCATGGTTGCATTAGACTGTGTAGCGGCCTAAATTGGGGGAAGAGGAGGGGGGAAGGGGTGGGGGACCATTTTTCCTTGTCCCCTCCTCCACAGACCCCCACCCCTTCCCCCCTTCCCCCCTTCCCCCAATTTGGGCTGCTATGCAGGCTACGGTTGCATGTGACATCATTCATCATCAGCACTTTGTTGAGTGGTCAACATGATCAAATGATCTGGTCTACATTTTTTGAAAAAAAAATTAACATCCCTTAAGTTGCAAGGTATAGATCCATATTTTCTAGTTTATATTCCATTTCTATGCTACAATTAGATTCTTGCAGTGTCCAGGGAGAGACTGTGTGTCCCACGTCTTGAGGTGAACCCCCCACAGCAAGAAAGGTAGCAATGATAAAGCTATCAGTAAAGCCCAGATAGAAATGCTCATATTTGCAAGCCTATAAATGAATACAAAGTATTTGATATCATTATGATCTTTAACAATATTATTTTATCTTAATTATTATCATCACCATCACTATCATCATCATCATTGTCAATATCATCATCACTATCTTCATCATCATCATCATCATTATCATCAATATCATCATCATCATCACTTTCATCATCATCATCATCATCATCACCACCATCACCATCACCATCACCATCACCATCACCATCACCATCACCATCACCATCACCATCACCATCACCATCACCATCACTATCATTATCATCATCATCATTATCATCATTATATCACCATCATCATCAATCAACCTCAGTTGCATTATCAATCATTATCATCATCAGCATCTCAATGATCTTATACCATTATATTACTATCATTGTAATTCAGTATTATTAATTATTGAATATTGTACCTTTTCATATTAGCTAGTTTACAGACTGTGAGCCACATGATAACCAATAAAAGACCACATAACTCCCTGGTGCATGGAAACAATCCATAACATCACTGACACAAATCAGTATCAAAGTAAACAAATTGAAGAAGCAAGAGGACTCATAGACAATAGACATCAACAAGGCAGAAAACATGGACAATCCTCAAGGTATGTTACTAATGACATGTTTCTATTGCTATATGCTGATCGAGACAAAAGTCAATTTAGAGAATGTCTTGATCTGACAGTTTATTATATCTATGCACAGGCGGATCCAAGATTTTGTTCAGGGAGGGGTGCTACGCACAAAGTTAACCCAGGGAGGGGTGCACCCCTTAGAATCAAAGGGAAAAGCAGTATTGGTTATCTTTGAAGTAGGGGCACAAGTCGAACCAGGGAGGGGTGCACACCCCCTGCACCCCTCCGCTGGATCCACCCCTGCTATGGAGACACTGGTTAAAAGGCTTTTTCTGATGTTAGTGATTTTAAAGCAGGGTGGCTAGCCATTATCCCTTCAGAGCTTTAAAAATGTAAAATCTAAAAGCTAACAGCTCCCCACCTGAAATGATTCTAGATCCATGACTGAATATTTATGAAGTTGTTTATCAATTACCTGCCCTCCTCATGACTGAGCGGATTTGTTGAACCCTCCCGGATCTGTTTTGATACAGTCGTAGAAAGATAGAGAACTCCAATAACACAGGCTGCAAGGTGGCTTGTTGTTATTGCTTTCCATAAAAAATAATCTGAAGAAAAACTTTCAATGGTCAGCGATAATCATCAATCTGTAAGTTTGGCATGCCCTGACTTTGATCAGCGCAGAGGTAATCTTTTTATTAGGATTTAATAAAATACAAGATTTTTTTAATGTTTTTTTTTATTAGCAATACATACCTTGGATTGGAAAATAAAAGACTATTGATAAACATAACAAGCAAGGGATGCTATAAACAGTCTGAAAAATGATAAATATTATTAATGATACAAATAAATGCATGTTTTTAATTCCTTATTTTCTGATCAGCAATTCAATATTAAAACAATTTTTTCTTACTATCCAAATGGCTGGGTCAGGATCATTGATCTGTGGGAAAAAAAGAGTAGTGTAAATGATGATGTTGTAAATGATGATGCTGATGATGATTATGGGGATGATGTTGGTGATGATGACATTGTTGATGGCAGTGAAAGTGGTGATGTTGATGATGATAGTGATGATGGTGGTGAAAGTGGTGATGTTGATGATGATAGTGTTGATGGCAGTGAAAGTGGTGATGATGATGATGGTGATGAAAGTGATGGTGGTGGTGATGATGACTGTGATGATGATGAAGGTGATGATGTAAATGATTATGTTGGTGATGATGGTGATGACATGATGATGTTGATGCAACTGATGGTTATGATAAGTACTGATAATGTCAAAGATGATGGTGATGATGATGATGATGATGATAATGGTGTAAATGATGATGTTGAAGGTGATGGTGTAAATGATGATGATGGCGATCACTTGATGGTGTAAATGATGGTGATGTTGATGAAGTAAATGATTTTGATGACGATGTCGATGGTCATGACATTGTTGGTGTTAATGATAATGATGGTGATGATGCTGATGTTGGTGGCAGTGATGATAATGATAATTTATCCTTACAACTTTATACCTGTACATAGGCAGCTATTGCCATGAACACAGCCATCACAGCATTTGCTATTCTCCATGGCCATGGACATGACTTGACAATAGTCCATGATTCATCAGGCATCGTTATGGCTTTCCATTCACTCATAGTTCACTACAAACCCTTTATGAAATATGAGATAAAATGCGTATGAATAAATTAAATTAACTTCCTGCCCTTCTAACCTTTCGAGAACTTAAAACTAATATAAGCAATTGATAATTTGAAAAAAATGAAATATTATAGACACGCCATTAAAAGCGCCAAGTGAAGTTAAAACTTAGAGACATTGTTTTCTTGTAAGGAAAGATATGAATAACAATTACGTACTCATAAGTGAGGTTTTAGATTAATTATCTACCTATTTTAATGAAGATGTATCTTAGCAGTCTTTTTTAAACTTTGAGACTTCTAATTGGTTTTGTTTCTTGACACTTTGATCAAATGGATAAATTATTCAGTTTATAAACATTTTCTCATAGCAACGATACGACTACTGCAAGTATTGGCCTTCAGGAAGAAAGAACTTAGGGATCTTTTAGATGTCTCTCAAATCTGATAGCTGAATAAAACGCAAACCAAATTAATTAGAAGTCGGACTTAAAACTAAACGTGTTCATAATTTTAGCAGAGTCTCCTTTTAACTCCTCTAACGCAGGAATACGATTTCAGGTTATTCAAGGGAAAAGCTTTAATAAACCGTGTACAGCGGAAGAAAAGTAGAGAAGAATACAAACCTATACTAAAAGATAATTTAAATTCAAAGATAAGCAGGCAGGATTTAATGTTTACCTGACGGGAAGCACGGTTGAGTTTGATTCAATTGTGAGTTAATCTTCGAAATCTTTTACGGAGTCTCAGAATCGACCAAGATACAATGAACATCAGCGTTATAGTCCTGTACTAATCACAACTAAAAATCAAAATCAAAATTTCGGAATCTTAAGAATATAAGAACGAGTACTTTTAGTTTAAACTGTGGACACAAAAGATGACAATCGACGGAAGTAAAAAAGTAAAGGCGATTATTTTGAAGGGTATTATATAAGGATCAAATGAGTATCCGCGCGCGCAGTACAAACTCACCTTTCATACTCGACCTCAGGAAAGAGTGAACTTTGTAAATACAGGTGTCACGCTCTTTAAACGGTGCGCTCAATAAACTTTTGAATACGTTATTTAAAAAAAGAAATGTTGGATAATGACGATGATGATGAATAGTATTATTTTTAAATTAGCCAAACAAGAGAGAGATTTCCTCTTTGAAAAAGATTTTTAATGCAAGAATATTTTTACCGGGAAAAATTGAAAATAGGAACGCGCAATAAAATAAAAAATAAAAATAAAATGGGACGAAGAAAAGGGAGGCTTGTTCTTAATGCGCATTGCAGTATGTAGGATTTTTGTTCAAAATATGCTAATGTTTGCCTCAAGGTATCCTTATCAGACATTGCGAGGGATCGCGACGAAATGTTATAAACCTTGAACTTTTGGTGATAAAAACATTAAAGAGGAAAATCTGTTTAAATTAAATGAGTAAGACTAATGACTCTTCACTTTGCGTATGCTTGTGACCACGTGTTGATCACTCCTTAGAGTATCATTTCTTTGTTATTACAATGAATGGTCTGAACCCAGGTGAATGGATATTTTTCGAAGTAACAATATTTCTCGAAGAGATAATATTTATATTATGATCATCCGGGTGGATGTAGTCCTTAGAAGGACTGTTTGATGTGACTGACGTTTCGACAACCTGTGCGGAAGTCATCTTCAGAGTCAAGTGAAGAAAAAAGGTCAGATATGGGTCTTATTTATACTGCCAATATACTGCCTACTTAGTGACGCGAATCATCTCTTAACTTCACCTATTGTTCTATTGTTTATTGTGGCAGTATAAATAAGACCCATATCTGACCTTTTTTCTTCACTTGACTTGACTTGATCATTTCTTTGTTTTCCGGTGCAATTGAGCGGAGCATAATGTTATAATGTTGTAAATAATGTTATACCTGTTTGATAGTTGCTTAAAATCACTCGAAACGTGTGTTAGAGCTCGTGACGTCAAAGGCCTTAGTGTTCTTCCATCCATCCATTTTTTTTTTCTACTTGGTTTTCATCAAACGCAAGCGTAGACACTGACCGTGTTTACTGACGCCTAGTTGAAAAGGAACATATAAAGTAGAGAATCCAGCGAAATCAAAAAGATAATTATTCCATTCTAACTAAACAGTCGTCTCTAGAAACGCGCGTTCATTCACAGCACATGCGCAGGATTTTAGTCAAGAAGAACTAGCACCTAGCCTGCGCCACATCCGGACTTTTTCTCAGTTGAGTCCGTCTGTAGACTTCACCGAGAAAAAGTCCGGATATCGTCCCAGGTCTGGGTACGGTAATGAACTAGCGCTGAAATCATTCATGTCATATCTTGTCATCAGTTTGTCCGCAAATATATTTTGGAGCGCCATGTTGTTTTTTAACTACACCCTATAAACTATATCAAACGATATTGCACTTCGGGATTTTAATAACGAGGATTTAGTTTTTGAGCATGCGTACGAAAATACCAGCAGGAATGCAGTTTTTTTAAACAATTTTTATGTATGCATTTATAGAAATATTTATGCCAATATATGAGAAGTGACGCCGAATATTTTCTTTGACGATATTGTTCAATATGGAGAAATAATTTTAGAATACGATTACATACACAGGATATGATTGAAGCGGAAAATATTGCAAGCTTATTAAAAAAAACACTGAAACAACTGTTTTTAACAATTTTATTTGTAAAGTTAGGTGGCTACAACTTATTTGAATTCAAGCTTCAGGATCTTTTGTTTTTGTTTTTTTATAGCAGGCGCAATTATCTTGTCTTCTTTCCTTTTTCCCGCCAAAACACCAAGGTGACGGTCTCTACACAGTCCACTCTCCGTTAATTTTTATCTTTTCCATTTTACCACACGAAACTATAATTAAGTATTAAAATGCTAGAAGAAAATGTTAGTTTTTTTAACAGCTTTTTTTTTGCCTGTTAAAGTTTAAGTTTGAGATAAATTACTTGATCACAGAGACATTAGTTCGCCGGAGTGAAAATAAATAGAAGAGAATTATAGTTTATAGTGGTTGATTTAAAAGCATTTCCTGTGGACAATAGCTGGGCCAGATTCATCGTATTCTTGCTTTGAGATCCACATCTGTTGGAAGGTGGACAGAGAAGCGAGGATGGAGCCTCCAATCCATACAGAGTATTTTCTCTCTGGTGGAGCGATGATCTTGATCTTCATAGTTGGGGGAGCGAGGGCGGAGATTTCTTTCTGCATACGGTCAGCAATTCCTGGGTACATGGTGGAGCCACCAGACAAGACGGTGTTAGCGTACAGATCCTTACGGATATCGACGTCGCACTTCATGATGGAGTTGTATGTGGTCTCATGGATACCAGCAGATTCCATTCCCAAGAATGAGGGCTGGAACATGGCTTCTGGGCATCGGAATCTCTCGTTGCCAATGGTGATGACTTGTCCATCGGGAAGCTCGTAACTCTTCTCAAGACTTGAGCTGGAGGCGGCTGTCTGCATTTCTTGTTCAAAGTCAAGCGCAACATAGCAGAGCTTCTCCTTGATGTCACGTACGATTTCACGTTCAGCTGTGGTGGTGAAAGAGTAACCACGTTCTGTCAGGATCTTCATCAAGTAGTCAGTCAAGTCACGTCCAGCCAAGTCAAGACGGAGGATAGCGTGAGGAAGAGCATAACCCTCATAGATTGGTACAGTGTGAGTGACACCATCTCCAGAGTCCATGACAATACCAGTAGTACGACCAGAGGCATACAGGGACAAGACAGCTTGGATAGCTACGTACATAGCAGGGCTGTTGAAGGTTTCAAACATGATCTGCAAAAAACAAAATCTCCATATAAATCCTTAGAGCACATTTCTAAAAATGGTGCGAAACAGACGCGGGCGCCGAATGTCCGCCATTTTCTCAGAAAAATGTTTTGTAACGCGCGTGCGCATATGCCTATTTTTTCCAATTTTAAGTTCCCAGGACTCCTCGGGGATTCAATTGCATAGTATACAGTCCAGAAAAATCCCTTGATCCGTCAGTCTTTTGTTTCACTGTTGTTATTTTTTGTTTTGAAAGGAAATTTTGAATCCGAAAATGAGCCGAGATCGGCGTTGGTTGTATAGCTACCAAAAACTGGGTATATTTATATTTGTTTAAAGAGCTTTAAAACCTCCTTAACCCGCATTTTCAAGAGGCTACCACGTTACCACGACAACTAAACACTGTCTTCACAATTTGAAAAGTCATATTCATTCGAGTGTTCAGTCACAACCGACAGAATATTTTTTTTAAAACGCCCACACAATAAAATTTGCTCTTTAATTCCCACTACGTTTGCAGTCGCACTTACTCTTCTGATTCTTTTTCATATATCTATCCTAAAAATTCCTAATCTCGATCCTCTAGAACTTGAATTACATATTTAATGCAGGGTTAGAGCGGTTGCCATAGCAAAATGTCAGCTTGAATGACGCAAGTTTTCGCAACTCGCGGCAATCGGCTTTGGCTCCCTCGATGAAAAAATATTAAATCATTATACTCGTACTTTTGTACTCATTATACCAAGGAATAGAGGGAAAAAGCTATATCTTTGCGATTTATTTCATAGTTTTATTCAAGACCACGTTTTCCTATTTTATTCCGTGAAAAAAGAGAATTTTTGAGTTTTAAGACTAAGGAAAGTTTTATCAAATATGTTTTTTCAAGTTATAAGTCTTATGTTATATGTTTTAATTGCCTAGAGGTTGAGAAAGTTTATTTGTTTAAATTTTCGGAGGTTGGAATATTCATATATACGGTAAATCATTATTAATGCACAGAAGAAATCCACCTTACAAAACGAAACTGACCAATCCTGAACAAGCATGACCATATATGGTCATTTTTGACCCTGTTCAACACACGACCACCTTTAAGTCAATCTAAAGGAAGCACATGGACCAGAAAAACTATTCAACCCTTGAAAATTTACCAAATGAATTTAAAACTTATTTTGCAATAAAAATAATTTTAGACTTATTTTATGTGAATTTAAGGAACTTCTTTAATTTGGAAACGTAAGTTTTGAACTATGCCACCCGGTGTAAAGTTGTTTGTACATTTGAAATCGAGAAAAATAGCAATAGGTAGAATCGACTGCCTAAAACAGAATTAATCTTATCACTGAAAAAAAAAACGAAAGCAACGAACTATGAACAATTCAGAAACAGCAGCAACTTCAAGCCTTCTTTTGCGCCGATGCGTGGAAATGATGGACTGACTTGGGCTGATGATGCATTGAATTTTGCAGGCACGCGCTATGCCATAAGGTGTGGCAAGATCTCTTGCACATCAGCAACGGTAAAGAGAAAAGAACAAAACGCCGTATAGTATAACTAAGAATATTTTTCTTACCTGGGTCATTTTTTCTCGGTTAGCTTTTGGGTTGAGGGGAGCCTCTGTGAGAAGTACTGGATGTTCTTCTGGAGCCACACGAAGCTCGTTGTAGAAAGTGTGATGCCAAATCTACAGGAAAAAGGGTAGGATGAATAGGAAGAGTTCAAACCGGGTAAATTACTTTCAAATAGACTCAAGCGTTTTTCTCAATCTTACCTTTTCCATGTCATCCCAGTTGGTGACGATTCCATGTTCAATGGGGTATTTCAGCGTGAGAATACCTCTCTTGCTCTGGGCCTCATCTCCAACGTACGAGTCCTTTTGACCCATACCAACCATCACGCCTTGATGGCGAGGTCTTCCAACGATGGAGGGGAAAACGGCTCGTGGAGCATCGTCTCCAGCAAAGCCAGCTTTGCACATACCGGAACCATTGTCGATAACCAAAGCAGCAACGTCTTCTTCAGCCATGTTGAATCTAAGGTTTTGCGTACGGTCTCCTGAAGTATCTTGCTCGACTAAGTTCGCCTACAAGTGAATGTACCAGATTGTCACACTCCTTTTATATCTAGTTGCCACCGGTTTTGTACTCATTCGCTCTGCCGGGTGGTATATTTACCTTATTTAGAAATATCCAAGTGATTCAGTGAAAACAATAGTTTTTGCACCAATACAATTGCCCGTGACGTTTCTTTTCTCGATTCCCTCGGTGTTTGCGTTACAATGCCATCAGCTGACACTTTTAGATCATTCATTCTTTTCCCTTGACGTCTTCTCCTTAGTAGCATAAAATTAAACCTTTCATTTCCGCCTGAATTATTTTTATTTCCTACTTTTTTTTAGTTTTGAGGGCAGTTTGTTTCGATTTTTTTACCATACACTTGGCGTCATTAGATATTCAAACTCCATAAGTAAATTTAAAGCCATTATCCAAACAAAAGGACATAGAACGAACGCATCGTTATGACTATCAACAAAGAGCGAATGATATCATACCGAACAACCACAATGGATTTTCCTTTGCGAACGCGACTGAACCGGTGCATCACGTATAGAGTTCTAGGGCAAGCCAGCTAGTAACCGCTAGTAACTTCATGACTCAACCATTTTTTAAAAGGGAGTCTGCAAATGAACTAAAAATATATTCCAAAAAGAAGCTAAAACTCAGAGTCTTTGTTGATTTTGCTGTCGTTTTTCGACATTTTATGGCCTTCAGGTGGTGATACGCTTCGCTTGTCAAATGCTGAAACGTTTTTTTTTTAATGTACAAACTATATTGGTGGTTCAGTCATCTGTTGAAGACTTTGTTTGCTGCGGTTGGCGACTTTTTTCCCAACTTTATCCTCTCCAAAATATTGGTGCGTTTCTTCATTTAGGAAAGCGCAGAAAGAAATGTTTTTTGTTTTTGGTGAGTAGTATCGTGGTCTTCGCATTGAAAGCCACAGAAAATTTCGATAAATTGCAGTACATTATAGCCTTAAAACTTGTGGGTGCCTACTACACCAAAATTAAGAGTGCCGTATTTGTCTTCAGGAGTGTCAAGATTTTGAATTCCTTCGACATAAAATTCGTATACATGCTTGATGGAAGCTATGATGGAAGTAAGTTAGTCAATAAGGTACATGTAAGCTATGCCGGTTTCCTCGCTTCCTATTCAGAAAAATGGCCAACCACATTTAGCCGCGTGTATAAGTGATGAATCATCATTCGCTATTAATAATAACATTTGAATTAAAGTATCATGCAAGATTACACCCGATATAACGAGTTCAAATATAGTGGATTTTTGCAAAAAATCATCAATGAGTCACACCGTCATTGGTTTATTATTTTCAACATTTAACTTGGGTGTTCATCTGTCGCTAGAGTAAGCCACGTGTTTGTGGCTAGCAGGATCAGACACGAGTCACCCGTTCATGAATAAACCGATACCCTGAAGTAACCCCTGGGTTGGTCACGACACGGCTAATCAGTTAGAGGTCGGCTGCACGCAGGCTGGACACGGCAAACCCACAGATCAAATTCCTTGAACCTATAGGACAGTGGGGTAAGACACGAAGTTTGCATGCAAAAAATATTAGGGACGAAAAAGCGGAGGCACGATATTTTTAGCCTAAGGGACCTCAGTCATAGGTTTTGAGGGAAAAGACCGAATGAGGGAGATTGAAGAGTCCTTATTATGTTGTGTATACAACCTGCCGAGGAAACTTAAAGAAAGTATTAGGAATGAGTACAATGAGCCACGTTGGAGATATTAAAATTTCTAGTAAGATATTAAGGCCCTGCGACGGATTAACTGCTCAAATTTGCAAACCTCAGACTGAACTCTCACACCACTTTGACACACCACTTAAATGATTATGATGATTTTAATATTCATATAGCGCTCTTTTCTATATGGATATGTTCAAAGGCGCTTTACAATGAGTTGTCAATGAGAGAAAATGCGGTTCTAAAAAAGTGCAGACTTTTCATTGAAGACGGCTTCTCCTTTTTGGTGAAAGCTTTTTTCCTGAGAAAATGAGGGAGTGGCACAAAATGGGAGAAATTGAAAAAGAGAATGAAAAAAATCCACGATATGGGAGGAAATGATAAAAAGAGAATGAGAAAATGAATATGACACCACAAAATGCCATTCAGCAAATTTTTATTAAAAATGAAGCAAACAACTTGTGGTTGTGTACAACATGTACAAGGAAACAAAAAAAAGAGTTATCTCTAGAAGTACGATCACACTGCCTCCAAGTAAACAGGCACTAAAAGTTAAGTCCAGTTTTTTTCCCTAACTTTGTTACATGTTTTTTTCATCTTTTCACGGTGTATAATTTACCTTTTTATCATTACAGGTTAAACAGGAAGTGGGGGTGAGTGAAGCAGCATGCTGCTTCAAACTCATCCTCACTCCCCGCGCAGCCAAAACAGGGGGGAATGAATTAGGAGTGAAAAAGGGGGACTTTTGACAGTGATGAATGTGTAAAACAGATATCTCTATGCAACTCCTATCAGCTTGACTTTGGTTTATAGAAATGATCATTCAGACTTTTATATATTCGTCAGTCCCCCCCTAAAAGTTTTGGGGTGGTGGGGGGGGGGGGGGTGGGGGTGGGGTGAAAGGATAGGAAATGTCTGGATGGCCTTGATTTAAAAACACTATAGATAAAAAGTGTATCATATACACTGAAACTTTTGGTTAAAAATTGCTGACTAAATTCTAAAGATAAAAATCTAAAATAAAATGCGAAATACAAAAGGGTCTTTATCCTTAGGCTACCGAATAATCTACCAAACAAATATGTCATGATGAAGTGATGAGTTGACAAGGAGGAAGGTTGTCAACGTTTATCGACCAATAGCATTTAGCTCACGTGCCATCTGGCAGACAGCGCATTCACCACAAAACATCAGCATAATAGCATCATTGCACAAAGATCCCTGAAAAATAATAACGATAATAAATGAACACACAACATTCAACTCAATTGATGAAATATTAGAAGTAAAAAGCTTCATAACATTTAGTCAGCAACATACAACATACAAACTCAACTCACATACACTCCCATACAACCTAGTACTTTGTGAATATATTGACACTAAAATATGGCTAACTTTAGAGCTTAAAACCGTCACTGACTATGACAACTAGCCAAATTAGTTTTACAGTCATACCTCATTTCTGGTTCAATGCAACTGTTTAAAATGATTTGCAAGGCAAAAATGTGTTTGGTCAAGCTTCAAATCTGGCCAGACATTGTGCAGTGACTGGCTACTATTTTAAGCACTGTAACCCTGGCTAAATCAGTAGGCAGTGGGATTGTACAAATTCAAAAAAAATGTTTTTTTCATACCCAGGGGGAGAAGGGTAGATACTTCTGCCAACCTTTATACTGTGACTTGCACAAACCCAGCCTTGTCATGGGCCTATTGAGTAGCTGAAGTCCTCACCTCCTACTTTCTTTACTCATCCCATCAACAGTTTACATTACAAACAAGTTCTTACATACCTGAATATTTTGCTCAGTCCTGAGTTTTGCACGCAAGGCAAGCAAAGCACCTTGGCAACAACATACAAAGCAACAACCTTCACCTAAGCGCTGCGAGACCTGGATTGCTAATATGCAAGGACAGAATGTCCCCAGCAGACCTGAAATTCAAATAATGATGATAACAATGAGGATCTGACTTAGACCACAAAAAAGCAAATGAATTCAAGCACATCTTAGATACTCCTTCAAAAAGACATTAAATACTTTTACTGGGATGCTAAGATATGACTTTCTCAGACTATTCTCCTCTCTATCATCATATTCTATTGCCCTCAGACCCTCCCCAATCCCCCTCTTCATGGGGTAGGTATGGATGTATTTTTGGAACTACACAATATACCCTCAACAGACCCTCCCCACCCCTTGGAAATACCAATGCCCCTCCATGGAGGAGGTATGGATATTTTCTGGTAATATTATAAAATATACCTGGGTGTGGAAAGTTTTTTAGAACTCAACTGGAGAAAGTTGAAGAGAATTAGTTCTTTCCATATACATAGATTGATAACTTACAGGAGCCAATATCATCAAAGCAAGAGAAAACCCCAGAATTCCAATCTCTTTGGGCACCACCACCTTGCTGCACAATGACAGTGGTTTGTACTCCTGGTTGGCTTGTCACTACGTGAGACATTTTTAGCAATCTAGAGTAAAAGGAATGAAAAAATTGGCTCAGCTTTTGTAAATTCTGAATTTGATCTTCCATAGGAACCTTATAGAGGTTAGCTCCTGGCCGGGAGGTAGACAATATATATAAATTGCATTGATGTCAAATGTGTTATCTGATAACCTCCCATTCATTCATTCATTCATTCTTTTCCACTTGTTTTCCAATTAATCTATTTTTTTATTTTGCTGTTTATTAATCAGTTATCAAAGGATTAACAGATTGCACTCAGAGATAGAAAATGCAGCCAGCTCATTTTGCCAATCAGAACGCATAAATTTAGGACCAAGGACTCCCAACTACTGTGAACTCAAAAGGTTATGCTACTCTGGGAGTCCTCAAAAATAATTATCTATGAAGCTCTTTTTCTTTTTCTTTTCCTTTTTCCTCAAACTGTTTAAATATCTATGTCATTACACTAATTAACTTAAAAATAATTGTAAATAATTAATAATAATGAATAAATAAATAAAAATAAATTATCTTGTGTTCTAGGCAGTATTTACATCAGATTACCTAAAATGGAAAAGTGTCCTTTGATTCTAATTTTACTCCGAAGACATTTCTTAATCATTCACAAATAGCAGGTTTAAATCCTTTTTTTATTTACTGAAAGTTTTTTGGAATACTGGAAAAGCTGATTGGAGATTTGAAATTTAAACATGAAAGTCTTGAAAGCAACATTTGAATTCCCAAAATAACTGGTCACGCATGACGTAAATTACCTGTAACATGTTGTTTTGAACCTTCTGTTTGTAGGTCATCTATCAAGTGATAGAATATTCCAACGTTTGGAACCGAGCAGAAAATACGATGAGTAATCATATATTCAAATGGTCATATCTCAGCTGATATTTGTCCAATTCTCATCAAAATTTGGCGTGTAAACATCTTTTCTCATTGTGTATCAAATTTGTTAGCCAAAAATATAATCAAGCAATAATTAATTTTTATTGATTTTTGTCACATCATCACTTGAGCACCCTATTGTTTCTATCATTCTGTGCGGTCAATAAAGACTTTCTTTTCAGCCAATCAGACTTAAGGTACATCAACTGGAACACTATTTTTGTTTCATGGTTAGCGATTGTGAAGAGGCATTATAATTAATTTGTGTCTTTGTCAAGATTTCCTACCACACCTTTGGGTTTTTGATATCAGAAATATTTTTGAACAAATTTTTGTTTAGGCTCTTTTTAAATAAAATTTTAAGAAGCTATTGACCTTAGTATATAAGTATGGCATGGTTCTTCAAATTAAGAACAATATGCATAAAATGAATAACATTTATAAAATGAATGTTTAATTATACAGCTTCAAATGTAATAAAGACATCATGTTCTTTTGGGAAGGAATATGAATAATATATACTACAAGTTTTAAATTTTGAATACATTTTTTTCAGAATATGCTCTGAAATAGACATACTACATAAAAAATGAATAAATTTAGCGCAAGAAGTTTAATTTTGGCTTATTTTGAGGCATTTAGTCGGATATGTGAATGGGTTTATAACACCGGTTGCAATTAGTGTTTAAAGCATAAATTCAATCATATTTGTTTCAAGCTGCACAGTTTTCAGTAACTCTTTGCATTAAGCTGTGAATTTGTCTGATAATCTTTCAGGGAGCGAGTTTTAAGAGAATAAAGACTAACAAAGGAGACGATAAAAAGGTATGATTGAGATAGTTATGCACCAGTGAACTCACGATAACTAGTTGAAATAAGAACACGAATTCATACAATAACACTATACAATATAACACCTTTTCTTTTTTAAGCTTCTAGATTACATAAATAAGTATCGAGGGTGTTGTTCAAGGTGAAAAGACTAGTGACCTTGAAGCACGCCATTACTACTAAATGGCTTAATACAAAACAACTTTTTTTTGAAACTTAAATTCTAACAAAAATCAGCTGGGAGAATCGTGTAAAATTCTCGATAAGCGAAATGCAGGAAATAAATAAATAAAAAGGAATACAAATGGAAAATAATGTTGGTATTTAGGGGTTAGTTTAGGGCTTCAAGGGACGTCACTCCCACTCGCTGCTGTCCGTATTAGAATAAACCTGGTTAAAACTTGGCATATTTTCAAACGATGTGGATTTAAAAAACTACGTTTTTTCGATTAATATAATTCCGTTGTAAAGTTGGAACAAAGTTCAAGTTTAACGCGAAAACAGATGCTAGAAGAAGCAGGTCTCGCACCCACAATCTTTGAACAAAAATTATAAGATTGTGAGTAAAGGTTAGGAGTCAAATATCCAGCCACATTTTGCACTTTGCACAACAAAAACTGAATATAGCCAGCTTTAAAACCCTCAGAATACTTATCTAACGACCTAAATTAATTCTTACCTGATGTAAAGACGAAAAAAAACCAGTCTATATGAAAATATCTCGCAGCCAGTATCCACTGATCTCCACTACTCACTCAAACACTAAAACAGGGTGTGCTTGACGTTTGAAATATGACGTTGTCATACCAACAGCGTAATTTTATATGCTTGTTAAAAATTAAAATTTAAAATTTAAAACTTTTGGTAAATAAAATGTCCATACACGGTTGAACATACTGAGTAAATAATGAAACACGTTTTTTTTTAAATATTATATATTCTTGTAGAGTCAGTGCTGTACGATAAAAGAGCGTGTGGAATCTATAACTAGATGGTTGCTAAAAATTCGCGTGTTTTTGACTGGCTTGTCGTTGATCGGATCATCCCTACGCACCTAGACCGAAAAGGATAACGGGCAAATTACCCAGAACTTGCGTCATCCAAGCTGCTCGCCAGTTTAAATCTTCGCCGTATTCTCGCAAGGTTTCAGCAAATTAAATGGGATCGAAAAAACCGAGCTCAAGACCTGTTAGATAACATGTATGTGGCAGCTGTTAACTGTAAATTAATTATGCCCATGATCCCTTTCGATCAAGGCGCGTAGGATGATGCCAATCAAACGACAACATTTAGTCAATGACTGTGTATATATAAAATAGCTGTTATGAATGTCGCGTTCTGATTGGTTTGGAGCGCGTGCTTTATATATTATAAGAGCACATTGCAAGCGCGCGCACTTTCCGTTTCGTCATTCATATCTATTATTGTAATTTGTATTTTATTTAACAAATAGATCAGGCTTAGTTATGTTCTGTTCTCTGATAAAACACGACTGGAGCTGTAGGACACGAAAAAAGTTATAGAAATTACGAGCCGTAGGCGATTTTGATCGTCAAATTTAGAAGAAAGCTAGCAGTGCAGTACTTGGAAAACTTGTTTTTTTAGTTGAGCCTGAAATATATAAGTGTAGGTAGTATTTTGTAATCGTATTCTCGGGCTATTGGAAAACAAATTACGGTAAAAAATTACCAAGGCTTAAGTAAGCTTAAGTTTCTTACGATAGATTTGTTCATTCTTGTTAGACTATGAAATAAATTTTTGAATTATTTTTTGACTTCCCTAACACCATCACGAGTCAAGCAAAAAGTTTCTAGTTTAGCGAAATAAGGTCATTGTTAATATTCGCAGCCCACAGAAAGCTTTACTCGTTGAAATGTAGTACCAATCAAATGTGCTTCAAAACGACATATTTTCCTTTTTTATAGGAAAGACATTATTCTTGATAAAAATAAATGAATATTTTAAATTTAAAAAGTGAAAATGCTTGAAATTGAAAAGCTGAATATCTGTGACGTATCTTCTGTTTAATTTTGTATAGAAAACATGGTTTTGACGTCATATCTATGTTTCTATACTCTGATAAAACATAGCTTTTCAGCCAATCAGAGCGCGCGTTCGTGAAAATCTATTATATGAAAAAGAATCAAAAACTTGCTTACTGTGCTGTGTGCAGTCATTAAGCACTTGGGGATTTGCAGAACACTCGAAAAGTGTCCATAAGCACTCGTCTACGCGTCGTGCTTCTCCTAACACTTCTCTCGTGTTCTCGCGTGCTTTATGCCCTCACAGCACGCGCGCGCGTTTTCTATTTCTTCAATTTATCATATGACCCGTACGGCCTGTGGCCTGCTATAAGCAGTTTGTTTACAGGCGTCCCGAAGAAGCCAAAAATCCAGAAAGTCCATTTTTTCTTGCTATAAACCATAGGAGGAAGCCAAATGATCAAGTGTGGTTCCTAAACAGACCGATGGGAAAGAACAAGATTGGCGAATTCCTGTCTTAAGCAACAAAAGATTTGAAGTTCACGAAGTCAAAAGCCGGTGAGATTACCAACCATTCCGTACGTAAAACTGGTATCACAACACTCCTGGATGCTGGTACGTGTTCCACACACATTGTCGCTCAATTGAGTAGGCCATAAGAGTCTTAAAAGCCTTGATAGTTATGCGGTTGCCTCTGAGAGCCCGGCCCTCCCACTCAGTCAATAAGTACATTTGATTGATTGATGTATTAAGCTATCTGTTGATAATTCTGTTGATAATAAGTAAAATAGAAACCTTGGAATTTCGCGTTAGTAGTATCTTAATAGAGAAGTTAAGCTTCTCGTTTACGGCAAACGTGAAACGTCACTGTTATTCATTAAAACATTCTTTAAAATTAGTGAAAAAAGAATCCCAATGATCTCCAAGTACTAGATAAGAATAAGAATATGTGTCACGCTTTGTCGGGAAGGTTTGCATAAGGTAAATTAAGTGAAAAAAGAAACGATGAAAAACGTGGTCACGTTTGCCGTTTGGGGGAAGGAAAAACGGGAAGCTTAATCTGTCTATTAAGTGCCGAGAAATACAAGAAAATCAGAAATCAATTAATCAATTAATCAATTATTATATTCAAAAACACAATTCTATACAAACAACAGTGTGCTTGTCTTGTGCTACCAAGTGTGGTAGAGCGAGTAAAAGAACGTCTAAACTTTTCATAAGTAATGAAGCAAAAACGGATTAAAATCGCATTACAGCTATTTACCTGTTTCTTGCTTTACTTTCTTTCTGTTCTTTTTATCTTTCGTTTTCTTATTTCTTTGTCTTATTCTCATTTCAGTTGCGCGATGAATACCTAGTTAAAGTGCGAATCGAAAAACCTAGAAATAATTCAAGAATGTTTAATCAGCCAATCATAAGCGTTATCTTTTCACTATCTTGTGGTTTTCGCTATCTTGTAGTTGAAAAATAGAAAAATAGAACATTCCTAGAATATTATCGTAAAGTGATCCATGTTACCACTTGCTTTACGCGTGAATAGACAGTAAGATATTATAAGATAGAGGAACCAAATAGTACAAATCTTCAGACACAACTATCAAACTTGTTCGGGGTTCTTCCCATGGCTTATTGGTACTTTTCCATTAGTTCCAAATGGATTGAGAGCCATGGTTCGTTTTGATTGGCTCCGTGGAAGCCAATTGAGTTCAATGGTACTTTAGGAATTTGCGGATACGGTCACAAAAATTTGAGTTGACTTTTTCTCTAACTTTGTCTGACTGTACTCTAAAGTCAAAACACCTATTGTGTAAACCACGAGGTGAAAATTTCTTAGACAATCAATCAAAACAATCAAGATTCACAGATCGACAGCAGCTTAGATGAGACTCACACTTATAAGAGAACAATAACAACCCATTCAATTACATTACAGATTGTTTCTTTGTTATTATCTACTAGCTTCTAGCCATCCCTGATCAATAATGACTATCCCTCAAGAAGAATAAATGCTAAGGGAATACAATCCTAATACGAATTCCCTAGATCTCCCCTCAATGGGAAACGTACAGGGTGCACACAGGTATTCCCTAAATAAAAATTCACGAACTTTTCAAGGACATTAAAAGGAATTTTGCAATGTTATCAAGGACAACAAAATATTCTTTTTGACCTCGTTTCATAATGGGAAATGGACTAAAGAGCAAAAACTTTCACGTCGCTATAGCACATGCATAGAGACTTAATTACTCCCAGTTTGCAGTCAGTTTCCATTATTATCAGGAATTTACATGGGAATATTACGAAATTTATTATTTGTATAATCAGTGTATGACAATTGCTTTATTTTTCAAGGAGGATTCATGTAAATTTAAGGACATCTTAAGGCCCCTTCCACACGTATCCGGAAATTTTTGTTTTCGCAAATTATATTTTTCGGATACGGGTTGCGTCCACACATGTCCGGAACTTTTTGTATACGTATCCGGAAATTTTACGAAAACGGACACGTGTGGACGGTGAAAACGATTCGAATACGCTGCGTGTGGACGCAATCATTTTCGTATCTGAAAAAAAAATTTGCGGATACAAACATTTTCGGGCAAGTATGGACGGGGACTAAAAGGCACATTCAAGTAGTTTTCAAGGAAGTTTTACATTCAAGGATTTTCAAGGACCTGTGTGCACCCTGGAGAAGTTATTGTCTATGAGAAACAAATGTTAAATTCTAGCTAAAAACACTACCAGTTAAAAATATTTCTTTCATTTTTTTAATCAATCTGAATATACATACAACTATATTGGACAAAGACATACAATATTTTCCTTTGAGTTACCTTAATGTCCTGGAAACATTTCATGAATAAAGGCTTCCTCAAAAACCAGTGCAAACCACCAAATACGTGTAGCTGGTTTCAAGTTCTGTCTTCAAGTTTCAAGCTCTGAATCTCACTACCGTCAAATTTTCTATCCAATTTTTTCCCTGTATCGTTAGTTCTTTGAATTTCATTTTTTGTTTCGTTGGGAATATCTGTGGTGTCGTTATAATTAGGTTCAGATAGGTACTGATCATCATTATCATCATCATCATCATCGTCTTCATTATCTTTGTGTATGTCATTTATGTTGTTGACATTTTTATCCTTGTTAACTTTGGTTGCAGATTGTGTGCTGTCGTTATCAATGGAAGGTTTCATTTGGTTTGCAATGTCATCATTATCTTCATCATCATCATCAACACCATGGTCATTGATATCAATATCATTATGATATCCATTTTTATCACTTCGTTTACAATCATCTTCATCATTGAAATCATTGTCATTACTTTCTTCATTGTCGTGTTTATCAATGTGGCCCTCCTCATTCTCATCATCATCATCATCATCATCATCATAATCATCATCTGATTCTTCTTCCCTACGATAAAAAGGATATTTATAAGGTTGGTACATCTACAGCTGTATGTATAGTTTCCACATTGATATCTTTTTCAACAACCCAATAAACATAATCCACTGTTCCCCACTTCAAACCACATATCATTTCCTAGAGTATCATTTTTTTGTATAATGGTTGCACAGGTTGTTTGGTTCTGTCTGTTTTTCTTGGTTCTGCTATTCTTTAGTTACTTTTTTTTTCTGCCTTTTTTCTCGGTTCTGCTATTTTTATTGGTTACCTTTTTTTTGGTTCTGCAAATCATTGCCTGTGCACCTCCCCTGCAAGATCCCTGGTTACGCCCCTGTCATGACATAAAGGAGGAACAACTATAGAGTCTTCCTCCCCTGGGAAGCTGACGTTTTTCTCATGTAATTCAGAGTCAATTTCTTACATACCTGTCATACTCAAACTGTGAAGAAGTGACTAATCTATTGGGATTAAAATGTTCTTTCTCCATGTCAATATCTGTCATGTCTAAAAAGCATACAATTCAAATTAACAAACTGACATTATTTTATGAGTGTGTCCTCTTATTGACGATAAATTGCATCATTAGATTGTCAAAGTATCCATGATTCATACTTGACTATCCTCTTAATGATAACATATAAACAAAGCTAATCAGCACGTGAGAAATATGTAACTCATTGCATAAAACATCATATTACTTATAAATTTAACATTCTCTACTTTCACATGCCCATAATCCTTTGCATCTTTGGGGGTAACCAGAGGGTAAAAACCCACTTATTTTGCTGAAGGCTGATTAGACAAGACTTTTATCTGACGGTTATTTAGTACTGTAGTTCTCTTTCCTGACTCAAGGGTTTTCAGATTTGCACATACCTTGCAATGAAGCATGAGCTTCGCTCTTTTCCCTTTCACACTTTTCTAACCACTTGTTTTGTCCTTCAATGACTTCCTTGCTGTTCTGGCAAGATGCATAAAGGTCCAAAAGTTCCCTAGAGTCAAACATTAAATTATTGTTAGTATTAAACTACTGTGAGGGGATAGGAGGGGAGAGTTTCTCAATAGTCTATTGGTAAGGCCTTGTAAGGGGACAGTTCCCATAAGAGACATGGCCTTGAAACAGCCACATGAGATCCACAAACTATCTATGAACAACAGACTACTTTAAGGAATTACTGACAGCAATGCCCAAGTCCATTAATAATAATGATTATAATGATAACGACTATTATTTATATAGCGCCCTTTTCTATGTGGATATAATCAAAGGCACTTTACACGGAGTTGTGAATGACATTGCTTTTTATGCAATTTACAAACATGAGAGATGGTTAATATGAAGTGTAGGCACTGAGGGTGGTCACTGTCAGGGTTTCTTTTTACGTCCTCAGTGAGTCTTTTATGTCCCCCATTTTTACTGTAGGTTAGGAAGGGTTAGAAGACAGGGCCTACAGTTTAAAGTCCTTGAGTGAGATAAGACTTGAAGGTCTATTCATTTGTAGATGTACTGATTACAAAGGCAGCACCTTCTCCTCAGTTATTTTAAGACCCTGAGTGTTGGTCTGGCGGAGGCTTGAACCACAACCTCACGCATTGGTACCTGTTAGGGGACAATTCAGATAAGAAACATGGCCTTGAAACAGCCACATGAGATCTACAAACTAGCTACAAACAACAGACTACTTTAATGAATTACTCGACTCGAACCCGGCTGGCATTGGTGAAGGGCGAGGGCTCTCACCGCTACGCCACCCATGCTTCCCTGATTGTTTGAGCTGTGGGGAGGTTTTGGTGATGGTCTATTGAATAATATTACAAATTTAATTATGGTATAATAAATAGACTCAATGTTTTTTTATCTTACTGATTCAGTGTATAGAATGTTTTCCCCCACTTGAATACTCTTAGGATGTTTCTTCCAATTTCTTCAAAACCTGAAAAATGAACCATAAGGTTAAAACAAAATATTGTCTTAAGCTCTGAAGTTGGTGTGCTACGCGCCATACCGTGAACACTTCCACGAGTTTTTTATTTCTTTTTGACATTCTTTTTGAAAAAGTTTTGACAAGTTTTAATTGTGCTCTTTACCGCTAACCAATTAGACATCGGCACTTCACCTTTATGGTTGGATAGGTGGAGTTTGTACATCGATGTAACGATAGCAAAACATCAAAGTGAAGTGCTAAACATTTAGTGTTAAGAAGGTCGATTAAACCATGTCAAAAAGTTGTCTAAAAGAATTCAAAAACTTATTGTAGAAGTGTTCAAGGTAGTCAGCACTTAGCACTGTAAAATAGACTGTTTTAAAATTAGTCAAATACTGCTATGTACCTTGATCACACACTCATTTTTGCAGGATTATCCTCATTTTTAGTTTCCAAATCTTTCAAAATACTAATGGTAATGTAAAGAATGCGTAACTACAACAACATGGACCTCTACTAAAATGAATGAATACTCAAAATAATCCCATAGAAAATCAACGCAATCCCTGTAAAACAGAATTCAAAACTGAAGTATTTCTAAGGAAGGAAGAGCAGAGAACCCTAGAAAAGCTCTTAAAGAGAGAACCAACAAGTAAATCAAGTACATACAAATACCTGTGATGTATAGAGTTGCAGCTAAAGCTTCGACACAAGAGAGTTTACAAGGATGCCCATAGTTGATAGGATTGGCAGCAACAAGGTAAGGCAACAACCTAGGGTAACCTCCGTGCATCTTCTTAAATGGTGTACCCTGCAGCTTTGCCCAAGAACAATCAATCACAGCAACTCCATGAGCGCTTACAATATCTCTGTCCTCTGGAGAAAGACATTGTGTTCCAACAGGACTGAGAATAATGCCTTTGAAACTCTGGGATATTCTGAGAGTCCTGACGAATCCTAGTCTTGAAAGTTTTTTCCCAGAGCATTTTTTGGGGTCACAATGTTCCAAATCCTGAATAGTTACATAATAGACAAATTTTATTTTGGAAAAAATATTAACATCAAACATGTCAGTCAAGTATACATGTATGTTTTTATTACGCATTGACAACAGAGCTTGCAAAACTTACCCACATTGCCAAAGGAAAGGGTAGTCCACGGCCATAATCTTTCTGGGCACTTGCTCCTCCCTGTGCTAAGAAAAATAACGCCTAGTTTAGTTGTGCTTTTTTTTCGGGACAAAACAAGCTCAAGTCTTAATAGGGCACATGTCATTCCCAAGAGAAGACAGCATTAAAATTAAATAATCAGCACTTCGTATATATAAGAAGACAATTCCTCACTGCTAAATTGAAAGGTAGAGTGTTGGTTAAGCTCTAATGATACAGGTTTTTTTTATCAAAGAGAAGGTTTAAGAGAAATTAGCCATAAGCTTAATACAACAAACAAACGGCTAACCACAGTTCTCGTAGACTCCACTGTATTCAGTCTCACTGGATACATCCTTTTGCCATTTGTCTTCGTATCTTAAGCTTTTACTCGTTTTCTGTCGGCTTTGTGACGACTTTCCTTTTCCTTTATGCTTACCCATGTTTATATAACCCCTTTTATGAGCCAAAAAAAACAAGAATTAAGTTAAAAAGGGTCAAACACTAGTACACGTGAAAAGCTCTTCTTCTTCCGCCATTTTGTATTTATCCGGTTGTGGAAGTCGCGGAAGTCTAGGCACTAGTTCGTCGTTTGGGGACTAGGTCATGGGCAAAGAGTGTGATTTCATTTTTCATTTTTCTTTCTTTCCTTCTTCCTTCCTTCCTTCCTTCCTTCCTTCCTTCCTTACTTTTTCTTTTCACATCTTAACTCAATCGACTAGGTCTTGGGAAGGTTGTTCTCCCGAATGAAGTTTTGGGGTGTATCAAATTGTCCAATCAGTGTGACGCTATTATAACCCAATAGCGGAAGCGCTTAGACACATATTTAATATCTGCATCAAACGGTAAAAAGGCAGGGCTTGCATTTTGTTTACCTTGGTGATTCATTTCTATACGGTAAATCTCGACGCTAACATTTCCTTGAACTACAGGTAAGAATCTTTCCTCTTGAAATTAATACTTCCAAAAGTCTCTGTCCCTCCTCCATATTCAAAGATTAAAAAAGAAAATGAAAAAGATTAACTAATGCTGAGTGAGTGTAAAAAAGGACAAAATATTGGCTTTCGTTTTCGTTTTAGCTTGAACATCAGGGCTGGTTGTACGAACGGTGGATAGCGCTATCCGATCTATAAACCTTATACAGTGAATATAGAAAAATGAAACTAAAATGAACATTTTCACATTAATAGGCTTCTATTTTCCTAAGAAATGCGACCTCTGTTTCTTCATTTGCCATGCAATCTTGTCGAAGGAGCTAATGTGAAGCGGGCTATACATTACATTGCTTTGGTAGAACTGATTAACGGTTCTGTTTTATCAGTTACCCAGTATACTGATATCAGTACCTATCTCAAGATTAGCAACATTAAATAAGAATCGACGCAACTTTTTGTTAGTATAAAATAACATGTTTTGTTTTGTTGTTTGTTTGTTTGTTATTGTTTTTCGTTTCTAATCTCAAGATTAGCAACAATAAATGACATTGTTTGTTTTGTTTTGTTTTTTTTTGCTTTTGCTCTTCTTGAAATTTTGCTCTATTTTTATTTCCAGTAGAAATTAATGATCAAAATAGCAAAATAGTACTGCTTCACTCGAATTAGTAAAATTGGTTTGATGATTTTTTGATACTGAGACGTTTCTAGGAATCTTGCATGCGATTATAAATTAGGGTGTGCTTGAAAAGATTCATTCAGTATACATTGCTCTAGCAAGCTTGTATCATGTTATGGAAAGCGACCAAGACATAATAAAATATAATACTTGGCTCGCATTCATCTTTGAAATTCTCATGAAGTATTTACAGTTGTTAGTATAATTTCGTATCTTGATGGATAAAAGGGTCATCCATAATAATAATTAATCTTTTATTCTATATATCCACATATAAACTAATTTCCAGATTTCCAGATTTTTTAATTCTAACGGTTTTCAACCAAAAGTGAGCCAAATATCTAGCATTAATGCTCACAATGTATATTTTAATTATATTTCACCGAAAACATGGTAGTTAACCTTTATTAAAACGTTTTTTAAATTAAAAATTACCCATAATGCACACGATATATCGATATATATTCATTCTTTTTCACAGAATTAGTGCATTTTTTTTCTAATTTAGTTTTATTTTACAGTATTCCTTATGAAAAAAGTGCTTTAAATTTAAGGAAATGACTACAGGCTAAAAAAACTGTAAGGTTTTCAAAGTTTGATAATTTTATTCAGTAGCTTCAGCCAGTAACACAAAAAGATTTAATAGCAGAAGAAAAGCGCAGGTGACAAATGTGCCACAGCAAAGCGACGAGACATAACAAGAACGAGAAATAAAGAGCAAGACGACCCTTGTTTGTTGTCTCATCATAGTAGGTGGTTCATCGTTATCATCCATATTTTCTTAGTATATTCTGTTTTTACTTCCATTTTCACGTAAAAATTTAGTGTAAAATCTCCTTGTACTTTTGTTTATTTGCAAAGTTTGTTTTTGTTTGCAATGTAAATGCCATCTTTGTACCAATTTTGATTTCACTGTTTAAGTTTGAATACTCATGAAAACGTACAAGATCAATTTGATTACCGATTAAAAATGAAATAGAAATTTATTTAATATAACATTTTATAAACTAATATATATTTTTACTGGAAGCAAAAAAATCTTGACAATTACGAAAAGCCGAATGAAGAAAATGATAACGCTCGGAAAAGACTGGGTTTCAAAAGAGATACTCAGCAGAGATAAATACATCAGTCTCTAAATATAATTTGCAATGGAAGAAGAAGTATCTTAGCTATGTTGCCGCTAGTTTCTGGAAGTTGAATAATCTTGCTACCAACGTTAACCCTGGCTTCAAAATGCTCCCAAGTTTCCTTGTCTTTTCTGCGTTTCATTCATTTCAGGTTATCCCAGTTTAGTATGAGCAGTCGAAATGTGTAGAAAAGCTAGCAAAATTGAGCAAAATTTGTTGTCCAAGAGCTCGAGGATTTGACAGATGTGTGATGCATCTTAAATAGACACGTTAGCGATACTTCTAGTAACAGTTCATAAGGGACAGATGTTCCATGACCTAATAAGGTTATGAGAATATAATATCGACAGCGTTATCTAAGCGGTCGCTTTGTAAGATTTTTCTATTTCTAAAACTGTAGATAGCATATTGTAAAACATTGACTGGACTGGACTGGACTGAGAAAAATCTGTAAAATATTGACTGGACTGGACTGGACTGAGAAAAATCTGTAAAATATTGACTGGACTGGACTGGACTGAGAAAAATTTGTAAAATATTGACTGGACTGGACTGGACTGAGAAAAATCTGTAAAATATTGACTGGACTGGACTGGACTGGTCTTGACTCGAAATCTATAAAACATGAACTGGACTGGACTGGACTGGACTGGTCTTGACTCGAAATCTGTAAAACATTGACTGGACTGAAATCGAAATCTGTAAAACATGGACTGGACTCGAAATCTGTAAAACATGAACTCAAAATAATAAGCTTAAATAACCGGAAATTCTGTAAGCATGATTATACATTAGAAAAAAGTTGCCCATACATTTGGAATATTTGCTCTTTTCGGTCTTTTTCCTCTCTTTCCAAAGAAAAAGGTTGTTCTTAAAAGTAAAGTGTGTGACACAACATCCTAAATGACCAGTAAACCGTAGTTAGCGGGTTTCCGAGATTACGAAACCTAAGAAACCATAAGTAGGCAAATGTATAGCCAACAGATAGTATAAGCTTGAAAAATCAGCAAAAATACGGTCCTAAATTATAACAAATTTTCTGTGAATTATACTCAGAAAAGCCCGGGGTTCTCAAATCCATTTCTGTTTGTTTGAAAGGTTCTGTTTTATTTCAAGGAGAGACGATTTTCTAGCTTGACCCCCGTTATAGCGTTCATTCAACTCAAAAAGTACGGTGGCCAGGTTTTTATTGCAAAAATTCCTCCAAAAATTCCCGAAGTCGAACTTTCTTTTTGAGGGCTTATTTTTTTGTGCGAGCCGGAATTCTTTGGAAAAGTCTTTGGGAAATTATATAGTAAAAGAAAGGCGCTCGCGAAAAAAAATGTTCTAGTGCATTTTTTGAGTATTTTACTCTTCCGCAATAAAGTGGATATTATCTTGATCTCGAATTTTAAAAAATTAATTATTGAATTTTTCCGATTTTTTTTCCATTTACTTTAATCTAAATTTGTTTCTTACACAGCATGCTCGTCGAGCATGCGCAGTAAGAAATAGAAATACGTGAACGAGATTGATCCTCAGAGAGAAACATTATCTTGTGCATGCGTCGGACGAAAGCAAGTTTAACTTGAAAAGGAAAGAAACTTTCGTTGGAATCAAACTAAAGCTTTTCTTTGTTTTCCTCTTTGCATCATCTTCTTGCTTTCCTTTTTCTTTTCGTTTTCGAACTTCTTCTTCTCTTTCTTCTTCTTCTTCTTCATCTTTCCGTTCTTCTTTTTTTTTTTTTTTTCTTCTTCTCCTTCTCCATCAGTTATAGTCAAGTAGTTCATCAGTCAAGAGAGCCAACTTTAAGTGAATCACAGAATCAGCAGTCTTCTCCAGAACAATTCCCCCTTCAGGCTGCGCCCATGATGCAGCAAAATCAGCTAATAATGACGCAGCCAGGTCAGCCAATAACGACGCAGCCAGGTCAGCCAATAACGACGCAGCCAGGTCAGCCAATGACGCTGCCAGGTCAGCCAATGATGCAGCAAGGTCAATCAATGATGATGCAACATGGTCAAGTGGCACCAATGTATTCCCAAAATACCACCAATACAAACGTGATAATGGTCAACCAGCAGCCTGTTACTGCCCGTGCTGCCCCACGAGAGTGGAGTACGGGATTGTGTGGCTGCTTTGACGACTGTGGCACTTGTAAGTGTACAAACTTTCTTTCTGTACTGAGAACAAGGCACATGATACAGGACGAGAATATACATGGTACATGATGTGGGCACAGGGAACATGGTACAGGATGTAAGATACAAAGCACAGGGTACAAGATGAAGGATATAGGGTACAGTGTACAGGATGGAGGATATAGGGCACAGCACAGGCTACAGGATGGAGGATATAGGGCAAAGGGTACAGGATTGAGGATATGGGGCACAGGGCACAGCATGGAGAATAAAGAGCACATGGCAAATGGTACAGGATAGAGGGGCAATGCGCACAAGGTCACAGTGGGTACAAGGGGCAGGGTCAAAGTTGGGTTCAAGGGGTGTACAGGTCATAATGTATAGGACACAGGGTACAGGGCAAAATGGACGTGGTTCAAACGTAGGGTTAAGGGGAGGGCATCACAGGGCTATAGCTATCATCATGGTTAGCTATAGGTCTTACAGTTGACCTGTTTTGAAACCAATTATATATCACGAGTTTTTTCTTCGTTTAAGGTTGGTATGCGTTTTTCTGTGGATATTATATGTTGTGTGAGATTTCTCAACGTCTAGGAGAGGGCAGATGCTTTGTCTATTTTTGCCCCTTTCCTCTTCTTAGCCTCAGGATAAAATTCAGAGCTGAGCAAAACATCAAGGTATGAATGTTTTAACATTAAAAAGTGATCTGTGTAAAACTCTTACTATTGTGGATTCTCAAAATACTTGTTCAGGGTTATCTAACCACTACACGAGCTTTATTAATTCGTATATAATTTTTATATACGTTCATTCGTTAGGGATCTCTGTGCAAAGACTACCTAACAGTTCAATACTGCTACTATTGTGCCTTGTGTCAGCTATCGAGGGAGATTGACCACGTTCAACGCATACAAAGAGTCAATTGAGGTTGTAATAAAACACATGGTAACTAAACGATATTCGCTAATTTTCAGCACTTTCGTTTAGAGTCTAGCTTGATAGCAGTTTTATAATCAGCATTTTATTCTATCTTATTTTGAAACTGTTAAATAAAAACTAGGAAGGTTTCTGATGCCGTTCGGTGCATGAGTAATGCGTCAAAAGATTGTAGACCATGTGTAATGATAATAGTACATGTAATAACCTTTATTTATGTGTCATAAATATCTAGCTTATATTAAAGTAGGCTAATAGGTCCTTTGCAACTCAGTAATCACGTGCTGATTAATTCACTGAGAGCAAATGAATGAACATCTTGATTCCCATGGGTGAAATATGCTCACGTGAGCAAACAAACTTTCTACAACCTGTTTCGAGAGATCGTAATAGAGCTGCATTTCGTAACACACTGGTTACACATCGCTTCATTCAGTTATTAACAAGTAGCTAAAAATAATCACCGATTTAAAATGAAATAAAAAGTTTTGCTCACCAGTACAGACACGTGACCGTTAACTGTAAAGGACCTATTGCATGGGACACCTATCTAAAGAGAAACAAATATACATAATATAAACATATATAATATATCATATACGGTGCGTTTTTCATTTCTGACCCACATTTGCATTGGACATGTGTAAGGATTATTGTATAGCCTGTTAGTGTCCCTTTGTCTCCATGTGTTAGATATAGGGACGCTAAATGACGACATAAATGATATAACTACTTATATATGCATTATAGTGTCCTTGACTATAAATATAACCTTTCAATGTTATTCTATCCACAAAAAACACTTGGGCTTCCTGTGGTTTATCACATATAATCGATCGTGTTCTTTTGTATTTCAACTGTGATTTTTGTAGCGAATTAATCTAAATAAATATAGAAAAAAGAAGGGAGTTCAAGTTCATGAAGCTTACAGTCGGATTATAATCTAAACTGCTTGTGTAAATAAATAAGGTCTGGGTCGGCGCACTAAACTTTCAGTGATCCCTTCCCCCCACGGGCTGAGAAAGTCACTGGCTGTTGCTCGACGAACTGTTCCTTTGTGTCATGTCACACCACCACAAAAACGTCCCCACCCCTCCCCTCTCCCAAAAGTTTGCATGCCTTGCTTTTTGCCCAAAATGAAACGTTCTTCAATTGAATATACCCTGCCTGTTTTTATCTGTACAATAATGATTAACTCTTCATTCCAAATATTTTACACGTTCAGAACATTAAAGGGTTTGGTGTATTGACATGAATGTATTGACTTACGGAAGAAATGTTTAAAATTTAAATCTTCAACTTTTTCAAGATTCAAACTTTCTCTGTTTCTTGCTGTTTTATTTTATGTTTGAATATCCAAAGAGGCATTTTCAACATTGCCTAATCATACTTCACCTCGACAAGTGTGTTTCACCTCTTGTTAAGCCCCAGAGCGCTGCAAAGTATTATATGGTATGAGAAGTTAGCCAATATTTTTGGATTGAGAGCCACGATTCTCTATTTGATTGGCTCTGATTGATATGGAAGCCATTTGAGCTCAATGGTACTTTTTGTTTGGCTCCGCGGAAGCCATTTTTGAGCAACGGTCCTTTTTATGAGGTGCCATATTGGACAATATCTCTATTTATTCCTAGTTTCCTAGTGTCCTAGTGTCCTAGTGTCCTAGTGTCCTAGTGTCCTAGTGTCCTAGTGTCCTAGTGTCCTAGTGTCCTAGTGTCCTAGTGTCCTAGTGTCCTAGTGTCCTAGTGTCCTAGTGTCCTAGTGTCCTAGTGTCCTAGTGTCCTAGTGTCCTAGTGTCCTAGTGTCCTAGTGTCCTAGTGTCCTAGGGTCCTAGTGTCCTAGGGTCCTAGTGTCCTAGTGTCCTAGGGTCCTAGTGTCCTAGTTTCCTAGTGTCCTAATGTATATTTGAAAAAGGTAGAGAGTGTTGCATTGGTTACCGTTGGTGTCCTAATGTCCTAGTGGTATTAGGATTAAACCTTCTAAAACATGCATATATCCGTAGAAGATTAATATAAAATGGCTACGCTGAATTAGGGCTTAAAACTGGTATTAATATAAACCTTTTGATATACGTTAATCTTGTAGCAAAATTCGGGAGAATTACACCAAGAAAGAACCAATATTTTATATACTAACGTTTAAATGTTTCTTAGTCGTTCTTTCTTTTTTCCTTTTTCTTTTTACATTTTTTTCAAAATTCTAACTCAGTCGACTAGGTCTTAGGAATGTTGTTTTTCCAAATGAAGTTTTGGGGTGTATGAAATTGACCAATCGGTGTGACGCCATTATGAGCTATAGGCCAATTAGCGCTAATTTTCCGGCCTATCTGCATGTTGAGGCATTTCTCAACAGTTTTGAGTTAGCGCGAATATCCGTCGTTTCAGTATGTCCAGTGTCCGTGTGTTCCCTAACCGATTAACCCCGCGCGCCGTGTTGTCTGCCATGTGCTTATTGTGAGTCGTTCATCGTTTGGTAAGTGTTTGTTCTCTCTTAATTTTCATCTTGTTTTTTTTCTTCTATTTGCATTGTTTGTGAGCTAAATGTGCCTCGTTTGTTCGTGGTGTTATAAGTGTTTAAGAGGGGTTGTCAGCAAAAATCAGACATTTTGGCAAATCCGCGGCAAGGGTCGAAAATTTGATTTTGCTAATATTTTAAACTTAGGTAGGCCTTAGTGTAAGTAAAACCACTGTGTAGTTTGTTTGGTAAAATATGGCTTAGTTTTCGAGAAAATCGAAGAAATGAGTTTTGAACTAAATTCGCTAATTTTCGGCCGATAATTTACATCAACTTTAACAGCTTATCGCGACCAAACAAAGCAACCTAGCACTGTAATAAGACTAAATAGTAGTTAATTGGTATCTTAAGAAACAATTTGTAGAGTTTTAGTAATTTTGGTGAAATTTTTCGATTTTTACTTAATTTATTTTTAGAGCACATATAAAACTCCTCTTAAAGTGGGGTAAAAATAATCAGATATTTTTTCATGTGCGACGAAAAATTTTTACCAAAAAGACAACCTGAATTAAAGTTGAAATAATGATTTCCACGAATCATGCAAAATTTTCTTGGGGAAATTATTTTGCGCGTTGCACCACAGCCTGTAAGTTGTAAGAAACTCACGGATTTTATCTGTCGGCGAGTTCAATCAATTTACATATTGTTTACTAATGCAAACGAATTCATGTTGACTTTCTAAGAAATAAAATAAAATAAACGATTTTAAAGAAAAAATAAAAGTTCCTGGACGTATTCTGAAAGAAGTTGAAACAGTAAACTCAAGCTATAAATTAAATTTGCTCAAAATTCACTCGACTAACCCAAAATAGTATAGCGCGTCTATGGTCTGAAAATAATAGCATGATTATTTTCATCAAAATATACAAATATTCCATAGTTGATTCATGCTTGGATTTTAAGAATTCTTGCAATGATATATTTTTTACTATGATTTTGGGTTTACATAACAAGACAACCTCCAAAATAACAACAAAAGAAAGTTTTTAAAATGTCATGGTTCCGGTCGGTACCAATTAACGTTTCACGCATGAAATTGACAAGTAATTGTTGTCCAATCATGTTTATGTTTTTTTAAATGCAACATAATTCCTTTAGTTGGTTATTGCGTTGCTTGTAAGTACACTGAATAGAATGAAGATTTGCCGTTCATTTAAAACGATTGTTGGAGGAACCTTGTGGATTCGACAGAAAAGATCGAAAGCAAGACACCACAGTTATACCTTTACAAGTATGTAAAAAAGTAATCAATGCGCATATAGATCCGCATTTCAGTTTACGGGCATCGAGAATGAGATAGATCTGATTCTTAGCCGAGCAGCCATATTTAATTCGATGTGGTTAGAGTGGTATTGAGCTGCACAATTAAATTTAGTTTTTCGCTGCCATCAATCAGAAATAATAAGTCCGTACCTTGTATGTTCTTGAGTGGCGGCAGTGAAAAACCAATTTCACAACAAGCCAATGAAATGTCTGAGTTCACAGAATATGGAAAACCTCAGTAGTGAACTACTAGTTCTAACTTACAAGTGTTAATGCACTCATCTAATCGATACCCCTATCGCACTTTGGCCACTTTCCCTTGATTTTACTGTGATTAGAGAGTGCAGGGGGTACTCTACACCTGGCGTTATTACCTCTAGCCCATCCTAGCCCAAGTTTGGATCGATGCAGGGGACAAACAGTCCAACTATGGATATCTTCTGGCGAAGTAAATATGGCGGCTGCTCGGCTAAGAATCAGATCTATCTCATTCTCGATGCCCGTAAACTGAAATGCGGATCTATATGGGCATTGATTTCTTTTTTACATACTTGTAAAGGTATAACTGTGGTGTCTTGCTTTCGATCTTTTCTGTCGAATCCACAGGTTCCTCCAACAATCGTTTTAAATGAACAGCAAATCTCCATTCTATTTAGTGTACTTACAAGCAACCCAATAACCAACTAAAGGAATTATGTTGCATTTAAAAAAACATAAACATGATTGGACAACAATTACTTGTCAATTTCATGCGTGCAACGTTAATTGGTACCGACCGGAACCATGACATTTTAAAAACTCCCTTTTGTTGTTATTTTGGAGGTTGTCTTGTTATGTAAACCCAAAATCATAGTAAAAAATATATCATTGCAAGAATTCTTAAAATCCAAGCATGAATCAACTATGGAATATTTGTATATTTTGATGAAAATAATCATGCTATTATTTTCAGACCATAGACGCGCTATACTATTTTGGGTTAGTCGAGTGAATTTTGAGCAAATTTAATTTATAGTTTGAGTTTACTGTTTCAACTTCTTTCAGAATAAGTCCAGGAACTTTTATTTTTTCTTTAAAATCGTTTTTTTTTTTTATTTCTTAGAAAGTCAACATGAATTCGTTAACATTAGTAAACAATATGTAAATTGATTGAACTCGCCGACAGATAAAATCCGTGAGTTTCTTACAACTTACAGGCTGTGGTGCAACGCGCAAAATAATTTCCCCAAGAAAATTTTGCATGATTCGTGGAAATCATTATTTCAACTTTAATTCAGGTTGTCTTTTTGGTAAAAATTTTTCGTCGCACATGAAAAAATATCTGATTATTTTTACCCCACTTAAATAGGAGTTTTATATGTGCTCCAAAAATAAATTAAGTAAAAATCGAAAAATTTCACCAAAATTACTAAAACTCTACAAATCGTCCCTTAAGATACCAATTAACTACTATTTAGTCTCATTACAGTGCTAGGTTGCTTTGTTTGGTCGCGATAAGCTGTTAAAGTTGATGTAAATTATCGGCCGAAAATTAGCGAATTTAGTTCAAAACTCTTTTCTTCGATTTTCTCGAAAACTAAGTCATATTTTACCAAACAAACTACACAGTGGTTTTACTTACACTAAGGCCTACCTAAGTTTAAAATATTAGCAAAATCAAATTTTCGACCCTTGCCACCCGATGTTTGATTTTTGCTGACATGCCCTCTTAACTTAATGTCTTTTTTCTAGGATTTTACTTTTCTGTGTGTAAAACCAATCGAATTGAACGCCGTAAACATTGTTGTGTAATAAACCTTCTACATCGCCGTAAAATCCAAACGTGATCACCTATGAGTGAAATGTCAAGCTATGGACATGCAAGGAGTGTTAATTGAGAAGATCCGTAGTCTTGATAAATCCCGAAGTGGATATATTGCCTTTTTGACTCGGTTGTACAAGAAAATTGACGAGAGTTTGAATGGTTATGCAAATATCGAAGACATTCAAGACCTCCAAAACCGCCTTAGCGGCGCCTTTGATCGCTACAAGGAATGTTGTGAAAAATATGGAGAATTGTTAAACAAATCGTGTGAGAAATACCGCAGTGTTGAAGAACAGTTTCAGTCCCAGCGACTTAGAGTGCAAGAATACTACAAGAAAATAAATTCTTATATCTCAAACACAGTTGAGCTCGAGATGACAAGGTTGGAAATAGAAATCAAACAGAAGGAAGAAGAACTACAACAGGCCTTAGAGCTGTCCAGAGTGCACTGTGGCAGTGGTAAATCAGTGGATTTCTCTCCTGAGAGATCAGTTAATGTGCAAACTACCCAGAATCAGGAACCTGTGCAAACCGACCAGTCCGACCAGCCCCGTGAAATGTTTGAAAACTCGCTTGAAGGAGGAAACTTTAGCAGCTTTGAGGCACCTATAATTCCACCTCCACCCATGTTCTCGGACTACCAAACACCAAGCCCATCTGTCTTACCGAAAATGATCAAGACGTCCACACCCAAAGACTTACCTTACTATCAAGAAGAGGATATTCTACCCCCGAAAAACCGTGAATACCAGTGTCCGAACACGGACCAGACAAGTACGCACAACAACATGAAGAGCAAGGACTGGCTTAACATTGCGACAGCCGGAATAGAGCCCATGCGACCTATAATGATTCAGGAGACAGTGATGAAGGACGATGAAAAACCCGACAAGATCAAGCCCATGTTAACCGTCCCACAGACGGGCCTACCAGTAGACACACCCTCAACTACCAACGCCTTAGCGGGGGAAACCCTTCTCACTACAATCGTATCAACCATGGACAGGATTAGTGCAGCCAACGACCTACCAAATGTTCAAGTGTTAAAGTTCGACGGCTCGCCCAACAAATATCATGGTTTTCGCCAGAGGTTCAAGCAGCTAGTAGAATCGAGACCCCTGGATGACGCTGTAAAAATGACTCGACTACTTCAATTCCTTGAGGGACCAGCCTTAGCTGCAGTGCAGAGATACGAAACCATACCTGGGGGGCTCGACAAGGCTTTTAAGGTGCTAGAAGAGCGCTTCGGAAAGCCGTATCAAGTTGTGAAGGCATGTATTGAAACAATGACAAAGGGACCAGTCATCCAAGCGAACGACAGTCAGGCGCTGCGGAACTTCGCCGATCTAGTACAGTCGAACTACGATACCCTAGATGCGATGGGTTATCTATCCGAGATGAACACAGATAACCTAGAGAAAATAATGGCTCGTCTACCAAGACAGATACAGTCCAGATTTGTAGAGCTGTTGAACAAGCGTGAAAGGCAAGGTCAGACCATGCCAAACTTCAAGGACGTTGCCGAGTTTTTAAGAGAGAGAGCAGATGTCGTCAACCACCCCTTCCTCGCTAAGCCGCCGGCCGAAGGACTGACAAGCCTAAAACCAAGAATAAAGACAACAACACAGAGGGTCTCAACCTTTACAACCAGTACCGATGTTAAAGGTCCAGCAGAGTCATGTTTCCTGTGTTCCAAGTCGCATAGACTGTATCACTGTGATGTCTTTAAAGCCAAATCACCGAAAGAGAGAAACGACTTTGTCAAGTCCAGGCATATATGCTTCAACTGCCTCAGTTCAACTAAACACCGCTCCAGATCGTGCGGGTCATCTACGAGATGTCGTGCGCCAAGCTGCGACAAACCGCATCACACATTGCTGCATTTCAATGACAAGAAAGAGACTGAAGGAGCAAATGCTGCAACTTTCTCACAAGAAACCGGCAAGGCCGAACCCACTGTGAATTCCGATGTTGGTGGATCACACGCAGTCTCCTCAAGTGTTGACTCCTGTGAAGTTCTGTTACAAGTCATACCACTTAAAGTGATAAGTAAGAAAGGAGACTCAGTCACAACCTACGGTCTACTAGACACGGGTTCAGACATAAGCATGATAGACCCATCACTAGCAAACGAACTCGGCATGCAAGGGACTCCGAGCCGAATCTCGTTGTCTACCGTCAGCAATACTGGAGTTCCAGAAAACGGTGTGAAAGTAGAGTTCAACATTTCATCATTAGAGAACACTAATGACAGACGATCCGTTAATGTCAGCTCAGCGTGGGCTATTAAGGAGCTGGAGATCCCTCTTAAACACGCCAAGATCCTCAAGGCCGTTGATCGTTGGCCACACCTGAAAGAAGTACCATTTCCAGAAGTGCAGAGAAAGAAGATATCACTCCTCATCGGAACGGGTGTCCAAGAAGCCTTCCTACCCCTTGAAGTTAGACAGGGAAAATCCGACGAACCCTTTGCCATCAAAACAATCTTAGGCTGGAGCGTCCTCGGCGGAGCCTCCAAGGAGAGACCATCCAAAGGGTCGTGTTCCAATCACGTATGCGGAACAGACACTACTCTGAGCCATCAAGTAGAGGAGTTTTGGAAAGTAGAGTCTTATGGTATTGAGAGACCGGAGAGCGAACCAATGTCGGTGGAGGATAAGAGAGCAATGAAGGTGATAGAAGATACCATCTCGAAGCAAGATGGACACTACCAAATGGGTTTGCTATGGAAGAGAGAGAAACCCCAATTACCTTACAACCGCCCGCTTGCTGAAGCTAGACTACGAAGTCTCAAGGGACGTCTCGTTAGAGATCCGGAGTTGTTGCTTAGATACAAGTCAGCAATCGAGGGCCACTTAGACAAGGGACACGCTCGGAAGCTAACGAAGGACGAAGTCGAGACAGTGAGCGACAAGACCTGGTACTTACCCCACCACCCTGTAAGCAATCCCAACAAGCCGGGAAAGACACGTGTCGTCTTCGACGCGGCCGCTAGGTTCGGCGGCACATCACTCAACGATCAGCTGTTACAAGGCCCAAGTATTATCAACGACCTGACAGGTGTGCTCATCCGCTTCCGCCAAGAAAGGGTCGCCTTCACAGCAGACATTGAATCAATGTTTTATCAGACTAGAGTCATCGAGAGCGATACAGATGCATTGAGATTTTTATGGTGGTCCGACAGCCTAGAAGACTCACCAGACGAGTACAAAATGTTAGTGCACATATTCGGAGCCAAGTCTTCGCCATGCTGTGCGAACAGGGCCCTACGAATGAACGCTGAGGACAACGCAAGTGATTTCGATCCAGAAGTCATCCAGTCAGTCTACCGTAACTTCTACGTAGACGACCTACTGAAGTCCGCTCCAACGACGGAAGAGGCTACTCGTCTTGCAACCGACCTAGTTAAATTGCTGAAGGTAGGCGGTTTCAGGCTCACCAAGTTCACAAGTAACTGCCGCGAAGTGCTGACGTCCATCCCTCCAAAAGACAGAGCTAATCCAACACTAAATTTGGATCTCGACAAGTTACCAATGGAAAGAGCATTAGGAGTGACCTGGGACGCAGAGTCAGATACCTTCAGATTCAAGGTTATACCAACGAACAAGCCTCCAACGAAAAGAGGACTACTTTCGGTGGTCAGTTCGTTGTTCGACCCCTTGGGATTTCTGGCCCCCCTCACGTTATCAGTAAAGATCCTCCTGCAAGATTTATGGAGAGCGGGAGTGTCATGGGATCAAGAAATCCCAGAACCATATCTGTCGATATGGCGAGAGTGGTCTCGAGGGATACCACACGTCGTGCATGTCCAGATCCCAAGATGTTTCCAGAGCCCAGAGCTAAGTGTAATCGTGAACATTCAACTACACACCTTCAGCGACGCATCCAGACGAGGTTTGGCTGCTGTTTCTTATCTACGAATGACTGATGAGACTGGGAAGGCGCACTGCGCATTTGTAATGGGCAAAGCGCGGAACGCACCGTTAAGAGAGTGGACAATTCCCCGCCTCGAACTCCAGGCGGCAGTGGTGGCTACACGCCTTTGCAAGACTGTTCTGAAAGAACTGGACCTGTCCGTAAGTTCGACCATTTTCTGGACGGATTCTATGACCACCCTGCAGTACATCAGGAACAAGACAAGACGTTTCCCAGTGTTCGTCGCTAATCGGGTGACCGAAATACACGAGGCCTCGTTACCAGAACAATGGAAACACGTGCCGGGCCTCCAGAACCCTGCAGACGAAGGCTCTCGAGGAGCAAACATTCATTATTTTAAACGAGATTGCAGATGGTGGCGTGGACCAGAATTCTTGCTGCTGCCGGAAGAACAGTGGCCGACAGAAGAGCCAGAGATTACAGAAGAACCCGACGAGCAGTCAGACGCAGCGACAACTGCAATGGTGATAACCTCAGGGTCACAGATTGACCTCCTGTTGAAACGTTACTCGTCCTGGCCTCTTCTAACCAGAGTGATGTCATGGCTACTCAGATTTGTGAGGGGCGTAAAGAAAGAAACTTACCGTTGCCAACAACCTTATCTTTCATCTGCTGAAATTCGAGATGCGAGCAGAGAAATCGTGAGGCTAGCGCAGAGCTGTTTCCACGAAGAGTGCCTCGCCCTACAAGAGGGACGTCAAGTCAAGCGTCAGAGCAAGTTAGCCAATATGAGCCCAGTACTAAATGAAGGTGTCATACTCGTCGGAGGAAGAGTACACCGCGCACCGATTCCCTACAGTACGGCTCATCCCATGATCCTACCCAGAGACCATCCAATATCTGAGCTGATCGTAAGGCACTATCACAAGATTCTTGGTCATGCTGGAAGAGAACACGTGCTATCTACTATGCGCCAACGATACTGGATCCTGCAAGCAAGAACTCTAGTAAGGCGCGTGCTACACAAGTGTGTTCAATGTCGCAGACGAAACGCTTCAACCATGCAGCAGATAATGGGAAACCTACCCAAGGAAAGGCTAACACCGTACCAACCGCCCTTTACATACACGGGAGTCGATTTCTTCGGCCCGTTTCATGTTAAACGAGGTCGCAGTAGCGTTAAGGTCTACGGATGCATTTTCGTATGCTTTAACTCCAGAGCTATACACATTGAGGACGTGAGTTCACTAGAGACAGACACCTTTATCCAAGCCCTAAGGAGATTCATCTCTGTCAGAGGCACCCCTAAGGAGATATGGTCAGACAATGGGACGAACTTTGCCGGAGCTGAGAAGGAGCTTCGACTCGCAATCCAGGAGCTAAACCAGAAGGAAATAAAGAATGCGATGCTTTCCAAGGGCACCGAGTTCCACAGTTACCCAACTTTCAAGTGGCGGTTCCAGCCCCCGGCAGCCAGTCACATGTCGGGAGTTTGGGAAAGAACGATACGAAGTGTACGCAAAACTATGAGGGCTTTCGTTGGAAGTCCAAGTGCAACCATCGGACTTGAAACCTTGCGCACTGTATTTTGCGAAGCTGTATCTATACTGAACAGCCGTCCCCTCTGCCCAAGTAGCGATGACCCAAGGGACCTTGAACCACTTACTCCCAACCACTTCCTGCTCCTCAGATCGAATGCTACACCAGCACCAGGAATATTCACAGACCATGACGTTTACTCAAGGAAACAATGGAGACATGCCCAAGTCCTTTCAGACCACTTCTGGAACAGATGGATCCGTGAATATCTGCCGACCCTCCAGCAGAGACAAAAGTGGCTGTTAAAGAAGAGGGACTTGAAAGTAAATGATCTAGTCCTCATAACTGACAGCGCAGAACCAAGATGCAGGTGGCTACTTGGCCGTGTAACTAAGGTCTTCCCCGGTCGAGATGCTCACGTGAGATCGGCAGAAGTCAAGACCAAGAACTCAACATTAGTTCGCCCCATCACGAAGCTATGTTTGCTGGAGGAATCAGTTTAAAGACAAGATTGAACTGTGAACATTTAGTAGCCTTTGAGCTAGAACTTTGCCTGAATCGTTTATAATTTGTTGTTGATAATTAGCGTAGTTATTTCAGCCTGGAGCCCCAGGATGTTGAGGCATTTCTCAACAGTTTTGAGTTAGCGCGAATATCCGTCGTTTCAGTATGTCCAGTGTCCGTGTGTTCCCTAACCGATTAACCCCGCGCGCCGTGTTGTCTGCCATGTGCTTATTGTGAGTCGTTCATCGTTTGGTAAGTGTTTGTTCTCTCTTAATTTTCATCTTGTTTTTTTTCTTCTATTTGCATTGTTTGTGAGCTAAATGTGCCTCGTTTGTTCGTGGTGTTATAAGTGTTTAACTTAATGTCTTTTTTCTAGGATTTTACTTTTCAGTGTGTAAAACCAATCGAATTGAACGCCGTAAACATTGTTGTGTAATAAACCTTCTACACTGCATCATACCGTAAAAAGAAGGGCCTATATTTTGCTAAACTCCGTGATTCTAATTCCGCCTTTATACAGTAAACCTCGACGCTAACACTTCCTTGAACTACAGGTAAGAATCTTTCCTCTCGAATTTAATACTTCCAAAAGTCTCTGTCCCTCCTCCATATTCAAAGATTAAAAAAGAAAATGAAAAAGATTAACTAATGCTGAGTGAGTGTAAAAAAGAACAAAATATTGGCTTTAGTTTTCGTTTTAGCTTGAACATCAGGGCTGGTTGTACGAACGGTGGATAGCGCTATCCGGTATATGAAACCTTATCCAGTAGGCTTCTCTCGTCCTAAGAAATTTGACCTCTGTTTCTTCATTTGCCATGCAATCTTGTCGAAGGAGCTAATGTGGCGGCGGGCTATACATTACATTGCCTTTGGTAGAACTGATTAACGGTTCTGTTTTACCAGTTACCCAGTATACTGACATACATATCTCAAGATTAGCAACATTAAATAAGAATCGACGCAACTGGTTCCTATAAAATGACTTTTTTTATCCAGTAGAAATTGATGAATAAAATAGCAAAAAAGGTACTGCTGCTTCACTCGAATTAGTAAAATTCGTTTATGAGTTTTTTTTAAATACTTAGACGTTTCTAGGAATCTTGCATTCGATTATAAATTAGGGTGTGCTTGAAAAGATTCATTCGTTAGTATACATTGCTCTAGCTTGTATATATTACGGTTATGGAAAGCGACCAACTGAAAACCAATACAAGACATAATGAATTACAGTTAACTCTTATTCATCTTTGAATTTCTCTTAATGAAGCATTTACAGTTTTTAGTGCAATTTCGGATCTTGATGGATGAATGCGTCCATCGATAGAGGTCAACTCCAACACTTTCTTCTGAAATAGCAGCACAACGGCGTTGTTAGTTATTTACTTCCTGTGCAAGATTATTTTATAGTTTATTCTATTACCGGTGACACTCGTTTGTCTCATCCCTCTGCCTCTGCATTTCTTTACTTCCATCTGTTTCCCTCTTTCTCCCTCTGTCTCCCTCTGTCTGTACATTTGCCTCTTCCTAACTTACCTTATTGCAACATACCTTTTCCAAGAACAAGAGGAATAACCTTTTTTTCGTAAATTGAATGTATTCGTTCTCCTTTGCAGACTCGTTTTTGTGACTTTCGAAATCCAAATCTGACCAAAAATGACTCTTCAAAATATTTTTAGATATTCAAAAATATTTGAAGTAACTGAAATATTATAATAATATGTATTAGGCTGAAAATGCTATTTCTATATATTATAATAATATATTTCTGTATATTATTACTACTTTACTATTTCTATAAAAACATAATTATAACTTGAAAGTAACATTCCTTTTTGAAAATTATCAAGATCATTCGACTTCCAGAAACTAGCGCCAACAGCTAAACGGTCGCTTTGTAAGATTTTCCTATTTCTAAAACTGTAGAGGGCCACAAAAATAATCCAAATGTGGAAGAATACTGAAATGCCTTATATAAAATTGTTAGCTTATCTATAGGTAAAATACATCTGATCCTTCTAAGAGGCATTCCCCTACTAACGTACTTTGATCTTAGTAAAATAAATAAAACTTTATTTAAATCCATGAGACCCACTACTAAACTACCAAAACTGCTTGTTGTTGGTTGCGTAAATTAATAAATGTTTGGTCTGACACGGATGTTCAAAGGTTTCCCAGGCATCCATGCCCTCTCCTCAAAGAAAAGTCGAAAACAAGCCAGCGTGGAGTTTGTAACAAAGCAAGCTGTCTCCAAAAGTTCGAGGAGTGCTTGAGGATTGAGTAATTACTAGTATTAGTTGAAAGTGAAAGAGGAAGCAATCTATAGTCGTGTCAGTCTCGAGTCACTGAGTCAAGTTCCCTTGCATGGAATTGGTTCCACAATCAAAGCTTCCAGATACAATTTATCGTTAAAACTCGCTATTTACAATTAGTTTCGATCAAACGAAAGACTAAATAATGCTTGTCCGGAGAAAAAAATACTGAACTACCATCTAGATTAATTACCGGTCCGTCGTGTTTTGGCATGCATTCATGGTCTCTTTTCGTAGAAAAACCATATTTAATTAAAATACTAGTCTTATAACTTCGATACTTTGAAACGAAATTCAATGTTTAAGGTCTTGGAGTAATAATGTGTGCCGTCTACAACGCGGTTAAATCAAAACTAACTAATAGCCGCTTTATGAATAGCACAGCAAACGAAGTTAAGAAGTCAACAAGTTTTCCTTATAGTCATTAATACGTTGCTAAATTCCTTAAAATACCCCACACATGGGTGGGTAGTAGAAATATTATTGGAAGTAAATTGTTAGTAACAGACTACATTTTGGAATTTTCTTTTTACGCGAGCGAGCCTGACTACTTTGGCAAAGTCTTGCACTTTAATTTTAACAGCAGTATAAGCCAACTTCAGTTTCTCTGGTGTGCGAAGTTTTGAGAATACTCTTTTACTTTTGAATTGATTGTTATTAATTCAAAAACGTTTTTAAAAAAATCTAAAATCGTGGGACTGAAAAACTCCTATAGCTTTTGTTATGACTCTTTAGTTATGACTGAGTTTCGAGGCTCATTATCCTGGATGCTTTTCCTTGGACAATCTCGTACCCAGAGCTTTTGTTTTCTTACTGCGCATGCTTAACGAAATTTCGTAGAGCATGCGCAGTAATAAATAAAGGCTCCAGATACGGGTACAAGATTGATTCTTCGAGAGAAACATTACCTTGCACATGCGTCGGACGAAAGCAAGTTTAACTTGCAAAAGAAAGAAACTTTTGCTGGAATTAAACTAATAAAGCTTTTTTTTCTTTTCCTCCTTGCATCATCTTCTTGTTTTCCTTTTTCTTTTCGTTTTCGAACTTCTTCGTCTTTTTCTTTCTGTTCTTCTTTTTTTTCTTTCTCTTTTTCTTCTTCTCCATCAGGTACAGTCTAGTCTTCATCAGTCAAGAGAGCCAACAATGAGCGAACCACAGACGACAATAACGGAAGAACCAAAGTCACAGGCGCCACCTGATTATCAGCAGTCTTCTCCAGAACAATACCCCATTCAGGCTCCACCCATGATGCAGCAAGGTCAGCCAATGATGCAGCAAGGTCATCCAATGATGCATCAAGGTCAACCAATGATGCAGCAAGGTCAGCCAATAATGACGCAGCCAGGTCAGCCAACGATGCAGCAAGGTCAACCAATGATGATGCAGCCAGGTCAAAGTACCACCAATACAAGCGTGATAATGGTCAACCAGCAGCCTATTACTGCCCGTGCTGCCCCAAGAGAGTGGAGTACGGGATTGTGTGGCTGCTTTGACGACTGTGGCACTTGTAAGTGTACAAACTTTTTTTCTGTACTGAGAACAAGGCACATGATACAGGACGAGAATATACATTGTACAGGAGGTAGGGCACAGGGCACATGGTACAGAATTTAAGATACAAAGCACAAGGTACAGGATGGAGGATATAAGGCACATCACAGGATATAGGGCAAAGGGTACAGGATGGAGGATATAGGGCACAGGATACATACAGGATGGAGGATATAGGGCACAGGGTAACAGTCGGCACAAGGGACAGGATCACAGTGGGTACAGGGGCAGGGTCACCGTGGGTACAAGAGACAGGGACACAGTGGGTACAAGGGACAGGATCTCATTTGGGTACAGGGGACGGGTGTACAGGTCATAATGTATAGGACACTGGGTACAGGGCACAGAGGACATGGTACGAGTAGGGTAAAGGGGAGGGCGTTACAAGGCTCATGGTTAGCTACAGCTCTGACAGTTGACCTGTTTTGGACGCAATAATTTATCCCGATTTTTTCCCCCTTCGTTTAAGGTTGGTATGCGTTTTTCTGTCAAAAAAATGTGTTGTGTGAAATTTCTCAACGTCTAGGAGAGGGCAGATGCTTCGTCTGTTGTTGCCCCTTTCCCCTTCTTAGCCTCAGGATAAAATTCAGAGCTGAGCAAAACATCAAGGTATGAATGTTAGAGTGATCTGTGTAAAACCTCTATTGTGGATTCTCAAAATCCTTTTTAAGCGTTATCTAACCACTCTACGAGGTTTATTAATTCGTATATAATTTTTATATACATTCAATTGTTAGGGATCACTGTGCAATGACCACCTGACAGTTGACTTCTGCTACTTCTGTGCCTTGTGTCAGCTGGCGAGGGAGATTGATCACGTTCAACGCATACAAAGAATCAATTGAGGTTGTACGTTACATGGTAACTAAACGATGTTCGCTAATTTTCAGCAAGTTCGTTTACAGTCTAGCTTGATTGTAGAGCAGTAATACGTAATGATTTTTGTCGTTTCTCTGTCAGTTTTATAATCAGCATTTTATTCTATCTTATTTTGAAACTGTTAAAAGAAACTAGGAAGGTAGAAGTAGAGGTAAAAGGTAGTGAGAGTGTTACATGGGTTACCTTTAGTTTCCTAGTGTATACTTGAAAAGGGTAGAGTGTGTTACATGGGTTACCTTTGGTGTCCTAGTGTCCTAGTGCGTACTTGAAAAGGGTAGAATGTGTTGCATGGGTTACCTTTAGTGTCCTAGTGTATACTTGAAAAGGGTAGAGTGTGTTACATGGGTTACCTTTGGTGTCCTAGTGTATACTTGAAAAGGGAAGAGTGTGTTACATGGGTTACGAAGGGTGGATAGCGCTATCCAATATACAAAACCTTATCAAATGAATATAGAAAAATAAACTAAAATGAACATTTTCACATAAATAGGCTTCTTTTTTCCTAACAAATGCGACCTCTGTTTCTTCATTTGCCATGCAATCTTGTCGAAGGAGCTAATGTGAAGCGGGCTATACATTACATTGCTTTTGGTAGAACTGATTAACGATTCTGTTTTACCAGTTACCCAGTATACTGATATCAGTACCTATCTCAAGATTAGCAATATTAAATAAGAATCTCTTTAAAATCTTTAAGTATTTTGAGCTAGCTCCCAAAAGAAAAATGGTCTGTTTACTCAACCATTGTCAACAATTATAAAACAATGGTAAAACAAAGGATTGTGCACGGTCACGCTTGAAAGAAGTGAAAAAAGACCTATAACAATAGAGTTTCCTAACCATTCCCCTCTATTAACTATGTTGGAACATACCTTTTCCAAGAACAAGAGGAATAACCTTTTTTCGTAAATTGGATGTATTTGTTCTCCTTTGCAGACTCGATTTTGTGACTTTCCAAAATTAAATCTAATAATAATAATAATAATAATAATAATAATAAAACTTTATTTAAAGAGGGGACACACAACAGTTACAATAAAACACATCGTACTGAAAACCCAGTGGCCCTCGAAATCTGAATTCTGAACTTGCGGTAACCTGTCAAATAGTATTTGAAAAGTGCAGTAAAATGACTCTTCAAAATATCTTTAGGTAAAGTAACTGAAATATTATAATAATGTATTAGTATAGGAAATCGCACGATCTCGAGTTCAATTGTACGAGAAGATCATACGATTTTTTGTTTATAGTTCACTCAACAAAATTTCAGTAAAAAATGCGAAGCGACGCCGTTCATCTTTGTCTATTTGGCGGCCGATTTTCAGTCCATCGCGCAACTGAAATGCCTAAAAAAGATTAGTTCTTACGGCTTTAAAATTTTATTTATATGTTTTTAAGTTCAAAATGATAGAAAATAATTGTTTTGACATTGTTTTGGCCGTGTTGTCATAGCGACTTAATTCATAAAACAACATAATTATAACTTGAAACAGTAATGATAAAAAGGTAAATTATACACCGTGAAAAGATGAAAAAACTTACTGACGTTTCGGACGCTAGTCCTTCGTCGGAGTAAAAGAGGGATATAATTTACCTTTTCATCATTACTGTTTCATTAGAAACACCGACGCAGCTCACACTAGTTTTAGCTAGTTATACCTTTTTATAACTTGAAAGTAACATTCCTTAGATTCCTTTTAAAATTATCAAGATCATTCGACTTGGAATTTTTGAAGGCAGCCCATTCCAGCGGCAACATAACTAAAAGACTTCTACTTCCATTGCAAATTATATTTATGGATTTTGAATCCTAAAGTGATAAGGACTATTAGTATCTAAATAGCGACTATTTGTTAGTAACTAGTTTGATTCTATATCACAGTTCAATTGTTATTGCTCTATATTAGCTATTCTTTTAAATAGACACGCTAGCGATACTTAGTAATAGTTCATATGGGACAGATTTCTCATGACCTAAGGTTATGAGAATATAATATTGACAGCGTTATCTAAACGATCGCTTTGTAATTATCCTATTTCTAAAACTGTAGAGGGCCACAAAAATAATCCAAATGTGGAAGAATACTGAAATGCCTTATATAAAATCGTTAGCTTACGAATCCATAGACCTGAAAATAGGTCATCATTCTAAGAGCCAAATCCCCTAGTAATACTTTGATTTTAGTATAGATAAAACTATGATTTAAATCCATGAGACCCACTACTAAACTACCAAAACTGCTTGTGGTTGGTCGCGTAAATGAATAAGTAAATAAATGTCTGGGTCAACGTCATTCTCCTTCTGCCAAATATGATCTGATGCGGATGTTCAACGGTTTCGCAGCCACCCATGCCCTCTCCTCAACTATAAGTTGAAAAGGCCAACTTAAAGTTTGTAACAAAGCACGCTGTCTCAAACTTTCCTGGCGCGGTTGAGGATCGAGGTCCGAAACAAGCACTAACAGATCGTCGTCGTCAAACTTGGGGGAAAAACAGTTTGAAGGTATTTTTGAGTATTCCAAAGTCTTCCTTTGAATTCTGCATTGGCAAAGATGACTTAAATTCGCCTCGCTAGCTGGAATAGCTACACACGGTTTATACAACTCCCATGGAATGTTTTCGTTAAAGTATTAGTTGAAAGTGAAAGAGGAAGCAATCTCATAGTCGTGTTCAGTCTCGCGGACATCTCAGTGTCTCTAAGTTCCCTTGCATGGAATTGGTTCCACAATCAAAGCTTCCAGATACAATTTATCGTTAAAACTCGCTATTTACAATTAGTTTCGATCAAACGAAAGACTAAATAATGCTTGTCCGGAGAAAAAAATACTCAACAGCCATCTAGATTAATTCAGTACCGGTCCGTCGTGTTTTGGCATGCATCCATGGTCTCTTTTCGTGGAAAAAATATTCGATTAAAATACTAGTTTTATGGACTCGATACTTTGAAACGAAATTCAATGTTTAAGGTCTTGGAATAATAATGTGTGCCGTCTACGACGTGGTTAAATCAAAACTAACTAATAGCCACTTTATACGATAGCACAGCAAACGAAGTTAAGAAGTCAACAAGTTTTTCTTATAGTCATTAATACGTTGCTAAATTCCTTAAAATACCCTATGTACATGGGTGGGTAGTAGAAATATTATTGAAGGTAAATTGATTTAGACTACTATATGTAAATACGCTGCAACTCGAAACTAAGTTAGTAACAGACTACATTTTGGGTATTTTATTACGCGAGCGAGCCGAAAGACTTTGGGACTGAGTCTTGCACTTTAACAGCAGTAAAAGACAACTTCAGTTTCCGGCTCTGGTATGCGAAGTTTTGAGAATACTCTTTTAAGTTTGAATTGATTGTTATTAATTCAAAAACGTTTTAAAGAAGTCTAAAATCGTGGGACTGAAAAACTTCTATAGCTTTAATTATGACTCTTTAATTATTATCAGACATCGTAGCTGCTTTTTGTTATTATTCTTGCAGCTCTATTTTGCATTTTTTGCAATCTTTCTTCAGACGTTAGTGGTAAATTATCCCATACCACGTCAGAATAATCAAACCAAGGTAAAACGAGAGCCTCATAGATGATAATAGCCGTCTCCAAGACGCGGACTCGTCTTATGGCACTCAATCCAGAAGAAACTTTTTTCAATGTATTTAATTTGAGCAACCCGAGACACTCGTTCGTCAATCACAACACCCAGAATTTTTGCTGTAGACTCTAGTAATTTGTTTGCTATTTAAATATATGTGTGGTTCGGAGGTAAATTTCTTTAATCTATCGTCAGAAGCAATAAACGTGTACTCTGTTTTAGCTTTTTGTTAGCTTTTAACCAGTTATGAATATTGGAAATATCAGCGTTCACCTCGTCAAATAGAGTTGTGATTTGACACAAGTGGTGAGACTTGTGTCATCAGCATACATTTTAGCATTTGAAAATTTGAAAGAAAGAAAGAAATACTACTAACTACCAAAATTGCTTGTGGTTGGTTGCGTAAATGAAAAATAAATAAATAAATGTCTGGGTCAACGTCATTCTCCCTCCGCCAAATATGATCTGATGCGGATATTCAAAGGTTTCGCAACCACCCATGCCCTCTCCTTAAAGATAAGTTGAATACAAGCCAGCGTAGAATTTGTAACAAAGCACGCTATCTCCAAGCGTTCCAGGCGCAGTTGAGGATCGAGTTCCGAAACAAGCACTAACAGATCGTCGTTGTCAAACTTGGGGAAAAAAACAGTTTGAAGGTGTTTTTGAGTATTTCAAAGTCTTCCTTTGAATTCTGCATTGGCAAAGATGACTAAGATTCGCCTCGCTAGCTTGAATAGCTACACACGGTTTATACAACTCTCTCAACTTGAAAGTGAAAGAGGAAGCAATCTATAGTCGTGTTCAGTCTCGCGGACATCTCAGTGTCTCTAAGTTCCCTTGCATGGCTTCCAGATTGATCATACTGGTTCAAAAAAAATCTTGCCTCGACAAGAATGACTCGATCGGCTCAAAAACGTCACAAAACATAAGAATTAGTTAAAACTAAGAGTTGAACACCCTATCTCCGACTAAACCCGGTTAGTCAATGGATTGCAATCAATATTTACTAACGTTTTTATTGTTTTTGTGCCGTCAGAAACCCTATGCCAGACTAAAATGACCAAATCGTGAACCCTATCTCCAAAAAAAGAGATACCCTATACCAGACAATATGTCAAAAATTGATAACCTTCCCTAGACCCAAAAGCCGAAGAACCATACACGAGGATGATCAATTCGGAAGATAGAAGACATACAAGAAGCAATCATTCGCCATTATTTTCACAAGGGCACCTAACCATAAAACAATTTCAAGTTTCCTCGACTTATTGCATGAAATATGAACGATTTTTAAAACAACTATTTTGAACCGCTTTTCTATTGACGTAATACTTGACGTCTCATCTCTTACTGGCATCTGAACCTTCACTATCGATCTCTTTCAGAAGACCTTGGGCAGGATGTAATACGTAGCCGTATTACCCAGCGCAGCTGACCTCCTCCTGCAAAAGTATTTCAAGTTTTCTTGAGAAATTGCATGAAATATCGATACGAGTTAGACAATAACGTTGTTAACAACGATGAGGTTCGTGACGGTCTAACCCGTATCATGCAATTTCTCAAGAAAACTTGAAATACTTTTGCAGTCATAGCCCTTGTGAAAATAATGGCGAATGAGTGCTTCCGAATTGATGCTCGTTTCCAGCCTTCGCACGCTGCAGTAAATGTATTGGTGTATTTGATCGTGGGACTGAAAAACCGCTTTAGTTATGACCCTTTAGTTATGCCTGAGCTTCGAAGCACATTATCCTGGTAGCTTCTCCTTAGACAATCTCGTACTCAGAGCCTTTGTTTCTTGCTGCGCATGAATTTCGTCCAGCATGCGCAGTAATAAATAAAGGCTCCAGGTACGGGTACGAGATTGATCCTTAGAGAGAAGCATTACCTCGCGCATGCGTAGGACGAAAGCAAGTTTAACTTGCAAAAGAAAGAAACTTTTGTTGGAATCAAACTAATAAAGCTTTTTTTTCCTTTTCCTCTTTGCATCATCTTCTTGTTTTCCTTTTCGAACTTATTCTTCTTCTTTCCATTCTTCTTTTTTTCTTTTTCTTTTTCTCCATCAGTTACAGTCGAGTCGTTCATCAGACAAGAGAGCCAACAATGAGTGAACCACAGACAACAACGGAAGAGCCAATGTCACAGGCGCCACCTGATTATCAGCAGTCTTCTCCAGAACAATACCCCATTCAGGCTCCGCCCATGATGCAGAAAGATCAGCCAATGATGCAGCAAGGTCATCCAATGATACAGCAAGGTCAACCAATGATGCAGCAAGGTCAGCCAATGATGCAGCAAGGTCAACCAATGATGCAGCCAGATCAACCAATAATGACGCAGCCAGGTCAGCCAATGATGCAGCAAGGTCAACCAATGATGCAGCAAGGTCAACCAATGATGCAGCAAGGTCAGCCAATAATGACGCAGCCAGGTCAGCCAACGATGCAGCCAGGTCAGCCAATGATGATGCAGCAAGGTCAACCAATGATGATGCAGCAAGGTCAAGTACCACCAATACAAGCGTGATAATGGTCAATCAGCAGCCTATTACTGCCCGTGCTGCCCCAAGAGAGTGGAGTACGGGATTGTGTGGCTGCTTTGACGACTGTGGCACTTGTAAGTGTACAAACTTTCTTTCTGTACTGAGAACAAGGCACATGATACAGGACGAGAATATACATGGTACAGGATGTAGGGCACAGGGCACATGGTACAGAATGTAAGATACAAAGCACAGGGTACATGCAGGATGGAGGATATAGGGTACAGGGTACAGGATGGAGGATATAGGGCAAAGGATACATGATGGGGAATATACGGCAAAGGGTACAGGATGGGGGATATAGGGTACAGGATGGAGGATATAGGGCACAGGGTACATACAGGATGCAGGATATAGGGCAAAGGGTACATGAGGGGGGATATAGGGCACGTACAGGGTACATACAGGATGGAGGATATAGGACAAAGTGTACAGGATGAAGAACATAAGCGCACATGGTACATGGTACAGGATACAGGGATCAGTAATGGGCACAAGGTCACAGTTGGGTACAAGGGACAGGGTTACAGTTGGGTTCAAGGGGTGTACAGGTCAAAATCTATAGGACACAGGGTACAAGGCACAGATGACATGGTACAAGTAGGGTTCAGGAGAAGGCTCATGGTTCAGAGCTCAACAAAACATCAAGGTATGAATGTTAAAGTGATCTGTGTAAAACTCTTACTATTGTGGATTCTCAAAATACTTGTTCAGCGTTATCTAACCACTACACGAGGTTTATTAATTCGTATATAATTTTTATATACATTCATTCGTTAGGGATCACTGTGCAATGACCACCTGACAGTTCAATACTGCTACTTGTGTGCCTTGTGTCAGCTGGCGAGGGAGATTGACCACGTTCAACGCATACAAAGAGTCAATTGAGGTTGTACGTCACATAGTAACTAAACGATGTTCGCTAATTTTCAGCAATTTTGTTTACAGTCTAGCTTAATAGTAGAGCAGTAATACGTAATGATTTTTGTCGTTTCTCTGTCAGTTTTATAATCAGCATTTTATTCTATCTTACTTTGAAACTGTTAAAAGAAACTAGGAAGGTAGAGGTAGAGGTAAAAGGTAGAGTGTTTGCATGGGTTACCTTTAGTGTCCTAGTGTTCTAGTGTCCTAATGTATTGTATATTTGAAAAAGGTAGAGAGTGTTGCATGGGTTGCCTTTGGTGTCCTAGTGTCCTAGTGTCCTTTAGTCCTAATGTATATTTGAAAAAGGTAGAGAGTGTTGCATGGGTTGCCTTTGGTGTCCTAGTATCCTAGTGTCCTTTAGTCCTAATGTATATTTGAAAAAGGTAGAGAGTGTTGCATGGGTTGCCTTTGGTGTCCTAGTGTCAGTAGATATGAAGTACCAATTCTACGCCACATGAGTGAGGTTCCATTGAAGTACCCCCTCCCCCTCAGGATCTTTTCAGAGGTGACGTCATGTCTTACTTCCCCGTGTTTTTAGTTGGCTGGATTGCACCACATACTATATTTTACGTCAAAGTTTAATCCTAATAAAAGTTTCTAATTATTTATAAAAACTACTTTTTCTATCTCAAAGCCTTAAAGGCTTAGTTTAAGTTTTTGTTTCACCCTAATTGAGTTCTACGGGTATTGTCCTTTGTCTTACTACCGCGCGTTTTAAGTCATTTCTGTTTTTAGTTGGCTGGATTGTATTATAGTTCTCGCGGCATCTGCTTGGATATTGTCCTTTTTATTGTTGAACAAAACGACAACATCTTTTCCAAACAATCGATAACAAAATCCCTATTTTGAATACTAATGGTCAAAGTATTTTTCCCTAGAATGATCATGTATAAAATAGAGGAACTCTGAATCCTAATCTTTGTTGTTACTATATTTCTTTCAGGGGCTGCTATAGCGCAGGCGGTAAATCGCGAAAATTCAGCTAAAGATAATAAATTCAAATCCTAATGTTGGGTAATTATCCAAGCTCAAGACTTAGGTCAATATTGCATAGTTTAGAATAAGATAAATTAGATTAAGGCTAGCGCATACCGTCCTACGCTTCAAGCAGTCCCTTTTGCGAAATAACATAACTTTAATGTTTTTAGTTTTATATCCCCGTACTTGGATAAAGAAAACGCAAAGATTGTTTTATGAACTTTTTATTATCATAACTAAACAAATCTTATGTATAATGATGTTCAGTACCAACACCTGCGGCTTCGAACAAAAGAATCTAATTGAATCATTTGTCTTGCACTTCAGGATTTTGAGTCATAACAAGAGGTTTTAGCGTATTTGATTTTAAAGAAAGTGTATGCATTAAATTACAGTCTTCGCAACGATAAAACATTTGTTTTGTATTTTTGGCACTGATAACAAAAGGATGTGCGCAAACGTCACACACGACTAATTTGTTTTGAGAACTGTGATACGCTTTGTGCCAACAGCAATTCGGGCATTGTGCCACTGATATCTTGAAAGACGATTTGGATTCTTGACAAGCGTGACACTCTCTTTCTTCTTCATCTTCTTCGTCCTCACTCTCCGATTCTGAGTCCTCGCTGTCATGTCCCTCTTGGGATTCTTCAGCATCATTGTCACTTTCAGTTTCACTATTGCTAACATCCGTATCATAGTTATCTTCTGGTTGCCTGGCAATCAGATCTGCCAATACTATTTTATTGCGAATAAGATTCTTGTCCAAATCAAGCCTTGCTAATCCACTGGTAAAAGTCTTGAGCCCTCTTGGGACGTTCACTTCTGGGTTGTAAGGTAGCAAAGCATACTCGATTAATTCTTTCATGTTGGCTAGTGGAATTCTACGTTGATGATGAGTCATTTCTCCATGGGAATTTCAATACAAAATATCTTTGGATGCTACCATGCTATGAAGTAAATCGTGTGCCTTTTGTCGCGGTATGCTTTTAAAGAGCTGTCGTGCCATTCGATTGATTTCATTCTCATCCGATTTCGAAAATTGCTCCTCGTCGCTAGAGGAATCTTCGCTCAGCTCGGATTCTGTAGATTCTTCTTCTGAAACTCTTCTTCTCTTCATGATGACCTCTACTAGTAAAATGAAGTTCTTAGGATTTGGCTGGGTTTTTTATAGCAGTAAAAGACTCAGAGCGCTCATTAGAGGAGGCAAGACCTCCCCCACCAAGCCCTCGCCTTTTTGAATCAGAATTTTTTTCTTGTCTTTAAATGGTATTGATCCATGAGCTAACTCTCTTATATCATCCTTGTGCGGTCTCACTCTTTCCTTTTGCCCTTCTGAAATGGGAATTGTTCCTTGTAATAAATTATGACATACTTCACAAATTACATGAACTTGTTCGGGAGTGGCTGTTGCAAGCAAAACTTTCCTTTGATGTTCTGGGCATTTAGTCAAAAGATGTAAATAGCCAAAGTCATCACGAAGTAAGACAGACATGTTTTCTCTCGGGATGGTTTGTTCAAATGAAGTGATAATGGAAAGAACAATCGTATTTATTATACAACTGGCTGCTTAGTACTAGACTCTACTACTAGATTCTACTACTAGATTCTACACTAGATTCTACACTAGATTCTACTACTAGATTCTACTACTAGATTCTACTACTATAGATTCTCCTACTAGATTCTCCTACTAGATTCTACTACTAGATTCTACTACTAGATTCTACACTAGATTCTACACTAGATTCTACACTAGATTCTACTACTAGATTCTACTACTAGATTCTACTACTAGATTCTACACTAGATTCTACTACTAGATTCTACTACTAGATTCTACACTAGATTCTACCCTAGATTCTACTACTAGATTCTACTACTAGATTCTACTACTAGATTCTACTACTAGATTCTACTACTAGATTCTACGCTAGATTCTACACTAGATTCTTATATCTACACTAGAATCTTATGCAGATTCTACTACTAGATTCTACTACTAGATTCTACTACTAGATTCTACACTAGCTAGATTCTACTACTAGATTCTACTACTAGATTCTACACTAGATTCTACTACTAGATTCTACTACTAGATTCTACACTAGATTCTACTACTAGATTCTACTCGACTAGATTCTACTACTAGATTCTACACTAGATTCTACTACTAGATTCTACACTAGATTCTACTACTAGATTCTACTACTAGATTCTTATATCTACACTAGAATCTTATGCAGACTAGAATCCCTGAATTTGTATAAATAGCGCTCCCTATAGGAATTGCCCTCATTCTTCGAAAGACGCACGATGACACGGTCCTGTCCCGTATTTGCGAAAAGCAGCAAAAGAATTTATACACTCATTTAAGTCGAACTCATAAGTTGGACAATTTGCAACGAAAGTATTGGATCGGTCAAGAACAAATGCGAAAAACCAGTCATCGATTCACTCCGTACCCATTGCCTCAAAATTGAAGACCACACGAAATGTGACAGGTTTCAGTTACTCCATCCGTTCACTGCTCTGGTAGCTGGAATGACTGGATCTGGAAAAAACGGTTTGGGTTCAGAATTTGCTTGAACATGCAACAAAAGTCATAAATCCATCACCACAGCGTATTGTATGGAGTTACGCACAATGGCAACCTGCTTACGAACACATGTTAGCAACCATTCCCGGGATCGAGTTCGTAAAAGGCATACCCCACGATATTGACGAGGATGGTTATTTCGACTCCAAAATCAATAATGTGATTGTGATTGACGATCAAATGACAGAGACGTCCAACGACAAGAGAATCATGAATCTATTCACCAAAGGATCTCATCATCGCAACCTCAGTGTTATTTTCCTGATGTAGAATCTATACTTTCAAGGAAAAATCATGCGCACCCTGAGTTTGAATGCGGCTTACCTTGTTCTTTTTAAAAACCCAAGAGACAAACTACAAATGATGACATTGGGAAAACAAATGTACCCAGGAAAAACAGAACAGTTTGTGCAAAAGTACGAAGCCGTGGATCTCAAACCAAACACACCAGAAGAATGCAGGCTTCGGACGAATGTTCTTCCCAATGATTTGCCTGCTTTGCAGACGAAGCTGTCAAAAACAGTATTATCACAACTTGCTGGTGGACAGTCAGATGTCACGCAATCTATTGCTAACTATTTCGAACGTCAAAGCTATTTACAATTGCCTATATTAAAAACGATGCAGAACTTAGAGGAGCAAATGACTAGCATTCTCAGGGATTCCAATACCCCTGCGGAACTAAAAATCAAAAAATATTCGCAGCTATACGATCGATACCTTAATCTAAAACAGCAAATTCAAAGTGGTTCCCCCCACAGATCAAATTTAGAAATGGTGCAATCGCCACAGGTACCACCATTGACAAGTCCCAGTCTCCCCACTAGTCTAACATCCCCAGAAAATGTTACTTCAACAAGTCTCACTGATAGCGGCTACACCACACCCAAAACTAAAACGCCTTCATTCCTAGAGCGGCTAACCTCAAAAATTAGAACTCCTGCTCTGGAACTCAGTCGAACGAGAGCTTCAGCTTTACCGGAGGTACCTTCCACTCCATTAAGAACCACAACTAGTCTTGATCAACCCTCTTCAATTGCCTCGATTAGCACCCCCAAAACACAATCCCTGCCACCTCCACCTGATTTCCTACTAACTCCTCCGTCGAGTAAAGAAAAATCTGTGAAGTGGATTAGCTATCAGGATTCAGATAAATATCTTGGTAAAATCTTAAAACCGCCGCGACGATCAGAACGATTGAGAGCGATAGCCAAGTCGATACCCGACTGGCAAAATGTTTAGTTCGGAGTTTAGCTGTAGTGACTGAACTATGAAAATCAATCAAAATACTGTGTTTGTTGAGTCTTCTATTGTTTACAAACGTGGTCTTGATATCTAGTAGTTGATTCATGTGATTAACTCGGCAATTATGCAAAACACAGTCCTCTATTGTGACGGGTGTTTCTATTGAACAAATATATACTGACAACCAAAATATCATACTTGGTTAAATAATGAAAAGAGCTAAACTTTTTTGTATTCACATGCATTGAGCGTTTTATGAATAAACTATATATATATATTTTTTAGAAAACATGTTTGTTGTTCTTCCTTGGGCAAGTCATCTAATTGTTTGTTTTTTGATGAGTCAACTTCTTAGAACTCAATTAGGGTGAAACAAAAGCCTAAACTAATCCTTTAAGGCTTTGAGATAGAAAAAGTAGTTTTTATGAATAATTACAAACTTTTATTAGAATTAAACTTTGACGTAAACTCTAGGATGTGGTGCAATCCAGTCAACTAAGAATAAATATAACTGTCCACCCCTCCCCCTACCTCACTGGAACCTCACTTAGAATAGCTATAACGTCACCTCTGGAATGTGGTACCTCAATGGTAACTCAATGGTACCTCACTATAGAATACGTCACCGTTATTACGGGCCCGGAGTAGGGTCTGGGGGAGAGCACCGGTTCGCACCGGTGGCACCGGGTGCAGAACCCCCATTCTATATCTACTCGCAACTTGTTCCTATAAAATGACTTTTTTATCCAGTAGAAATTTATGAATAAAATAGCAAAAAAGTACTGCTGCTGCACTCGAATTAGTAAAATTCGTTTGATGATTTTTTAATACTGAGACGTTTCTAGGAATCTTGAATGCGATTATAAATTAGGGTGTGCTTGAAAAGATTCATTCAGTATACATTGCTCTAGCTTGTATTATGTTATGGAAAGCGACCAACTGAAAACCAATACAAGACATAATTAATTACAGTTAACTCTTATTCATCTTTGAATTTCTCATGAAGTATTAAGAGTTTTTAGCGTAATTTCGGATCTTGATGGATGAATGCGTCCATCGATAGAGGCATAATAGCAGCACAACGGCGTTGTAAGTTATTTACTTCCTGTGCAAGGTTATTCTATAATTTATTCTATTACGGGTGACCCTCGTTTTCTTACACGAGGAGCTTTAGGCGACTTAAAAATGAAATAACGGACTTTGAAAGTCCGGTAAATCGCAGCATGATATGAAATGTGATCTATTTTCCTATTGTTTTATTTATATGCGTAAAAAGGATTAACGAATACGATGCCAACCAATGTTTATAGTCTTGTCAACACGAACCCTGAAACTTGGTACTACCTATCGAATCTTGTCAACACGAATCGTGAAATTTAAGTCCATGTTCGAGTTAATAATGATAAAAACAGTGAAAGCGCGCTCAATTCAAAGGTCACGGCAAAAAAACGCTGTGTGATGAGGCAGCAGGAATGCTTCTTGCTCCTCGTTGATCGTGTTCTTTAATAACCCTGGAAAGCGCTAGTACGTCAGTCACAGATGAAAGAAGTGGTGGAACACGTAAAACATCGCTTCAAACGCAATTTCTAGACGAAATCGTAAGACTTCCAGGCACGACTTGCTGGATGAAAATGGCGATCTAAAGAACACGTATTCTTCGCCACAACATTTGGGATAGTCAAAGAATGGCTCAGGCAGCGAGATATGTAGGGATTTGGCAGAAAAAAGAAATTAAATTAAGACCACCATCGTGGACCACATTAATACATCAATAATCTCGAAACGCAGTTGGTGAAGCTTAAGGACGAAATCAATTCTCTCAAAGACTGTACTTCAAGGTATGAAGTAGCGACGGCAGCTCTAAAAAGGAAGAACGCAGACCCCATCATCACTGGTAAAACTTTGCCCAGCGCGCCTAATCATTCAATCAATTTCCAGCCAACTACAGAATCTGAAAAATCTGATCTTAATTTGCAGAAAAGTGATTTGTCGCCTAACCTTAATGAAATCTATAACAGTAAGGAACTTCGGCCAATACAAAACAGAAGAAATGTTGAAAACCGTACAAAGTCTGTATTCCCGAAGAGGTTCAAAATATTTGTGAAGGCCATCGCGAGTCGATTGGTAGTATCCTTGGACACCGAATCCTTGTTGACGATGAAAGCGTTCTCAGCAATTTAGATGAAGTAGTCGATATTGTTGCAGAACAAAAAGGAATCAAGGAAGGCTAAGAGGCAGAATGCCTGACAAAACATGCTAAATATCACACAACTCGGCCGTGGTGGAGTAAGTATGCATGACTTTTTTTTTTAATAGCCTGTTCTTGAACTCTCTTTTAGCCCGAATGTGAGAAGAAATTCCCCTGGTGCTTCCTCGGGTTGCCTTGCATATAAAACAACCTGGCGGCAGCAGGACAACTTGGCTTGCAATTGTTGGCTGTTCGTCTTGTGAGAAGAAATTCTCCTTGGTGCTTCCTTGGGTTGCCTTGCATATAAAACAACCTGGCGGCAGCAGGACAACTTGGCTTGCAATTGTTGGCTGTTCGTCCTGTGAGAAGAAATTCTCCTGGTGCTTCCTTGGGTTGTCTTGAATATTAAAAAACATATAAAGCTCGTGCACAATAAAATGGACTAGGGCTTGTAATGGTATGATATTGTCAAGTCGCTGCTCTCGATCTTTGCGATTCTGCAGTCTAACATTTTCATATTTTTTATTTCTCCAAAGTTTTCTCTTCTCATTGCGCTTATTCTTTCGTTGTTTCCGCCTTTCTTCTTTCTATATGTACTGGGCTGGTAAATATTTAAAACTTGACTAACCATGGCCAATTTCTTTAAAATTCCTAAAACAACTCCAGCCAGGGTCAAATGGTGAATGACTGAGAATGAAGTCTGTCAGGAATACTCATTTGGTAGCTGGTTAAACGATAACTGGATTTCGTGGTTGAAAAGCGGAGAATACATACTGTAGTAAGGATGCAACTTATTTGTATCATATTTTCTAGATAAATATTCCCAAAGTTTGGTTTGTATATATCATGAAATGGATAATAATTTCTTCGAAACCACTAATACAACTATTAGTACCGGGAAAATGTCGAGAACAAGAAACCCTTGCAACAATCACAGGGTTTATGAATATTCTTGAGTGCTGTTACAGTAATTAAAAATAGCCAATTCCGCCTGAAGTAAGACAATTAATTTCTTGTGCCTATATCTTCATGCTAGTATTGTATTTCAATCATGATCTGATGACAAGCTATGTTCATCTAATACTTGACAAGCCAAATTAAAATTTCACGCCAACCAAACGCCTTTGAGATGGATTAGAAGAACCCCTACTTAGAATTTTTTTACTGGCCTAAGCTCCTCGTGCCTCTGCCTTTCTTTACTTCCATCTGCTTCCCTCTTTCTCCCTCCGTCTCCCTCTGCCTGTCCATCTGCCTCTTCCTAACTTACCTTATTGCAACATACCTTTTCCAAGAACAAGAGGATTCGTTCTCCTTTGCAGACTCGATTTTGTGACTTTCGAAATCCAAATCTGACCAAAAATGACTCTTCAAAATATTTTTAGATATTAAAAAATATGTGAAGTAACTGAAATATTATAATAATATGTATTAGGCTGAAAATACTATTTCTATAAAAACATAATTATAACTTGAAAGTAATATTCCTTTTACTTTGAAAATTATCAAGATCATTCGACTTCCAGAAACTAGCGCCAACAGCTAAACGGTCGCTTTGTACTGAAGATTTTTCTATTTCTAAAATTGTAGAGGGCCACAATAATCCAAATGTGGAAGAATACTGAAATGCCTTATATAAAATTATTAGCTTATCTATAGGTAAAATACATCTGATCCTTCTAATAGCCATTCCCCTACTAACGTACTTTGATCTTAGTAAAATAAATAAAATTATTATTTAAATCCATGAGACCCACTACTAAACTACCAAAACTGCTTGTGGTTGGTTGCGTAAATTAATAAATGTTTGGTCTGACACGGATGTTTAAAGGTTTTCCAGGCACCCATGCCCTCTCCTCAAAGAAAAGTCGAAAACAAGCCAGCGTGGAGTTTGTAACAAAGCAAGCTGTCTCTGAGTTCTGAAACAAGGAACTAACAGATCGTCGTTGTCAAACCTGGGGGAAAACAGTTTGAAGGTAGTTTTGAGTATTACAAAGTCTTCCTTTCAATTCTGCATTGGCAAAAATGACTGAAATTCGCTAGCTGGAATAACTACACGTGGTTGGCTTTATAAAATTTCCATGAAATGTTTTTGTTAATTGGTATTAGTTGAAAGTGAAAGAGGAAGCAATCTATAGTCGTGTCAGTCTCTAAGTTCCCTTGCATGGAATTGGTTCCACAATCAAATCTTCCAGATACAATTTATCGTTAGAACTCGCTATTTACAATTTGTTTTTTGATCAAAACGAAAGACTAAATAATGCTTGTCCGGAGAAAAAAATATTGAACAACCATCTAGATTAATTACCGGTCCGTCGTGTTTTGGCATGCATTCATGGTCTCTTTTCGTGGAAAAGCCATATCTAATTAAAATACTAGTCTTATAACTTCGATACTTTGAAACGAAATTCAATGTTTAAGGTCTTGGAGTAATAAATGTGTGCCGTCTACAACGCGGTTAAATCAAAACTAACTAATAGCCGCTTTATGAATAACACAGCAAACGAAGTTAGAAGTCAACAAGTTTTTCTTATAGTCATTAATACGTTACTAAATTCCTTAAAATACGCCATGCATGGGTGGGTAGTGTAAATATTATTGGAAGTAAATTGTTAGTAACAGACTACATTTTGGAATTTTTTTTTACGCGAGCGAGCCTGACTACTTTGGCAAAGTCTTGCACTTTAATTTTAACAGCAGTATAAGCCAACTTCAGTTTCTCTGGTGTGCGAAGTTTTAAGAATACTCTTTTACTTTTGAATTGATTATTATTAATTCAAAAACGTTTTAAAATAAATCTAAAATTGTGGGACTGAAAAACTTCTATAGCTTTTGTTATGACTCTTTAGTTATGACTGAGTTTCGAGGCTCATTATCCTGGAAGCTTTTCCTTGGACAATCTCGTACCCAGAGCTTTTGTTTTCTTACTGCGCATGCTTAACGAAATTTCGTAGAGCATGCGCAGTAATAAATAAAGGCTCCAGGTACGGGTACGAGATTGATCCTTCGAGAGAAACATTACCTTGCACATGCGTAGGACGAAAGCAAGTTTAACTTGCAAAAGAAAGAAACTTTTGTTGGAATTAAACTAACAAAGCTTTTTTTTTTTCTTTTCCTCCTTGCATCATCTTCTTGTTTTCCTTTTCGTTTTCGAACTTATTCTTCTTCTTCCCATTCTTCTTTTTTTCTTTTTCTCCATCAGTTACAGTCGAGTCGTTCATCAGACAAGAGAGCCAACAATGAGTGAATCACAGACAACAACGGAAGAGCCAAAGTCACATGCGCCACCTGATTATCAGCAGGCCTCTCCAGAACAATACCCCGTTCAGGCTCCATCCATGATGCAGCAAGGTCAACCAATGATGCAGCAAGGTCAGCCAATGATGCAGCAAGGTCAGCCAATAATGACGCAGCCAGGTCAGCCAATGATGCAGCAAGGTCAACCAATGATGCAGCAAGGTCAACCAATGATGCAGCAAGGTCAGCCAATAATGACGCAGCCAGGTCAGCCAATGATGATGCAGCCAGGTCAGCCAATGATGATGCAGCAAGGTCAAGGAGCACCAATGCATTCCCAAACTACCACCAATACAAACGTGATAATGGTCAACCAGCAGCCTGTTACTGCCCGGGCTGCCCCACGAGAGTGGAGTACGGGATTGTGTGGCTGCTGTGACGACTGTGGCACTTGTAAGTGTACAAACTTTCTTTCTGTACTGAGAACAAGGCACATGATACAGGACGAGAATATACATGGTACAGGATGTAGGGCACAGGGCACATGGTACAGAATGTAAGATACAAAGCACAAGGTACAGGATGGAGGATATAGGGCACAGCACAGGATATAGGGCAAAGGGTACAGGATGGAGGATATAGGGCACAGGGTACAGGATATAGAGCACAGGGTACAGGATGGAGGATATAGGGCAAAGGATACATGATGGGGGATATACGGCAAAGGGTACAGGATGGAGGATATAGGGTACAGGGTACAGGATGGAGGATATAGGGCAAAGGATACATGATGGGGGATATACGGCAAAGGGTACAGGATGGGGGATATAGGGTACAGGATGGAGGATATAGGGCACAGGGTACATACAGGATGCAGGATATAGGGCAAATGGTACAGGATGAAGAACATAAGCGCACATGGTACATGGTACAGGATACAGGGATCAGTAATGGGCACAAGGTCACAGTTGGGTACAAGGGACAGGGTCACAGTTGGGTTCAAGGGGTGTACAGGTCAAAATCTATAGGACACAGGGTACAAGGCACAGATGACATGGTACAAGTAGGGTTCAGGAGAAGGCTCATGGTTAGCTATAGCTCTGACAGTTGACCTGTTTTGAACCCAATTATTTATCCCGATTTTTCCCCCTTCGTTTAAGGTTGGTATTCGATTTTCTGTCAAAAAAATGTGTTGTGTGAGATTTCTCAACGTCTAGGAGAGGGCAGATGCTTCGTCTGTTTTTGCCCCTTTCCCCTTCTTAGCCTCAGGATAAAATTCAGAGCTCAACAAAACATCAAGGTATGAATGTTAAAGTGATCTGTGTAAAACTCTTACTATTGTGGATTCTCAAAATACTTGTTCAGCGTTATCTAACCACTACACGAGGTTTATTAATTCGTATATAATTTTTATATACATTCATTCGTTAGGGATCACTGTGCAATGACCACCTGACAGTTCAATACTGCTACTTGTGTGCCTTGTGTCAGCTGGCGAGGGAGATTGACCACGTTCAACGCATACAAAGAGTCAATTGAGGTTGTACGTCACATAGTAACTAAACGATGTTCGCTAATTTTCAGCAATTTTGTTTACAGTCTAGCTTGATAGTAGAGCAGTAATACGTAATGATTTTTGTCGTTTCTCTGTCAGTTATATATTCAGCATTTTATTCTATCTTATTTTGAAACTGTTAAAAGAAACTAGGAAGGTAGAGGTAGAGGTAAAAGGTAGAGTGTTTGCATGGGTTACCTTTAGTGTCCTAGTGTTCTAGTGTCCTAATGTATTGTATATTTGAAAAAGGTAGAGAGTGTTGCATGGGTTGCCTTTGGTGTCCTAGTGTCCTAGTGTCCTTTAGTCCTAATGTATATTTGAAAAAGGTAGAGAGTGTTGCATGGGTTGCCTTTGGTGTCCTAGTGTCCTAGTGTCCTTTAGTCCTAATGTATATTTGAAAAAGGTAGAGAGTGTTGCATGGGTTGCCTTTGGTGTCCTAGTGTCCTAGTGTCCTTTAGTCCTAATGTATATTTGAAAAAGGTAGAGAGTGTTGCATGGGTTGCCTTTGGTGTCCTAGTGTCCTTTAGTCCTAATGTATATTTGAAAAAGGTAGAGAGTGTTGCATGGGTTGCCTTTGGTGTCCTAGTGTCCTAGTGTCCTTTAGTCCTAATGTATATTTGAAAAAGGTAGAGAGTGTTGCATGGGTTGCCTTTGGTGTCCTAGTGTTCTAGTGTCCTAATGTATTGTATATTTGAAAAAGGTAGAGAGTGTTTGCATGGGTTACCTTTAGTGTCCTAGTGTTCTAGTGTCCTAATGTATTGTATATTTGAAAAAGGTAGAGAGTGTTGCATGGGTTGCCTTTGGTGTCCTAGTGTTCTAGTGTCCTAATGTATTGTATATTTGAAAAAGGTAGAGAGTGTTTGCATGGGTTACCTTTAGTGTCCTAGTGTTCTAGTGTCCTAATGTATTGTATATTTGAAAAAGGTAGAGAGTGTTGCATGGGTTGCCTTTGGTGTCCTAGTGTCAGTAGATATGAAGTACCAATTCTACGCCACATGAGTGAGGTTCCATTGAGGTTCCATTGAAGTACCCCCTCCCCCTCAGGATCTTTTCAGAGGTGACGTCATGTCTTACTTCCCCGTGTTTTTAGTTGACTGGATTGCACCACATACTATATTTTACGTCAAAGTTTAATCCTAATAAAAGTTTCTAATTATTTATAAAAACTACTTTTTCTATCTCAAAGCCTTAAAGGCTTAGTTTAAGCTTTTGTTTCACCCTAATTGAGTTCTACGGGTATTGTCCTTTGTCTTACTACCGCGCGTTTTCAGTCATTTCTGTTTTTAGTTGGCTGGATTGTATTATAGTTCTCGCGGCATCTGCTTGGATATTGTCCTTTTTATTGTTGAACAAAACGACAACATCTTTTCCAAACAATCGATAACAAAATCCCTATTTTGAATACTAATGGTCAAAGTATTTTTCCCTAGAATGATCATGTATAAAATAGAGGAACTCTGAATCCTAATCTTTGTTGTTACCATATTTCTTTCAGGGGCTGCTATAGCGCAGGCGGTAAATCGCGAAAATTCAGCTAAAGATAATAAATTCAAATCCTAATGTTGGGTAATTATCCAAGCTCAAGACTTAGGTCAATATTGCATAGTTTAGAATAAGATAAATTAGATTAAGGCTAGCGCATACCGTCCTACGCTTCAAGCAGTCCCTTTTGCGAAATAACATAACTTTAATGTTTTTAGTTTTATATCTCCGTACTTGGATAAAGAAAACGCAAAGATTGTTTTATGAACTTTTTATTATCATAACTAAACAAATCTTATGTATAATGATGTTCAGTACCAACACCTGCGGCTTCGAACAAAAGAATCTAATTGAATCATTTGTCTTGCACTTCAGGATTTTGAGTCATAACAAGAGGTTTTAGCGTATTTGATTTTAAAGAAAGTGTATGCATTAAATTACAGTCTTCGCAACGATAAAACATTTGTTTTGTATTTTTGGCACTAATAACAAAAGGATGTGCGCAAACGTCACACACGACTAATTCGTTTTGAGAACTGTGATACGCTTCGTGCCAACAGCAATTCGGGCATTGTGCCACTGATATCTTGAAAATCGATTTGGATTCTTGACAAGCGTGACACTCTCTTTCTTCTTCATCTTCTTCGTCCTCACTCTCCGATTCTGAGTCCTCGCTGTCATGTCCCTCTTGGGATTCTTCAGCATCATTGTCACTTTCAGTTTCACTATTGCTAACATCCGTATCATAGTTATCTTCTGGTTGCCTGGCAATCAGATCTGCCAATACTATTTTGTTGCGAATAAGATTCTTGTCCAAATCAAGCCTTGCTAATCCACTGGTAAAAGTCTTGAGCCCTCTTGGGACGTTCACTTCTGGGTTGTAAGGTAGCAAAGCATACTCGATTAATTCTTTCATGTTGGCTAGTGGAATTCTACGTTGATGATGAGTCATTTCTCCATGGGAATTTCAATACAAAATATCTTTGGATGCTACCATGCTATGAAGTAAATCGTGTGCCTTTTGTCGCGGTATGCTTTTAGGGAGCTGTCGTGCCATTCGATTGATTTCATTCTCATCCGATTTCGAAAATTGCTCCTCGTCGCTAGAGGAATCTTCGCTCAGCTCGGATTCTGTAGATTCTTCTTCTGAAACTCTTCTTCTCTTCATCATGACCTCTACAAGTAAAATGAAGTTCTTGGGATTTGGCTGGGTTTTTTATAGCAGTAAAAGACTCAGAGCGCTCATTAGAGGAGGCAAGACCTCCCCCACCAAGCCCTCGCCTTTTTGAATCAGAATTTTTTCTTGTCTTTAAATGGTATTGATCCATGAGCTAACTCTCTTATATCATCCTTGTGCGGTCTCACTCTTTCCTTTTGCCCTTCTGAAATGGGAATTGTTCCTTGTAATAAATTATGACATACTTTACAAATTACATGAACTTGTTCGGGAGTGGCTGTTGCAAGCAAAACTTTCCTTTGATGTTCTGGGCATTTCGTCAAAAGATGTAAATAGCCAAAGTCATCACGAAGTAAGACAGACATGTTTTCTCTCGGGATGGTTTGTTCAAATGAAGTGATAATGGAAAGAACAATCGTATTTATTATACAACTGGCTGCTTAGTACTAGACTCTACTACTAGATTCTACTACTAGATTCTACACTAGATTCTACACTAGATTCTACTACTAGATTCTACTACTAGATTCTACTACTATAGATTCTCCTACTAGATTCTCCTACTAGATTCTACTACTAGATTCTACTACTAGATTCTACACTAGATTCTACACTAGATTCTACACTAGATTCTACTACTAGATTCTACTACTAGATTCTACTACTAGATTCTACACTAGATTCTACTACTAGATTCTACTACTAGATTCTACACTAGATTCTACCCTAGATTCTACTACTAGATTCTACTACTAGATTCTACTACTAGATTCTACTACTAGATTCTACTACTAGATTCTACGCTAGATTCTACACTAGATTCTTATATCTACACTAGAATCTTATGCAGATTCTACTACTAGATTCTACTACTAGATTCTACTACTAGATTCTACACTAGCTAGATTCTACTACTAGATTCTACTACTAGATTCTACACTAGATTCTACTACTAGATTCTGCTACTAGATTCTACACTAGATTCCACTACTAGATTCTACTACTAGATTCTACACTAGATTCTACTACTAGATTCTACACTAGATTCTACTACTAGATTCTACTACTAGATTCTTATATCTACACTAGAATCTTATGCAGACTAGAATCCCTGAATTCGTATAAATAATATAATATTCCCTATAGGAATTGCCCTCATTCTTCGAAAGACGCACGATGACACGGTCCTGTCCTATTTGCGAAAAGCAGCAAAAGAATTTATACACTCATTTAAGTCGAACTCATAAGTTGGACAATTCGCAACGAAAGTATTGGATCGGTCAAGAACAAATGCGAAAAACCAGTCATCGATTCACTCCGTACCCATTGCCTCAAAATTGAAGACCACACGAAATGTGACAGGTTTCAGTTACTCCATCCGTTCACTGCTCTGGTAGCTGGAATGACTGGATCTGGAAAAACGGTTTGGGTTCAGAATTTGCTTGAACATGCAACAAAAGTCATAAATCCATCACCACAGCGTATTGTATGGAGTTACGCACAATGGCAACCTGCTTACGAACACATGTTAGCAACCATTCCCGGGATCGAGTTCGTAAAAGGCATACCCCACGATATTGACGAGGATGGTTATTTCGACTCCAAAATCAATAATGTGATTGTGATTGACGATCAAATGACAGAGACGTCCAACGACAAGAGAATCATGAATCTATTCACCAAAGGATCTCATCATCGCAACCTCAGTGTTATTTTCCTGATGTAGAATCTATACTTTCAAGGAAAAATCATGCGCACCCTGAGTTTGAATGCGGCTTACCTTGTTCTTTTTAAAAACCCAAGAGACAAACTACAAATGATGACATTGGGAAAACAAATGTACCCAGGAAAAACAGAACAGTTTGTGCAAAAGTACGAAGCCGTGGATCTCAAACCAAACACACCAGAAGAATGCAGGCTTCGGACGAATGTTCTTCCCAATGATTTGCCTGCTTTGCAGACGAAGCTGTCAAAAACAGTATTATCACAACTTGCTGGTGGACAGTCAGATGTCACGCAATCTATTGCTAACTATTTCGAACGTCAAAGCTATTTACAATTGCCTATATTAAAACGATGCAGAACTTAGAGGAGCAAATGACTAGCATTCTCAGGGATTCCAATACCCCTGCGGAACTAAAAATCAAAAAATATTCGCAGCTATACGATCGATACCTTAATCTAAAACAGCAAATTCAAAGTGGTTCCCCCCACAGATCAAATTTAGAAATGGTGCAATCGCCACAGGTACCACCATTGACAAGTCCCAGTCTCCCCACTAGTCTAACATCCCCAGAAAATGTTACTTCAACAAGTCTCACTGATAGCGGCTACACCACACCCAAAACTAAAACGCCTTCATTCCTAGAGCGGCTAACCTCAAAAATTAGAACTCCTGCTCTGGAACTCAGTCGAACGAGAGCTTCAGCTTTACCGGAGGTACCTTCCACTCCATTAAGAACCACAACTAGTCTTGATCAACCCTCTTCAATTGCCTCGATTAGCACCCCCAAAACACAATCCCTGCCACCTCCACCTGATTTCCTACTAACTCCTCCGTCGAGTAAAGAAAAATCTGTGAAGTGGATTAGCTATCAGGATTCAGATAAATATCTTGGTAAAATCTTAAAACCGCCGCGACGATCAGAACGATTGAGAGCGATAGCCAAGTCGATACCCGACTGGCAAAATGTTTAGTTCGGAGTTTAGCTGTAGTGACTGAACTATGAAAATCAATCAAAATACTGTGTTTGTTGAGTCTTCTATTGTTTACAAACGTGGTCTTGATATCTAGTAGGTTTTTATGACTCGCAAATTTTGTAGAACGCAGTCCTCTATTGTTTCAAGTGACGGGTGATTCTATTGAACAAATATATACTGACAATCAAAACATGGTTAAATAATGAAAAGAGCTGTAACTAAACTTTTTTTGTATTCACATGCATTGAGCATTTCATGAATAAATGTAAAAAAATTTTTTTTGAAAAACGTGTTTGCTCTTTTTCCTTGGGCAAGTCATTTAATTGTTTGTTTTTCGATGAGTCAACTTCGTAGAACTCATTAGGGTGAAACAAAAGCATAAAGTAAAAAGAGTGTAATCCTTTAAGACTTTGCGACAGAAAAACTATATTTTATGAATAATTAGATCAGAACAATTTATTAGGATCAAACTTTGATGTAAAATATAGGATGTGGTGCAATCCAGCCAACTAAAAACACGGGGAAGTAAGACATGACGTCTCCTCTGTAAGGACCCTGAGGGGGAGGGGTACCTCAATGGAACCTCAATGGAACCTCACTCATGTGGCGTAGAATTGGTACTTCATATCTACTGTGTCCTAGTGTCCTTTTGTCCTAATGTATATTTGAAAAAGGTAGAGGGTGTTGCATGGGTTGCCTTTGGTGTCCTAGTGTATACTTGAAAAGGGAAGAGTGTGTTACATGGGTTACCTTTGGTGTCCTAGTGCGTACTTGAAAAGGGAAGAGTGTGTTACATGGGTTACCTTTGGTGTCCTAGTGTATACTTGAAAAGGGAAGAGTGTGTTACATGGGTTACGAAGGGTGGAAAGCGCTCTCCGATAAACAAAACCTTATCAAATGAATATAGAAAAATAATCTAAAATGAACATTTTCACATTAATAGGCTTCTCTCGTCCTAAGAAATTTGATCTCTGTTTCTTCATTTGCCATGCAATCTTGTCGAAGGAGCTAATGTGGCGGCGGGCTATACATTACATTGCCTTTGGTAAAACTGATTAACGGTTCTGTTTTACCAGTTACCCAGTATACTGATATCTGTACCTATCTCAAGATTAGCAACATTAAATAAAAATCAACACAACTTGTTAGTATAAAATGACATTGTTTTATTTTATTTTTTGTTTGTTGTTGTTGTTGTTTTGCTCTTCTTGAAATTTTGCACTACTTTTTTATCCCTAGAAATTAACGAACAAAATAGCAAAAAAGTACTGCTGCTTCACTCGAATTAGTAAAATTCGTTTATGAGTTTTTTTTAAATACTTAGACGTTTCTAGGAATCTTGAATGCGATTATAAATTAGGGTGTGCTTGAAAAGATTCATTCAGTATACATTGCTCTAGCTTGTATTATGTTATGAAAAGCGACCAAGACATAATAAAGTATAACACTCGACTGGCATTCATCTTTGAATTTCTTTTAATGAAGAAATTACAGTTGTTAGTGTAATTTCGGATCTTGATGGATGAATGCGCTCATCGATAGAGGTCAACTCCAACACTTTCTGCTGAAATAGCAGCACAACGGCGTTGTAAGTTATTTACTTCCTGTGCAAGATTATTTTATAGTTTATTCTATTACCGGTGACACTCGTTTGTCTCATCCCTCTCTGCCTCTGCATTTCTTTACTTCCATCTGTTTCCCTCTTTCTCCCTCTGTCTCCCTCTGTCTGTACATCTACCTGTGAAATAGAATCAAACTAGTTACTAACAAATAGTCGCTATTAGATACTAATAGTCGTTATCACTGAGCCAGAACAGTTTATGATACAACAAGGAATACACAAGAGACCAATACAAATATGTTTTTATCCAGTTTTATTTCAAGCAAATTTATTAGAGTAATTAGGACTCACACAAAGGAATACACAAGAGACCAATACGAATATGTTTTTATCCAGTTTTATTTCAAGCAAATTTATTAGAGTAATTCAGTAGGACTCACACAAAGGAATACACAAGAGACCAATACAAATATGTTTTTATCCAGTTTTATTTCAAGCAAATGTATTAGAGTAATTAGGACTCACACAAAGGAATACACAAGAGACCAACAATTCTAAAGTGATAACGACTATTAGTATCTAAATAGCGACTATTTGTTAGTAACTAGTTTGATTCTGTTTCACAGTTCAAGTGTTTTTGCTCCAAATTAGCTCTGCTTTTAAATAGACACGCTAGCGATACTTAGTAATAGTTCATATGGGACAGATTTCTCATGACCTAATAATGTTCCGAGCACATAATATTGGCGTTATCTAAACGATCGCTTTGTAATTTTTCTATTTCTAAAAGTAGAGGGCCACAATAATCCAAATGTAAAAGAATACTGAAATGCCTTACATAAAATTATTAGCTTACGAATCCATAGGTAAAATACATCTGATCCTTCTAAGAGCCAAATCCCCTACTAATACTTTGATCTTAGTAAAATAAATAAAACTATGATTTAAATCCATGAGACCCGCTACTAAATTACCAAAATTGCTTGTGGCTGGTCGCGTAAATGAATAAATAAATATATGTCTGGGTCAACGTCATTCTCCCTCCGCCCAATATGGTCTGATACGGATATTCAAAGGTTTCCAAGCCACCCATGCCCTCTCCTCAAAGTTAAGTTGAAAAGGCCACCTTAAAGTTTGTAACAAAGCACGCTGTCTCAAGCTAGTCAGGGAGCAAATGTCGTGAAATAAGGTCCCGTGGGAATTTCGTGCTGAAAGCAAGCCACTAGTCTAGATGTGTTAAAGGGACCTTAAGGAACATGAAAAAATTTGTCGGCAACTTTATAAGTCGCACCGACGTGTTTTAGGGGGGGTTGAAAATCGTCCTGTAGTATCTCAGCATGGAAACGAGGCTACATATTAAAATGCCCTTTATACCTATTGCATTTTAATGTATCGTCACCATATTGAGTCACAATGCAGAAATAGCTATTTAGAAACTTTTCATGCACTTTTATGTGGAAAATGCGATCACGTGACTTATACCATGGAAACGAGGCTCTCGTGGTCAGCGCTTGCCATCATCAAAGTAGAACGACGCCATTTTAACTTGCAGTTGAAATAGAGAAGATAAAGCTATCAGAAAATCAAGCTATCTTTATGGATATCGATCAGGTGCGATTACTAAAGTTTTTCTGCTCTTTTGGTTCACAGTAGCAAATGTATTTTATTTACCCTTCTTTTGATATTGATGTCTTGTTATCATCCTCTTTAGGTGAGTTGCATATTGTGATGGCCCAATTAAGAACGATCGGAAGTAATATCGAAAATAGTGGTATAGATTTGTGTTGGGTTGAGTCCGACCTATATGGCCCCTCAACAGTCAAACAAATAATTGAAGGAAAGCACGTAAGAAGAGGCCAAGCAGCACACCTAATTACTCTCCAAGCTCTTTTCTCTATGAACCAAGAAGCGTTCTTCCAGTTCGAAAGCCAATGTCACGAAAGTATTTCGAAGGTGGCAACGGAGCTTAGTGAAGCAACCGCAAGGGGAAAGAAGGAGGAAGTAGAGCAAATGCACACCCGGATGGTCAACACTATTGAATCTTAAAAGTACTAGAAAAGATGTCAACATTTGATATGGCGAATGACAAGAAGCCCATGTTCAAGGTTATGCGACATTATATGCGCATGGTGATGGAGATGCTGGCCTTTATCAGAGCTGTAAGAACTGGTGACTGGGAGCTACACCTTAAAACTCTGGCGAAGTTCTCAAGACACTTCTTTGCTCATGATATGATAAACTATGCACGAATGATTCCTATTTATTTAGCAGAGATGGAAGCATTAAAAGAGTCCGATCCAGATGTTATTGACGAGTTCAAAAAAGGAAACTGGGTGGTCAACAAGAACAGTCAAGCATCATTTTGTGCACTAGGTGCTGATCATGCCCTTGAGCACATTAATCGATCCATGAAAGTTTCAGGAGGCCTCGTTGGCATTACCCTTAATCCAAACGCACGCAATAAGTTCTTTCTCATCGCTCCGGAAATGGCAAGGCTAGCTGAGGAAGCAAAGAATATGGCAGGACTGTCGAAGCAGAAGAAGACGGGGGAACACCACAGTCTTACTACAGCTGTAATAGTACGAGAAGAAAAGAACATCAAACAGCTGACGACCACCATTAAAAGAATCTCCAACCCCTTCACAGAAGAGAGTGATGACCTTTTTAACCTGGTGACCAAAGTAGTTGTGCCAGATAATGTTAAGAAAGATCTTTGTGACCAGAGTGAGATTGGGATGGAGATGTTAGAAACTTTTGTGAAAGAGCGGATCCGGTCAGACAAAGATAACATCTGGTCTACGATGAAGAAGCGAAAACTCCAAACATGGAAAAGTAACGGGAAGAAAGTCAAAGTGTTTCTCAAAGACAAGATAATAGAATTACAGGAAGACAGATCTTTGTTTGCTAGATTGATGATGGTCGCCAAAAGTCGTCCCGAAACCGACATCAAAGAGGCTATCGGACAGCATGAGTTTTTAGTAGTTCCAAGATCTCTTTTTGCAAGTGATGGGACAATGCTCCATTGTTCATTGAAAAGTGCGCTAATGGGCATTCTAGAGAAGTTACCTAACTCAAGTCACTCAACTGCTGACAACAGCGTTGGCATCCCAACCACCTCGATGAAAGTTGCTATCATTGATGGAATGGCAGAACTTCAAGCTCTAGAGAAGCAGCATTGGATAAACTGCTGTGAACAGTTAGCCGAACACTTTAATGACTGTCTCTTTCATAAGTATCGTGAGAGTGATGAAGTACGTTTAATATTTGACAGATACGACTTGCCATCTTCGCTTAAAACTGCAACCCGAGTTCACAGACAGGGAAACGAAGAATCAGTCTATTACCGCATAACTGACTCAACTCGCATCACCAAAGTCAACATGAAACGACTTCTGTCACATTCAAAGACGAAGATGGAATTAACAATCTACCTGGCACAGGAGTACATGGAATATGCTGTACGTAATGGGAAACGCTTCGTTGTATCATGGGGATGTCAATGTCAAGCTACTCATCAAAATACGGAACATCTCCAAAGTGATCAAGAAGAGGCTGACACCAAGATGATCTTGCACGCTATTGATGCGACTGCTAAAGGTGCAACTATACTGGATATCCACTCTCCAGACACAGATGTCTTCGTCTTATCCTTAAGACGCTATCCAGAGCTTTGCCAAAACACTTACTTTGTTACTGGGTCAGGCCAAAGACACCGAAGGATAATCTTGATGCCAATTTTCCAGGTGCTCGGAGCGGCTAAAGCAGCTGCGCTCCCTGCTTTTCAGGCCTTTACTGGTAGCTTCTCTGGAAAAGGAAAGCTAGCTTGCTGGAAAGCCTTTAGTACAGCTGATGAAGACGTCATTACTGCCTTTACAAACCTGGGAACCACATTACGCCCGAATGACGCTACCATGATGGGGATAGAAAAGTTTGTCTGCAAACTATATCAGCCGAAAAGTAGCATTTTTGAGGTAAAGGAATTAAGATGGTCCTTATTTAAGAAGAAACAAGCGCAGTCAGAGAGATTACCACCTACACAAGGTGCTTTACATGAGACAATTCTTCGAGCTCACTACCAGACCATGGTTTGGAATCATGACAAGGTGCCAAATCCAAACTTACCACCACCAGAAAACTATGGATGAAAGAAAAACAACGACCAGTGGCTACCTGTGATGACAAAGATGCCGCCAGCTCCCGAGGCAATCATCGAGTTGGTGAAATGTGGTTGTGTAAAGCAACGATGCTCTACAAATCGCTGTCAGTGCCCTAAGGCTGGTCTAAGATGCACCGAGCTTTGCACGTGCTCTGATGATGACGAAGCCTGCGAGAACACTATTGTAGAAGATGATGGCGATGACAGTTGTGATGATGGCGATGATAGTGGTGGTGATGATGGAGATGATAGTAGTGATAATGGGGATGACAATAGTGATGATGGCGATAATAGTGGTGATGGTGGCGACGATAATAACGATGATGATGACTGAGATGTACTTTGTGTGGTGTTAAGAGTATCTATAGGACGTGTACACAAAATCATTGTTTTAACTGGTAAAACAAAACCTTTAAGAAATCATTTAAAGCTAGTATAGTTAGTTAAAAGGAATTATAAAATATACCTTTACTTTATGTGGAAATTAAAGATTTTTTGATGGAATTCAAAAACGTAAAATGCAAAAGCAAAGAATATCACTAATACGAGTGTAAAAAATAGAAAGAAACTAGAGATTATAGATCATTCTCATGAGAGCCTCGTTTCCATGTTATAAGTCATGTGATCGAATTTTCCACATTAAAGTGCATGAAAAGTTTCTAAATAGCCATTTCTGCATTGTGACTCAATATGGTAACGATACATTAAAATGCAATAGGTATAAAGGGCATTTTAATATGTAGCCTCGTTTCCATGCTGAGATACTACAGGACGATTTTCAACCCCCCCTAAGACACGTCGGTGCGACTTATAAAGTTGCCGACAAATTTTTTCATGTTCCTTAAGGTCCCCTTAACACATCTAGACTAGTGGCTTGCTTTCAGCACGAAATTCCCACGGGAGTACACATGCTCCCTGACTAAGCGTTCCAGGGGCGGTTTAGGATCGAGTTCTGAAACAAGCAACTAACAGATCGTCGTTGTCAAACCTGGGGAAAAACAGTTTGAAGGTATTTTTGAGTATTCCAAAGTCTTCCTTTGAATTCTGCATTGGCGAAGATGACTAAAATTCGCCCCTAAGCTGGAATGACTACACATGGTTTATACAACTCCCATGGAATGTTTTCGTTAAAGTATTAGTTGAAAGTGAAAGAGGAAGCAATCTATAGTCGTGTCAGTCTCGTGGTTGGTTGCGTAAATGAATAAATGTCTGGTCTGACACGGAAGTTCAAAAGTTTCCAAGCCACCCATGCCCTCTCCTCAAAGTTAAGTTGAAAAGGCCACCTTAAACTTTGTAACAAAGCACGCTGTCTCAAGCGTTCCAGGGGCGGTTTAGGATCGAGTTCTGAAACAAGAACTGACAGATCGTCGTTGTCAAACCTGGGGGAAAAACAGTTTGAAGGTATTTTTGAGTATTCCAAAGTCTTCCTTTGAATTCTGCATTGGCGAAGATGACTAAAATTCGCCTTGCTAGCTGGAATAGCTACACATGGTTTATACAACTCCCATGGGATGTTTTCGTTAAAGTATTAGTTGAAAGTGAAAGAGGAAGCAATCTATAGTCGTGTCAGTCTCGCGGACATCTCAGAGTCTCTAAGTTTCCTTGCATGGAATTGGTTCCACAATCAAAGCTTCCAGATACAATTTATCGTTAGAACCATCACTATTTACAATTAGTTTTGATAAAATGAAAGACTAAACAATGCTTGTCCGGAGAAAAAAATACTGAACTACCATCTAGATTAATTACCGGTCCGTCGTGTTTTGGCATGCATCAGTCTTGGTCTCTTTTCGTGGAAAAACCATGATTAATTAAAATACTAGTCTTATAACTTCGATACTTTGAAACGAAATTCAATGTTTAAGGTCTTTGAGTAATAATGTGTGCCGTCTACACGTGGTTAAATCAAAACTAACTAATAGCCGCTCTATGAATAACACAGCAAACCGCGAAGTTAAGAAATCAACAAGTTTTTCTTATAGTCATTAATACGTTGCTAAATTCCTTAAAATACCCCACACATGGGTGGGTAGTAGAAATATTATTGAAAGTAAATTGTTAGTAACAGACTACATTTTGGAAATTGTTTTTACGCGAGCGAGCCTGACTACTTTGGCAAAGTCTTGCACTTTAATTTTAACAGCAGTATAAGCCAACTTCAGTTTCTCTGGTGTGCGAAGTTTTAAGAATACTCTTTTACTTTTGAATTGATTGTTATTAATTCAAAAACGTTTTTTAAAAATCTAAAATCGTGGGACTGAAAAACTTCTATAGCTTTTGTTATGACTCTTTAGTTATGACTGAGTTTCGAGGCTCATTATCCTGGAAGCTTCTCCTTGGACAATCTCGTACCCAGAGCTTTTGTTTCTTACTGCGCATGCTTAACGAAATTTCGTCGAGCATGCGCAGTAAGAAATAAGGGCTCTGGGTACGAGATTGATGCGCAGTAAGAAATAAAGGCTCCAGGTACGGGTACGAGATTGATCCTTCGAGAGAAACATTACCTTGCGCATGCGTCGGACGAAAGCAAGTTTAACTTGCAAAAGAAAGAAACTTTTGTTGGAATCAAACTAATAAAGCTTCTTTTTTCTTTTCCTCCTTGCATCATCTTCTTGTTTTCCTTTTTGTTTTCGTTTTCGAACTTCTCCTTCTTTTTCTTTCTGTTCTTCTTTTTTTCTTTCTCTTTTTCTTCTTCTCCATTAGTCACAGTCTAGTCGTTCATCAGTCAAGAGAGCCAACAATGAGCGAACCACAGACGACAATAACGGAAGAACCAAAGTCACAGGCGCCACCTGATTATCAGCAGTCTTCTCCAGAACAATACCCCATTCAGGCTCCGCCCATGATGCAGCAAGGTCAGCCAATGATGCAGCAAGGTCAGCCAATGATGCAGCAAGGTCAGCCAATAATGACGCAGCCAGGTCAGCCAATGATGCAGCCAGGTCATCCAATGATGCAGCAAGGTCAACCAATGATGCAGCAAGGTCAACCAATGATGATGCAGCCAGGTCAAATGGCACCAATGCATTCCCAAAATACCTCCAATACAAACGTGGTAATGATTAACCAGCAGCCTGTTACTGCCCGTGCTGCCCCACGAGAGTGGAGTACGGGATTGTGTGGCTGCTTTGACGACTGTGGCACTTGTAAGTGTACAAACTTTTTTTCTGTACTGAGAACAAGGCACATGATACAGGACGAGAATATACATGGTACAGGAGGTAGGGCACAGGGCACATGGTACAGAATTTAAGATACAAAGCACAAGGTACAGGATGGAGGATATAAGGCACATCACAGGATATAGGGCAAAGGGTACAGGATGGAGGATATAGGGCACAGGATACAGGATATAGAGCACAGGGTACAGGATGGAGGATATAGGGCACAGGGTAATAGTCGGCACAAGGGACAGGATCACAGTGGGTACAGGGGCAGGGTCACCGTGGGTACAAGAGACAGGGACACAGTGGGTACAAGGGACAGGGACACAGTTGTGTAAAAGGGACAGGGTCACAGTGGGCACAAGGGACAGGATCTCATTTGGGTACAGGGGACGGGTGTACAGGTCATAATGTATAGGACACTGGGTACAGGGCACAGAGGACATGGTACGAGTAGGGCAAAGGGGAGGGCGTTACAAGGCTCATGGTTAGCTACAGCTCTGACAGTTGACCTGTTTTGGATGCAATAATTTATCCCGATTTTTTACCCCTTCGTTTAAGGTTGGTATGCGTTTTTCTGTCAAAAAAATGTGTTGTGTGAAATTTCTCAACGTCTAGGAGAGGGCAGATGCTTCGTCTGTTGTTGCCCCTTTCCCCTTCTTAGCCTCAGGATAAAATTCAGAGCTGAGCAAAACATCAAGGTATGAATGTTAGAGTGATCTGTGTAAAACCTCTATTGTGGATTCTCAAAATACTTGTTCAGCGTTATCTAACCACTACACGAGGTTTATTAATTCGTATTTAATTTTTATATACATTCAATTGTTAGGGATCACTGTGCAATGACCACCTGACAGTTGACTTCTGCTACTTCTGTGCCTTGTGTCAGCTGGCGAGGGAGATTGACCACGTTCAACGCATACAAAGAGTCAATTGAGGTTGTACGTTACATGGTAACTAAACGATGTTCGCTTATTTTCAGCAAGTTCGTTTACAGTCTAGCTTGATAGTAGAGCAGTAATACGTAATGATTTTTGTCGTTTCTCTGTCAGGTTTATAATCAGCATTTTATTCTATCTTATTTTGAAACTGTTAAAAGAAACTAGGAAGGTAGAAGTAGAGGTAAAAGGTAGTGAGAGTGTTACATGGGTTACCTTTAGTTTCCTAGTGTATACTTGAAAAGGGTAGAGTGTGTTACATGGGTTACCTTTGGTGTCCTAGTGTCCTAGTGCGTACTTGAAAAGGGTAGAATGTGTTCCATGGGTTACCTTTGGTGTCCTAGTGTATACTTGAAAAGGATAGAGTGTGTTATATGGGTTACCTTTGGTGTCCTAGTGTCCTAGTGCGTACTTGAAAAGGGTAGAATGTGTTCCATGGGTTACCTTTGGTGTCCTAGTGTATACTTGAAAAGGGTAGAGTGTGTTAGATGGGTTACCTTTGGTGTCCTAGTGTCCTAGTGTATACTTGAAAAGGGTAGAGTGTGTTACATGGGTTACCTTTGGTGTCCTAGTGTCCTAGTGCGTACTTGAAAAGGGTAGAATGTGTTGCATGAGTTACCTTTGGTGTCCTAGTGTATACTTGAAAAGGGTAGAGTGTGTTACATGGGTTACCTTTGGTGTCCTAGTGTCCTAGTGCGTACTTGAAAAGGGTAGAATGTGTTGCATGGGTTACCTTTGGTGTCCTAGTGTATACTTGAAAAGGGTAGAGTGTGTTACATGGGTTACCTTTGGTGTCCTAGTGTATACTTGAAAAGGGAAGAGTGTGTTACATGGGTTACGAAGGGTGGATAGCGCTATCCAATATACAAAACCTTATCAAATGAATATAGGAAAATAAACTAAAATGAACATTTTCACATAAATAGGCTTCTTTTTTCCTAACAAATGCGACCTCTGTTTCTTCATTTGCCATGCAATCTTGTCGAAGGAGCTAATGTGAAGCGGGCTATAAATTACATTGCCTTCGGTAGAACTGATCAAGTGACCAGTTACCCAGTATACTGATATCAGTACCTATCTCAAGATTAGCAACATTAAATAAGAATCTCTTTAAAATCTTTAAGTATTTTGAGCTAGCTCCCAAAAGAAAAATGGTCTGTTTACTCAACCATTGTCAACAATTATAAAACAATGGTAAAACAAAGGATTGTGCACGGTCACGCTTGAAAGAAGTGAAAAAAGACCTATAACAATAGAGTTTCCTAACCATTCCCCTCTATTAACTATGTTGGAGCATACCTTTTCCAAGAACAAGAGGAATAACCTTTTTTCGTAAATTGGATGTATTTGTTCTCCTTTGCAGACTCGATTTTGTGACTTTCCAAAATTAAATCTGAATTCCGAACTTGCGGTAACCTGTCAAATAGTATTTGAAAAGTGCAGTAAAATGACTCTTCAAAATATCTTTAGGTAAAGTAACTGAAATATTATAATAATGTATTAGTATAGGAAATCGCACGATCTCGAGTTCAATTGTACGAGAAGATCGTGCGATTTTTTGTTTATAGTTCACTCAACAAAATTTCAGTAAAAAATGCGAAGCGACGCCGTTCATCTTTGTCTATTTGGCGGCCGATTTTCAGTCCATCGCGCAACTGAAATGCCTAAAAAAGATTAGTTCTTACGGCTTTAAAATTTTATTTATATGTTTTTAAGTTCAAAATGATAGAAAATAATTGTTTTGACATTGTTTTGGCCGTGTTGTCATAGCGACTTAATTCATAAAACAACATAATTATAACTTGAAAGTAACATTCCTTAGATTCCTTTTAAAATTATCAAGATCATTCGACTTGGAATTTTTGAAGGCAGCCCATTCCAGCGGCAACATAACTAAAAGACTTCTACTTCCATTGCTAATTATATTTATGGATTTTGAATCCTAAAGTGATAAGGACTATTAGTATCTAAATAGCGACTATTTGTTAGTAACTAGTTTGATTCTATATCACAGTTCAATTGTTATTGCTCTATATTAGCTATTCTTTTAAATAGACACGCTAGCGATACTTAGTAATAGTTCATATGGGACAGATTTCTCATGACCTAAGGTTATGAGAATATAATATTGACAGCGTTATCTAAACGATCGCTTTGTAATTATCCTATTTCTAAAACTGTAGAGGGCCACAAAAATAATCCAAATGTGGAAGAATACTGAAATGCCTTATATAAAATCGTTAGCTTACGAATCCATAGACCTGAAAATAGGTCATCATTCTAAGAGCCAAATCCCCTACTAATACTTTGATTTTAGTATAAATAAAACTATGATTTAATCCATGACCCACTACTAAACTACCAAAACTGCTTGTGGTTGGTCGCGTAAATGAATAAGTAAATAAATGTCTGGGTCAACGTCATTCTCCTTCTGCCAAATATGATCTGATACGGATGTTCAACGGTTTCGCAGCCACCCATGCCCTCTCCTCAACTATAAGTTGAAAAGGCCACCTTAAAGTTCGTAACAAAGCACGCGCTGTCTCAAACTTTCCTGGCGCGGTTGAGGATCGAGTTCCGAAACAAGCACTAACAGATCGTCGTCGTCAAACTTGGGGGAAAAACAGTTTGAAGGTATTTTTGAGTATTCCAAAGTCTTCCTTTGAATTCTGCATTGGCAAAGATGACTTAAATTCGCCTCGCTAGCTGGAATAGCTACACACGGTTTATACAACTCCCATGGAATGTTTTCGTTAAAGTATTAGTTGAAAGTGAAAGAGGAAGCAATCTCATAGTCGTGTTCAGTCTCGCGGACATCTCAGTGTCTCTAAGTTCCCTTGCATGGAATTGGTTCCACAATCAAAGCTTCCAGATACAATTTATCGTTAAAACTCGCTATTTACAATTAGTTTCGATCAAACGAAAGACTAAATAATGCTTGTCCGGAGAAAAAAATACTGAACAGCCATCTAGATTAATTCAGTACCGGTCCGTCGTGTTTTGGCATGCATCCATGGTCTCTTTTCGTGGAAAAAATATTCGATTAAAATACTAGTTTTATGGACTCGATACTTTGAAACGAAATTCAATGTTTAAGGTCTTGGAATAATAATGTGTGCCGTCTACAACGTGGTTAAATCAAAACTAACTAATAGCCGCTTTATGCGATAGCACAGCAAACGAAGTTAAGAAGTCAACAAGTTTTTCTTATAGTCATTAATACGTTGCTAAATTCCTTAAAATACCCTATGTACATGGGTGGGTAGTAGAAATATTATTGAAGGTAAATTGATTTAGACTACTATATTTAAATACACGCTGCAACTCGAAACTAAGTTAGTAACAGACTACATTTTGGGTATTTTATTACGCGAGCGAGCCGAAAGACTTTGGGACTGAGTCTTGCACTTTAACAGCAGTAAAAGACAACTTCAGTTTCCGGCTCTGGTATATGCGAAGTTTTGAGAATACTCTTTTAAGTTTGAATTGATTGTTATTAATTCAAAAACGTTTTAAAGAAGTCTAAAATCGTGGGACTGAAAAACTTCTATAGCTTTAATTATGACTCTTTAATTATTATCTGACATCGTAGCTGCTTTTTGTTATTATTCTTGCAGCTCTATTTTGTATTTTTTGCAATCTTTCTTCAGACGTTAGTGGTAAATTATCCCATACCACGTCAGAATAATCAAACCAAGGTAAAACGAGAGCCTCAGTCATAGATGATAATAGCCGTCTCCAAGACGCGGACTCGTCTTATGGCACTCAATCCAGAAGAAACTTTTTTAAATGTAATTAATTTGAGCAACCCGAGACACTCGTTCGTCAATCACAACACCCAGAATTTTTGCTGTAGACTCTAGTAATTTGTTTGCTATTTGAAATATATGTGTGGTTCGGAGGTAAATTTCTTAGTTAATCTATCGTCAGAAGCAATAAACGTGTGCTCTGTTTTAGCTTTTTGTTAGCTTTTAACCAGTTATGAATATTGGAAATATCAGCGTTCACCTCGTCAAATAGAGTTGTGATGTGACACAAGTGGTGAGACTTGTGTCATCAGCATACATTTTAGCATTTGAAAATTTGAAAGAAAGAAAGAAATACTACTAACTACCAAAATTGCTTGTGGTTGGTTGCGTAAATGAAAAATAAATAAATAAATGTCTGGGTCAACGTCATTCTCCCTCCGCCAAATATGATCTGATGCGGATATTCAAAGGTTTCGCAACCACCCATGCCCTCTCCTTAAAGATAAGTTGAATACAAGCCAGCGTAGAATTTGTAACAAAGCACGCTATCTCCAAGCGTTCCAGGCGCAGTTGAGGATCGAGTTCCGAAACAAGCACTAACAGATCGTCGTTGTCAAACTTGGGGAAAAAACAGTTTGAAGGTGTTTTTGAGTATTTCAAAGTCTTCCTTTGAATTCTGCATTGGCAAAGATGACTAAGATTCGCCTCGCTAGCTTGAATAGCTACACACGGTTTATACAACTCTCTCAACTTGAAAGTGAAAGAGGAAGCAATCTATAGTCGTGTTCAGTCTCGCGGACATCTCAGTGTCTCTAAGTTCCCTTGCATGGCTTCCGGATTGATCATACTGGTTCAAAAAAAATCTTGCCTCGACAAGAATGACTCGATCGGCTCAAAAACGTCACAAAACATAAGAATTAGTTAAAACTAAGAGTTGAACACCCTATCTCCGACTAAACCCGGTTAGTCAATGGATTGCAATCAATATTTACTAACGTTTTTATTGTTTTTGTGCCGTCAGAAACCCTATGCCAGACTAAAATGACCAAATCGTGAACCCTATCTCCAAAAAAAGAGATACCCTATACCAGACAATATGTCAAAAATTGATAACCTTCCCTAGACCCAAAAGCCGAAGAACCATACACGAGGATGATCAATTCGGAAGATAGAAGACATACAAGAAGCAATCATTCGCCATTATTTTCACAAGGGCACCTAACCATAAAACAATTTCAAGTTTCCTCGACTTATTGCATGAAATATGAACGATTTTTAAAACAACTATTTTGAACCGCTTTTCTATTGACGTAATACTTGACGTCTCATCTCTTACTGGCATCTGAACCTTCACTATCGAGCTCTTTCAGAAGACCTTGGGCAGGATGTAATACGTAGCCGTATTACCCAGCGCAGCTGACCTCCTCCTGCAAAAGTATTTCAAGTTTTCTTGAGAAATTGCATGAAATATCGATACGAGTTAGACAATAACGTTGTTAACAACGATGAGGTTCGTGACGGTCTAACCCGTATCATGCAATTTCTCAAGAAAACTTGAAATACTTTTGCAGTCATAGCCCTTGTGAAAATAATGGCGAATGAGTGCTTCCGAATTGATGCTCGTTTCCAGCCTTCGCACGCTGCAGTAAATGTATTGGTGTATTTGATCGTGGGACTGAAAAACCGCTTAAGTTATGACCCTTTAGTTATGCCTGAGCTTCGAAGCACATTATCCTGGTAGCTTCTCCTTAGACAATCTCGTACTCAGAGCCTTTGTTTCTTGCTGCGCATGAATTTCGTCGAGCATGCGCAGTAATAAATAAAGGCTCCAGGTACGGGTACGAGATTGATCCTTAGAGAGAAGCATTACCTCGCGCATGCGTAGGACGAAAGCAAGTTTAACTTGCAAAAGAAAGAAACTTTTGTTGGAATCAAACTAATAAAGCTTTTTTTTCCTTTTCCTCTTTGCATCATCTTCTTGTTTTCCTTTTCGAACTTATTCTTCTTCTTTCCATTCTTCTTTTTTTCTTTTTCTTTTTCTCCATCAGTTACAGTCGAGTCGTTCATCAGACAAGAGAGCCAACAATGAGTGAATCACAGACAACAACGGAAGAGCCAAAGTCACAGGCGCCACCTGATTATCAGCAGTCTTCTCCAGAACAATACCCCGTCCAGGCTCCATCCATGATGCAGCAAGGTCAGCCAATGATGCAGCAAGGTCATCCAATGATACAGCAAGGTCAACCAATGATGCAGCAAGGTCAGCCAATGATGCAGCAAGGTCAACCAATGATGCAGCCAGGTCAACCAATAATGACGCAGCCAGGTCAGCCAATGATACAGCAAGGTCAACCAATGATGCAGCAAGGTCAACCAATGATGCAGCAAGGTCAGCCAATAATGACGCAGCCAGGTCAGCCAATGATGATGCAGCCAGGTCAGCCAATGATGATGCAGCAAGGTCAAGTGGCACCAATGCATTCCCAAAATACCACCAATACAAACGTGATAATGGTCAACCAGCAGCCTGTTACTGCCCGTGCTGCCCCACGAGAGTGGAGTACGGGATTGTGTGGCTGCTGTGACGACTGTGGCACTTGTAAGTGTACAAACTTTCTTTCTGTACTGAGAACAAGGCACATGATACAGGACGAGAATATACATGGTACAGGATGTAGGGCACAGGGCACATAGTACAGAATGTAAGATACAAAGCACAGGGTACATGCAGGATGGAGGATATAGGGTACAGGGTACAGGATGGAGGATATAGGGCAAAGGATACATGATGGGGGATATACGGCAAAGGGTACAGGATGGAGGATATAGGGTACAGGGTACAGGATGGAGGATATAGGGCAAAGGATACATGATGGGGGATATACGGCAAAGGGTACAGGATGGGGGATATAGGGTACAGGATGCAGGATATAGGGCAAAGGGTACATGATGGGGGATATAGGGCACGTACAGGGTACATAGAGGATGGAGGATATAGGACAAAGTGTACAGGATGAAGAACATAAGCGCACATGGTACATGGTACAGGATACAGGGATCAGTAATGGGCACAAGGTCACAGTTGGGTACGAGGGACAGGGTCACAGTTGGGTTCAAGGGGTGTACAGGTCAAAATCTATAGGACACAGGGTACAAGGCACAGATGACATGGTACAAGTAGGGTTCAGGAGAAGGCTCATGGTTAGCTATAGCTCTGACAGTTGACCTGTTTTGAAACCAATTATTTATCACGAGTTTTTTCTTCGTTTAAGGTTGGTATGGGTTTTTCTGTGGAACTAATATGTTGTGTGAGATTTCTCAGCGTCTAGGAGAGGGCAGATGCTTTGTCTGTTTTTGCCCCTTTCCTCTTCTTAGCCTCAGGATAAAATTCAGAGCTGAGCAAAACATCAAGGTATGAATGTTAAAGTGATCTGTGTAAAACCTCTATGGTGTGGATTCTCAAAATCCTTTTCAAGCGTTATCTAACCACTCTACGAGGTTTATTAATTCGTATTTAATTTTTATATACATTCATTCGTTAGGGATCTCTGTGCAATGACCACCTAACAGTTCAATACTGCTACTATTGTGCCTTGTGTCAGCTATCGAGGGAGATTGACCACGTTCAACGCATACAAAGAGTCAATTGAGGTTGTACGTTACATGGTAACTAAACGATATTCCCTAATTTTCAGCAATTTCGTTTACAGTCTAGCTTGATAGTAGAGCAGTAATACGTAATGATTTTTGTCGTTTCTCTGTCAATTTTATAATCAGCATTTTATTCTATCTTATTTTGAAACTGTTAAAAGAAACTAGGAAGGTTTATAATCCAAGCTTACAGTAGACATTTCCGATTTAGCGGCATATAAGCGGATTAGGCATATACCAGTGGAATAAGCATAAACCAGCGGAATAAGGCTAGAATCATCGTTATGACCAGAAAATTCTATGAAATAATAAAACAGCTTTCAGTAGACCTGTTTTATTTAACTTAAGGTATTACACAACTAATTCCGTTAACACTACTTGTTATTATGTTAACTGACAAGCAGTGTGCTCGAGAATAAGCTCTCGTCCAAACGCAGGTATATAAAAAAGTTGCTTTCATAATATACTAATGTTAATGCTCGCCCTTAAATTTATAAAAAAAATTAAGAATGCTAGCATATAATGTAGAATATCACGACGGTTATTATTTTCGAGACGTTTCCCTTTTGCATGGATACGTACTCATCGCTAACATAGTTGATATGTGGATGCCTACTGAGATTGTTCTCTGCCTGTAAACATTTGCTTCCCAACTCTGTACCCCCTCCTCTGCAGGAAAAAACAGGATTTCATTCAAGTTCTCTGTTAGTTCTTCTGCACATAACCAATGCGTTGAAATTCAGAACAAAACAAGATATTTGAGAGATTCAGTAAGCATCTCGTGTTGTCGACAAACATTGTGTTACGCAAACGAAATTCTTTAAAATTAGTAAAAAGAAGTTGAAAAGCTTTTCAAGAAGCAATAGATAAATAATAAAATAATCTTTGTCTTTGTGAAAAGGTTTGTTAAAGGTAAAGTTAAATACCGAGGGAAAGACGAAAAAGCGTGCTCATGCCGGCCAGGCTCTCCTCTCCAGACCTCCTCAGTATTCTTCATCAATTATTTTATTTGACGTCAGTGCTTGCTTCACTGGCATTCCTACCAGGAAATAAAAGAATCATCACACTCCATATAATACCGTTATTGAGAGTCTTTTCTTCTTTGGTCAACGGCATTCTTACTATGAAGAAAGAGCGTTGTTAAGCAGTTTAGTAGCTCTCTTCCTTAATCGCTCCTGCAACACTTTGTAGGAATTTCCTTCAGCCAAATACTGATCACCTGCTTCTTCCAAAACCTCAACATGCCTTCTCATAAAGCTCAAGACACTTTTCCACTCTCTTCCACATGCTTGCACAGCTTGAAGAAGAATAGTATCTTCGACTTGAGTGTAGTTTTTCCTTTGTTTTCTTTGCTGGTTGTTGTCCATCACGCTATTTCGCAGAATTAAGAAAAGTGAAAATAGCCCTAAAAATGTGCATACATAGGCACGTGCACACGTGCACTGGTCGTAATGTTTTTAAATATTTTTGTTTGGTATAGTGATTTCGAACGCAAAAATTGCATATATGTTTAAAACACTACCGGTTTGCGTCAGTCAATAATGGATGTCCCACATTTCCCAATGTCTATCGTAGTAACCTGCTGTCTTTCTTTGCAGCTATAAAATTGAGTCTTCAAAAACCACAACGTTTGGTCACTTTATTTCCTATGCATGTAATAGGGAACCTGCTCATCACACTCGTTGCGCTTGTCTCTAAAGCTTAGTAAGACGAAGGAGTAACGTCAGTACCAATAGTTACGAACTTTCTTACGCAGTTGTTTGTTGTTTACCTAATGATACATTGTACTAGTTGATAAAACAGTAAAATATGGAGTTTTGAAAATTCTATTGATTAAATCTGGAATAAAATATTGATAGCTCTTTTTAATTTATGCTATTCCGGTCGGATTATAGAATGCGGAATATACTTACCCTATGCCGCTAAATCGGAAATGTCTAGTTGGATATTATAATCTAAACCGCTTGTGTAAATAAATAAGGTCCCGGTCGGAGCACTAAACCTCAGTTTCAATGATCTCTTCCCCCCACGGGCTGAGAAAGTCCCTGGCTGCTCCACGAAATGTTCCTTTGTCATGCCACATCACCACCCCACACCTCTTCCAAAAGTTTCTTTGGGGGGGGGGGGGGGGGGGGGGAGGGGTAACCAATAAAAAAACTATCCCAAAATGTATCGAAACGTTCTTGAATTGAATATAAACCACTATGCCTGCTTTAATCTGTACTTGAACAACGGTCTATTCCAGTTTCATTCCAAGTTAGTTTTGCACGTTCAGAACATTAAAGGGTTTGGTGTATTGAACTGAATGTATTGGCTTACGAAGAAATGTTTAAAATCTAAATCTTAAAATTCTTCAATATTCAAACTTCAATCTCTGTTTCTTTCTGTTTTAATTTCTGTTTGAATATCCAAAGAGGTATTTTCAACATTGCCTGATCAGAAATTATTATTGGTATGAGAAGTTAGCCGATTTTTTCTCTCTTTCTCAAATGTTTCCCGGCCATCCCTACCCCCTCTTCAAGGTTGAAAAATGACAGTGCAAAGTTTGTTATGGCAACGCAAAGCGAAAACGTTCATGCGCACTGTGTAGATTCCAAAAGGTCATTGGCAATCGGGGATCGAGCATCGAAGCACGAAGGACTAACAGTTGTCGTCCAACCAGGAACGAAATACTTTGAAGGTAATTTTGAGTATTTTAAAGCCTCGCGTTTAATTCTGTATAGGATGAATTACATGATATCCCACTATACTGGTGTCTTTATGTAAGTCGACTCTCTTGGAATCCGATCTTTGGCGGGAACTAGGAAGTAGCGAGTGCGTCATCTTAAACATCTAAGTTCCCGCTTGGAATTGGTTCCACATTCGAAGCTTCCAGTGGACTATTACGACTACTGATATTTATTATCGTTATGACTCGCTTTATTACAATTTGGGTCGATATCAGTGCGATAAAGCCGTGAATACAAACCATAACAAGGGAGCACATTAAAATTTTGTTTGTGTAAGAAAAATCATTGTTCTTGGTTGATCTATCGAGCGTGCGCAATCCATCATGTGACAGGCGTTCCTCGTTGTGTTTTGGTTTCGGCCGATCCGAATGGCTTACGATCACGTAAGGAGGGGAATGACGAGTTTTTCCTTTTTTACACGACACCCCGCTCCTCGCAAGGTATTCGTCGATTTTAGGAGTAAATTCGCTAGCCCGACTAAAGCAAGGAACGCCTGCCATGAAGTGTAGCGCGCGCACGTAAACAAGAACTACAAGGAACGCCTGCTATATCTTAGAATACATGCGATAAAATCGAAGATAAACCAACACAATCAAAATTTTAACGTGCTCCCTTGCTGGGAACCATTAATTGCGATATATGAAATTGCAGAGTTTTCACATTCGTTTTTATATTTCGCAAGGGTAAAGAGATTACGATACTTACATAAATCTCAAAATTTTAACACGTTAAATTGCAATAAAATATAAGCAAGAAAAAATAAATAATGTATTTGGACAAGGCGTCCTGTACCGACTGTTAAGTTTATAGCTATTTTCAGTGTCCCATACTGTAGAAATTCTTTGAGAGAAAGTTTTTTTTAGAGGAAGAGAGACTAGATACCAAAGGATATCAGCTACCGGCAATGGGATAGACGCGCATGCACGGCTCACACGCAGGGACAGAGGAAGAAGGACCAAAAGACCAAAGAAAGCGGCGAGGAAGGAATGACTTACTAGAGGGTAGCCACCTATAATCGAAATACATGAAGACAGCGAGCCAGGCCAACAGACCCAATCACACACACGTTTCTATGGAAATTCAATACGAGCCAGCTGGGCTCACGCACACAAAGGATTCTGCAAAAACAAACGTTCAATAAAATCACAGCACGAAATGGTAACATTTTCTCTTTATCAACACTTCAGTGCACAGCAATTTGAGGTATTTTGCTAGCTAAGAAAAATCATGTTAATAAAGATAAACTTTTAGCCTGTCCTGGATTTTGTGTAAGTTTAAAAATTATACGGAAAAAAGTCCATATAACTTTGAAATTAATTATTGATGAAAATGATTTTATCAACATTGGAGCCAATTAATCAAGTTTAAATCGAGCGTGCTGATTGGCTGAACCCCTGATAAGGTATTCTGAAAAATACAATATTCTTCGTGTGTTTTTGGAAATGATAATTTCAGCTTTGTTTTTCAAAACAACATTAATAATATTAATGAAGTTGATAGAGCTCAAACGGGGTTTCATTAGTTCGAAAACAACTCTTTTTACCGAGGTAAGTTGTTTTTGTTTAAAAACTTTTGCATAAAAAGTATCGATTTTTACAATCTTTCGAAGAAATTGAACGACAACACAAAAGGATTTAAATGAAAAAATTCTTAATACTATGGGAAAAAAATACACTTTTTTTGTATTTTTTTTATTAATGAATTTGGGTTTATTTGGCGATACTGAAAAATACTAAGGGACAATTTCAATTGGCTTCAGCCATAGTAGATGTGTCTTCGAAACATATACTGTTCAAATATTAGTTTTGATAACATTTGTAACCTTGAGTTTTAACGAGTTCGTAGCCGCAGAAAACAGGTGTCGTAATAAATCTATCAATATATATAGGTATTCGTGACTTTAGCTGTTTTATATACAAAGTTTATACCTCACTCTCGACTCGTTGTTACGAGTTAACAAGTTTTCTAGTGCTTCTTACTCATTAATGGAGAAATTTCAACCAATATAGAAGCATTTTCAAAATTTGCCTTCATTCTTATCGTTTCATCTTTTGAAAAATTTTCTTTGGCGGGCAACTTATTCAAGTTTTAGAAGTGATTTAAGATATATACACCACGTAGAATTTTTGTGCCATTTTAGCTGTTATTTCTTCTGAGAATTAAAGTTGAAACACTATAGCTCTTCCAGCAAACCGAAACAGATTTTTAGGAAAGCCGTTTTTATTATGAGTTAATTTTCAAAGTTATTATTCTCTGCTCGAAATTTTAAATTACCAAATTATCACGCATTCAAAAACAGGCTTTTTATGCTATCAATTTTCTATGTTTTCTAGAAATTCGCTTGAATTCTGTTTAAACAACTTGTTACACGAATATGGATTCCAATATATTTGCTAATTATAGGCAAATGATTATGTTGCCAGAGTTTTCGAATCAGAAAAGTGCTGAGATTAAAATTACTGAAGAAATTATCAATGTAAACTTGAACTTATAGAATGAGTGGAACTATAAAACACCCAAAGGGAACGATAGAAGAGAAAGAGCTGTGATAACTATTGATGACAATATACTAAAGTGTCTACCTACTATTGAAAAATTCCATTGAAAAGTTATTTTAAAAAATCTCAAAAGTCCCTATAAAAATGTACACTTTTCCTAGGAGTTAAATCCATGACATATTTAAAAAACTTTTTCAAAAGTGTAGTTTTTAGATGTCTTTCGAAAATTCGAGAAAATAAGTATAGTTCGGGAAGTTAAAAAAATCTGTTTATTTTGAAGGTTGTAATGGTAATTCAGTTTAATTTAAGCACGAGCACGTTCGCGGGCTCAAAATGAGCCTCCAAATGAATGTAGCCTCCAAATGAATGTAGCCTCCAAATGAATGTAGCCTCCAAATGAATGTAGCCTCCAAATGAATGTAGCCTCCAAATGAATGTAGCCTCCAAATGAATGTAGCCTCCAAATGAATGTAGCCTCCAAATGAATGTAGCCTCCAAATGAATGTAGCCTCCAAATGAATGTAGCCTCCAAATGAATGTAGCCTCCAAATGAATGTAGCCTCCAAATGAATATAGCTGTTGTGGAACTGACGACAGAAAACGCCCTTTGCAACTCAACAACTTTACTTGAGACGTTGACTTCATTACAAACATGTCAGCACGAAATTCGATTCCTAAGGTGGTTACAATTTATTCCCCACCCGGGGAGGGTACTAATATCCTAGTCTCTTGGGGCTTCGTACCACTCGTCCTCCTTTCGTAACGTATTGGGCTGTAACATCTTCCCCACCTTGTCCACTCTGGGGGACAACATCAGATTCACTCTCACTTGAATTACGAGATTGTTCACAAGCCGTTTCCCCACCATTCGGGGAAAAGTCCCTTTCCTTGTACTCCTGTTGAAGACTTGATTCAACTTCTAGCTTGTGTAAACGCTGTACTGGTCTGTGTATAATGTTCTTCTCTGTTCGCACTGTCGCAGTTCTAACGAGACCATCTCGTCCGGGATGTACTTTTTCCACTCTTCCTAATGGCCACTTTAGACGACTAACGTTATCTTCAGAGACCAGTACTATGTCTCCCACTTGCACGGGGGGCTCTGTAGTCTTCCACTTGACTCTTGTCGTTAAATTATGCAGATACTCCTTCTCCCAACGCTTCCAGTAATGATTAAGCAATCTCTGTAAGTACAAATATCTTGTGATTGTTCCCTTTGTTGAACTCTCGTGGTCCTCTTTTGTAGGGCTTGGCAAACTTTCAAGTGCTCTTCCAATGCTTAGATGAGCGGGAGTGATTGGCGATAGATCTCTATGGTCATCACTTACTGCTGTCAATGGCCTGGAATTGATAACTGCCTCTACTTTTATAAGCAGGGTGTTAAGTTCACTGAAGCCAAGAAGTGCTTTACCCAAAACCTTGCGAAGTGGCTCCTTAACAGCTCTGCACATCCTTTCCCACCAACCACCTCTCCATGGCGAACGTTCAGTGATATATTTCCATGTTATTCCTTTGGACGACAATTCTGACTGAATACGGTCTTGGTCGAGCTTGCTCCACGTAGCGTTACTCTTCCTTGCAGGATTACCATAGAACTTTTGGATCTCCTTACTTGCAGCCTTAAATGTCTTTGCATTATCCGACCATATCGTACTGCATAAACCTCGTCGGCTTGTCATACGGCTCAGCGCTTGTAGAAACTCGTCTGTTGTGAGACTGTTCGTCAATTCCAAATGGACCATACGCGAAGACGCACATGTAAACACGCACACGTAGGCTTTCTTGGTGCTTGTACCTTCCTTCACATACAATGGGCCTGCGAAGTCAATGCCGACAATTGTGAACGAGGGCGAGCATTGAACTCTCTCTTTGGGTAGTGGCCCCATCTTCTGTCCACAAGGTCCCACTCTAAGTTTCTGACAAGCAACACACTTTCTAATGATACCTTTCACCTCTCTTCTCCCTTGAGTGATCCAAACTTTGTTGCGTAAAGTCGACAGAACAGTCTCGGGCCCAGCATGCAACAGCTGGACGTGTAAATCTCTTACTAGTCTTTGTACAACGATATGTCCATGAGGTAAGATAACTTGATGCTTCTTTTCTTCAGGAAGGTCCGCAAACTGCAGTCGTCCTCCTACTCGCAAGACTTGATCCTTTTCGTCGTAGTATGGGTCAAGTCGAAGGAGACGGCTGCTACTTGTCAGCTGTTTGCCTTCTTTCAGTGTCTTGTAGTCTTCTGAATACACTTCCTTTTGAACAGTTCTATAGCAATACATCTCTGCTTGTTTCAACTCCTCGCTAGACAGTTCAGTCACAGTAGAAACAGTTTTTGCTTTGAACAATCTTACAGCCTTAAGAACGTAGGCTGTAACACGAATCAACTTCAACCACGTACTATAAAGGTTTGGATCCACTATCAGTACAGGTTTTGTTAGGACAGATGTACACGAATGTGTCGCTCTTCTCTCTTTCTTGCAGTCATCGGGTTCCTCTTTGGAAAAACTCTGAGCTGGATGCTCCTCTACAGACGAGGTTAACCACTTGGGCCCGTTCCACCACAGTTCACTAGATTCAAGGTCACCGCACGATAAACCACGTGTCAACAAGTCTGCCGGGTTCTCCTTACTGGGACAGTACTTCCAATTCTCGGGGTCCCATGTTGACTGTATCTCTAAGACACGATTGGCAACGAAAGGCTTCCAGCTAGAACTCGGTCCTCTTATCCAATGTAGTGTTACCATGCTATCAGTCCAACATACAACACGGTTGGTCTTCACATCAAGTGATTCTACAACAAACTTCAACAGTCTAGCGTTAACTACTGCAGCTAAGAGTTCGAGTCTTGGTAGTGAAACTGTTTTAATAGGTGCGACTCTTGTCCTTGACATAACAAGATGTGCTGTTGCCTGCTCAGACTCATCCTTTACTACCATGTACACAGCAGCTCCATATGCCTTTGGGGAAGCATCCCCAAATCCATGCAATTCAACAGTTGATCTCGAGTTAAGGCCTTCGCCGAAACATCGAGGTATGGCGATGTTCGTAACTTGCTGTAGCTCGGTTTTCCATGAGGACCACTGGCTTTCAGTGTCTGAGTCTAGAGATTCATCCCATTCTAATCCTTTTCTCCACAGTTCCTGGAAGAGGATCTTAACTCTCACTGTGAACGGTGATATCAATCCAAGAGGATCGAAAATCCTTGAAGCATGGCTAAGCAAAGTTCTTTTCGTAGCGGGGGTGCGAGATGTGGCTACTTCCTTTGGGGGAATGAATCTGAAGCAATCTGACTTCAAGTCCCATGACACGCCAAGTGCTTTGAGGGACTCTTCTGATGCAAGGTCTACCATTGGCAACGGTGCTCTGTGTTCCGGCTGAATGTTGTCCATCACTTGTTGAGAATTGCTTGCCCACTTTGTGAGATTAAAACCACCACTCTTCATGATTTCAGTTAGTTCTTGAGTCAATGTTAGTGCAGCATCATCTGTTTCTGCACCTGTCAAGCAATCATCTACGTACATGTTTTCTAAAAGTTCCTTGGCAGCTCTTGGAACAGTTTCTAGATAGCCCGCAACGTGCGCATGAATTGTTGCGATAGCAAGGAACGGACTACAGTTCACGCCGAACGTAAGTCTATTCATTCTATAGACACGTGGTAATTCATCGGAGTTAAGCTCTCTCCACAAGTAACGATGCACGTCTTGATCTGGTTTTGCGAGTTTGATCTGCAGGAACATCTTTTCTACATCTGCGAGCAGACCAATCTTGTGAGTACGAAAGCGGGTAAGAACTGATGCTAGATTTGGTTGTAAGGCAGGACCAGGAAGTATGCAGTCGTTCAGAGATACGCCTTGTTCGTCCTTCGCCGAGGCGTCGAACACGATTCTACATTTGGTTGTTGTTTTATCATTACGAAATACAGCGTGATGCGGTAAGTATCTAACGTTCGTGGACTGTTTCTCTTCGACGGGAACTTCCTCTGCGAATCCTTTCTCCGTATATTGGTCGATCGCATCAATGTAAGCCTTTGCCTTTACTGGGTCACGTTTCAGTCTTCTTTCAACTCCTTCCAATCGCTGCAAAGCTTGTTTGTAGTTGTCAGTCAGATTTGCATGGCTAGGTTTCCATGGTAGCCGCACTTCGTAGTTGGATCCATCAAACTTTAATTCGCGATTAAAGTCTTCAACTGCACATTCTTCTTCCTTGGAACGAACGGCACTCTCCTCCTTAGAAATTCCAATTGCTTCCAGCTCCCAGAATTTTTTCAAAGTCTGAGTAATCTCAGTGTTCTCTAAGACTGCTATCATAGAAGTAGTATTTTTGCTTGTCCCCTCTATTGGGCCTGTAAGCACCCAACCGAAAACTGACTCCACAGCTGTTGGCGAGTTTAGTGAATTCCTCTTTCACAATTTCCAGTTATAAAGCTATAGTAAAAGTCGGCACCAATCAGCACATCTATCTCCACAGAATCACGTGGATAAGAATCTGCAAAGTTCAAGTTTTTCAGATGAACGTTCTCACGAAGATTCAAGTTTACAGGACCCAGTGGATTGCAGATCTTTGGGATCGTAAGAGCCTCCATCGTAACAGCTTCCGACGAATTTCCGTTGACCGCAGAGAGAGAAAACTTTACTCGTTGTAGTCTCTTTGCTTCACTTGTCTCACCACCCAACGTTGTGACACTTACTGACTCTGTTGGACCTTTAAGGCCGACTGCTTCTGCAATGGTCTTACGAACGTATGATCGCTGACTTCCAGAATCTAGGATTACACGTGCTACTATACTTTGATCATTTGCATACAACTTGGCAATCGCTGTAGGTAACAAAGTTTCTGTTGGCTTCTTGAAGTCAGTTGTAGCAAATCCATTTAATGTAGCACCTGTAGGTGTCTGTGTTGAAGTACGTTGCTCGTGAAGTAAGTTATGATGATGTCGACCACAATCAGCTACAGAACATTTAGGCTGACGACACACCTTGGAGAAATGTTTAGCATGAGAAGGCTTCAAACAGTTATAGCACAGCTTGTTTGACTTGACTAGCTTCCATCTTTCCTCGACCGATTTTTTCTTAAGCTCTGGACAGTCCCCTGACTCATGATTAGATTTGCAGAATACGCAGCAAGGTGTTACACTGGTTGCGTCACTAAACAGGGTAGATGCTGTGATTAATCTGTCTTGTTTGACGTTTGCAGCAGGTTTTCGTTCAACTTTAACTTTACCTTGACCGTGGGTACCTGAAGTAGAAGTTGCTTGCTGGTTTCTTTCACCAGCTTCCTTTGAGACAAGTTGTCGGTTTAGGAACTTGAAGAATAATTCGAAATCAATCTCTTCATCTTTAATGTATGCGAGCTCTAACTCCCATTTTTCTAGCAGCTGATGCGGAAGTTTACTCTCAAACATTGGTAACAAGATACAAGCATGTGCCATTGGTTGTTCACCAAGAGCCTCTAGGGCCCTAGTCCTGTTCTTTAATGTGTCATGCAGATCACGTAAGGCGCGTGCAGACATACTAATCGTTGATTCCAAGTTGATAACTGACTTTATAAGCGATGAAATTACAATTCGTTTTCTACCATACCTGTGCTTTAATGCTTCTACTGCGGGCGCATAATTCGCTCCAGTGACTTCGAATCCATCAACGGTTTGTAATGCATTAGCTTTCAGTACTGAGCGTAGATAAGTGAATTTCTGTATGTCCGGTAAGTCGTCGTTGTTATGTACAGCGGCTTCAAACTGATCCCAGAAGTTCTGGAATTTCAACAAATCACCACCGTACGTAGGTAATTCTAATTTGGGTAATTTTAGGTTTTGGCGGGTTTCTTTTGACGATACACTTTCAGCTGATTTACAAATTGCTGTTTCGATATACTCTTGAGCGATATCGATAGCTCTGTCTATTGCATTCAAAATTTCGTTGCAATTACGAAGTTCAACATCATCTTCAGCAGTGAGGGATACGAACTGCTCTCTTAAATCGAGACATGAAATAAGACACTCATTCAATCTTTGCAATCTCATTTGCATTTTGATCTTATTTGTTGAACTTTTACTTAATTCGGTGACAGCAAGGGTTAGAGATCCGACATCTCCTTGCAATATCTTCAATTTACGTTTAAGTTGCTCGATTTCTTCTAAATGTGGCTCAACTTTCGTTAGAGCGGCGTTTTGTTTATTTTCTTTATGTGTCGGCAAAGAGTCTGCATCATTGTTGTCGAGTGTTTTGTGTTGATACGATTTCAGAGAAAATTCATGTGTTTCTAACCTTTTGATTAAAGTTTTCTTCTTTCCACTCATCGACAAACCCTTTGATTGCAAAATGGCACGGAGTTTTTCAACAGACATGCGACTAAAATAATCTTCTTCTTGATCGGCCATCATGGCGGCGAACACGTGTGACGACTGATGAATGTTGACCTTGGAATTTCGAACTTTAGTCAACCCACAGCTTTCAATCGCTTTACAAATTACTTCCTTTTAGTTTTACAATGCAAGATCCGGCTCGAAGGACCAAATGTTGTGGAACTGACGACAGAAAACGCCCTTTGCAACTCAACAACTTTACTTGAGACGTTGACTTCATTACAAACATGTCAGCACGAAATTCGATTCCTAAGGTGGTTACAATTTATTCCCCACCCGGGGAGGGTACTAATATCCTAGTCTCTTGGGGCTTCGTACCACTCGTCCTCCTTTCGTAACGTATTGGGCTGTAACAATAGCCTCCAAATGAATGTAGCCTCCAAATGAATGTAGCCTCCAAATGAATGTAGCCTCCAAATGAATGTAGCCTCCAAATGAATGTAGCCTCCAAATGAATGTAGCCTCCAAATGAATGTAGCCTCCAAATGAATGTAGCCTCCAAATGAATGTAGCCTCCAAATGAATGTAGCCTCCAAATGAATGTAGCCTCCAAATGAATGTAGCCTCCAAATGAATGTAGCCTCCAAATGAATGTAGCCTCCAAATGAATGTAGCCTCCAAATGAATGTAGGTAATTTGCTGTTGTTTATTTTTAGTAAGATATATTATTTCACCGCTGACTTGGAATAACTGAACCATGATAACGATGCAAGACCCAGCACAACAACAACAGCCACCACCACAGCCGGTTGTCACCGTTCAACCTGAAGTTAATCAGGGCCATACCAATGCTGGCTTTCCACAAGGCTCAAATACAACCACTAGTACAGTGGTCATGATCAATCAGCCTGTTTTTGCTCCAGTTGTGGCACCAAGGCATTGGAGTTCGGGACTTTTTGGATGTTTTGATGATTTTAGTTCTTGTGAGTAAAATGCTAAGTACAGTGACTTGCCAAATCGTGTACGTAATCGTGTAATGATCGTGAAACTGGCCGTGTGCATGATCGTGAACAGGTAATGTACGTGATCTTAAACTGGTCGTGTGCGTGATCTTAAACTGGTCGTGTGCGTGATCTTAAACTGGTCGTGTGCGTGATCGTGAACTGGTAGTGTACGTGATCGTGAAACTGGCCGTGTGCGCCAGATCGTAGAATTTGTCATATGCGTGATCTCTAGAACTGGTCATATGCGTGATCTCTAGAACTGGTCTTATGCGTGATCGTAGAACTGGTCATATGCGTGATCTCTAGAACTGGTCGTATGCGTGATCTCTAGAACTGGTCATATGCGTGATCGTAGAACTGGTCATATGCGTGATCTCTAGAACTGGTCGTATGCGTGATCTCTAGAACTGGTCATATGCGTGATCGTAGAACTGGTCATATGCGTGATCTCTAGAACTGGCCGTATGCGTGATCTCTAGAACTGGTCATATGCGTGATCTCTAGAACTGGTCATATGCGTGATCTCTAGAACTGGTCATATGCGTGATCGTAGGAACTGGTCGAATGAGTGATCGTAGAAACTGGTCGTGTGTGTGATCGTAGGAACTGGTCGAATGAGTGATCGTAGGAACTGGTCGTGTGTGTCATCGAGAGCTGGTTCTGTGCGTGATCGTAGGAACTGGTCATATGCGTGATCGTAGGAACTGGTCGAATGAGTGATCGTAGGAACTGGTCATATGCGTGATCGTAGGAACTGGTCATATGCGTGATCGTAGGAACTGGTCGAATGAGTGATCGTAGGAACTGGTCGTGTACGTGATCGTGAACAGGTTGTGTTAAAATCCTGAAACAGATATATCTCGTGTAACAATGTTATATCTTGTGTTCAAAGGCTTGCTCGGTTGCTTCTGTCCAATGTTTCTGCTAATTGACATCTCCAACCATCTGGGAGAAAGCGGTTGTTTTCCTTACTGCTGTCCTGGAGCTCTTCTTGGACTGAGAATAAAACTCAGACTGGACGTGATCGTGAAACTGGCCGTGTGCGCCAGATCGTAGAACTTGTCATATGCGTGTTCTCTAGAACTGGTCATATGCGTGATCGTAGGAACTGGTCATATGCGTGATCGTAGAACTGGTCATATGCGTGATCTCTAGAACTGGTCATATGCGTGATCGTAGAACTGGTCATATGCGTGATCGTAGAACTTGTCATATGCGTGATCGTAGAACTGGTCGTATGCGTGATCTCTAGAGCTGGTCATATGCGTGATCTCTAGAACTGGTCATATGCGTGATCTCTAGAACTGGTCATATGCGTGATCTCTAGAACTGGTCATATGCGTGATCTCTAGAACTGGTCGTATGCGTGATCTCTAGAACTGGTCGTATGCGTGATCTCTAGAACTGGTCATATGCGTGATCTCTAGAACTGGTCATATGCGTGATCTCTAGAACTGGTCATATGCGTGATCTCTAGAACTGGTCATATGCGTGATCTCTAGAACTGGTCGTATGCGTGATCTCTAGAACTGTTCATATGCGTGATCTCTAGAACTGGTCATATGCGTGATCTCTAGAACTGGTCATATGCGTGATCTCTAGAACTGGTCGTATGCGTGATCTCTAGAACTGGTCGTATGCGTGATCTCTAGAGCTGGTCATATGCGTGATCTCTAGAACTGGTCATATGCGTGATCTCTAGAACTGGTCATATGCGTGATCTCTAGAACTGGTCATATGCGTGATCTCTAGAACTGGTCGTATGCGTGATCTCTAGAACTGGTCATATGCGTGATCGTAGAACTGGTCATATGCGTGATCTCTAGAACTGGTCGTATGCGTGATCTCTAGAACTGGTCATATGCGTGATCGTAGAACTGGTCATATGCGTGATCTCTAGAACTGGTCATATGCGTGATCTCTAGAACTGGTCGTATGCGTGATCGTAGAACTGGTCGTATGCGTGATCTCTAGAACTGGTCATATGCGTGATCTCTAGAACTGGTCATATGCGTGATCTCTAGAACTGGTCATATGCGTGATCTCTAGAACTGGTCATATGCGTGATCTCTAGAACTGGTCGTATGCGTGATCTCTAGAACTGGTCATATGCGTGATCTCTAGAACTGGTCATATGCGTGATCTCTAGAACTGGTCATATGCGTGATCTCTAGAACTGGTCGTATGCGTGATCTCTAGAACTGGTCGTATGCGTGATCTCTAGAGCTGGTCATATGCGTGATCTCTAGAACTGGTCATATGCGTGATCTCTAGAACTGGTCATATGCGTGATCTCTAGAACTGGTCATATGCGTGATCTCTAGAACTGGTCGTATGCGTGATCTCTAGAACTGGTCATATGCGTGATCGTAGAACTGGTCATATGCGTGATCTCTAGAACTGGTCGTATGCGTGATCTCTAGAACTGGTCATATGCGTGATCGTAGAACTGGTCATATGCGTGATCTCTAGAACTGGTCATATGCGTGATCTCTAGAACTGGTCGTATGCGTGATCTCTAGAACTGGTCATATGCGTGATCGTAGAACTGGTCATATGCGTGATCTCTAGAACTGGTCGTATGCGTGATCTCTAGAACTGGTCATATGCGTGATCGTAGAACTGGTCATATGCGTGATCTCTAGAACTGGCCGTATGCGTGATCTCTAGAACTGGTCATATGCGTGATCTCTAGAACTGGTCATATGCGTGATCTCTAGAACTGGTCATATGCGTGATCGTAGGAACTGGTCGAATGAGTGATCGTAGAAACTGGTCGTGTGTGTGATCGTAGGAACTGGTCGAATGAGTGATCGTAGGAACTGGTCGTGTGTGTCATCGAGAGCTGGTTCTGTGCGTGATCGTAGGAACTGGTCATATGCGTGATCGTAGGAACTGGTCGAATGAGTGATCGTAGGAACTGGTCATATGCGTGATCGTAGGAACTGGTCATATGCGTGATCGTAGGAACTGGTCGAATGAGTGATCGTAGGAACTGGTCGTGTACGTGATCGTGAACAGGTTGTGTTAAAATCCTGAAACAGATATATCTCGTGTAACAATGTTATATCTTGTGTTCAAAGGCTTGCTCGGTTGCTTCTGTCCAATGTTTCTGCTAATTGACGTCTCCAACCATCTGGGAGAAAGCGGTTGTTTTCCTTACTGCTGTCCTGGAGCTCTTCTTGGACTGAGAATAAAACTCAGACTGGAGCAAAAAATTGAGGTACGTAACTAAAGAGCGAGTTTATTGTTTCAGAGCACAACTGGCTTGATCCCCTTGATTTTCGCGTACACTTTGTCCTCCCTAGACTTAGCGAAGTTTGGCTTGCGTTCAGCTAATCAACGTGGTCTTACGATTCTAAACATCGATTTTTTCAGGGCTCTCTGTGTAATGACTACAGCATCGTTAGCTGCTGTCCCCTCTGCGCCTTGTGTCAACTCTCAAGAGAAATCAAGCTCGTCGGACGTTACACTGCCTAGTTAATGGTCGACTTTGAATGGATTACATGTTTGGGTTGCACTTAGACTCACTTAGTGACTCCACTTACATTCACGGGAACCTTTAATGTAACCGTACAGTCAAATGTTCACCGACCGAAAAGAAAAGGTTTATGTCCTAGGGATTTTAGCTGCAAGACATACATTGACAGACAGAAGAGAGGCGGATGGACGAACCGGAAATCCAGCAACAACGACAGACAGATATATATATATATATATATATAGACGGGCGGACGGACGGACGGACGAACGGACGGACGGACAGACAGACAATCCGACAAACAGTCAATAGAACAGACGAGCCGGCAGGCAGACAAAACACTACGAGCAGACAGACAGACAACACAACGAGCAGACCATAGACCACACAACGAGCAGACAGACAGACAATACAACGAGCAGACAGACAGACAACACAACGAGCAGACAGGCAGACAAAATAACGAGCAGACAGACAGACAACACAACGAGCAGACAGGCAGACAACATAACGAGCAGACAGACAGACAACACAACGAGCAGACAGACAGACAACACAACGAGCAGGAAAATGAAGGAAAATTCTTGTCTGCACAATATTTCGAAAACAAGCCATATGTTCCCTTAAATAATTGACAGATCGTTTATTAATACTTAACAGATGGTTATGGAAGTGATATGTGATGGTTATAATAATTAACACTTACTGTTCTTAGGCACCACAATATAAACCAAGGCTATCTGTGTTAACCAAACTTAGGTCCAACGTAGTAGTATCTGGCCACAAAATGTAATTGGCAAATCAGGAATATAAACTACTCTTGTATTTCACCAACGCCATTGAAATTTTCCAAAGACTTATATGCGACAAAACCTCCACAGACCGCGGAAAGATCAACTAAAGCTATAAGGAGTTTTAGATACGGAGATACGAGCGATTGCTTAGAGTGGATGCAATATTAAACCTTGAAATAAAATCAAACTAAATACTAACTAATAGTATCTATTTAGTGACTAATAGTTGCTATCACTCAACCAGTTATTAAACAAAAGACACAAACGGTCTCTTGTGTATTTGTCTTTGTATGAAAAGATCTTACTTTTGATTTTAAAATAATTTTGAATTTGATTTTTGATTTTATTTTTAAATACATTTAATTTTGCTTTTAAGTTTATTTTGAAGTAAAAGTGAAATGAATCTAAAAATAAAATAAAGTGAAAAATAAAAGTTAAATGAAAGAATAAACAAAATGAAATAAATATAAAAATTAAAGTGAAATCAAATTTAAAGTGAAATGGTATAAAAATAAAATGAAATATAAAATAAAGTGAAATAAAATAGAAGCTAAATGATTTTCTTCGTTGGCAGCCCTCGGCCACCATACATTTCTTTACGAGTAGCTAAAAAGAATCACCCGATTTAATATAAAAACAAAAATTTTGCATTCGAGTACAGACACGTGACCGTTAACTACAAAGGGCCTATATACTACTGTCAATCATTCATGTTGACGCCATTTATACGTTTGGATCAGTGAGTTGGCTTTTCTTTCAAACTTTCTCAGTCAGATATCACGAAGGAAAGTTCCGAAAGCGATTGCAAAGAGTTTGAGTACATCCAAGTAGAATGAGGTGTTTGATTGATGGCAGTCTATTGCAAACTACACGACGCGATTCGTGTCTGGGGTGGCCGCGTTAATGCAAACGGCGGTAAAACTTTCTTTCGGCCCCCATCCATCCAGGATTAAGCTTTCCTTGCTGCTATTTAGGAAACAGATAAACAAGCAAAGTAAATAATTTGTCCAAACGCTAGTACATTTGTATGGGAAATAGAATCTTTTTGGTGTCCGTTATACAATCCAACACGATTCATACCACATGACAGCTAGCGCCGAAGTTGTCAATAGCGCAGCACAACCGTGACGTCATAAAAAAGAAGACAAAGGCGAAATTCGGACAAACAAACTTACAAGTTCACTTTCGGCAGATAATCTTCACAGCCGATCGCAGTTGATGTACTGTTTAATAAACGAGCAGGAGTGTTTTATCGGATATAAAACACGAGGCGTAGCCGAGTGCTTTTATACCCGATAAAACACGATCTGCTCGTTTATTGAACGGCTTAAAAAACTCATGATGTAAGTTCTCATAGTGTATCGAAATCTTTAGGAAATGAACCAAGTTTGATAGAGAAAATCCAAGTTAAAGTTTATGCAAATGAAGACGAATCTTTATCAGATATAAAACCTCCTTCACGGTCATGATTTCAATTGTGTTTCCTTCATGAATTATTAATGAGTTTTTTGACTTAGTTTACATGGGTTATTATTGTAACTTAATAAAAAGTAAAAATAATAAAATCGGTTCGTATAATCCTCGTAGCGTTAAACAGAATGCAATGTTTGCCCGAATCATTAAGCTATTTTTAGTGATTTCGTGACACATTGAAAAAGCCATTAAAGTGGACACGAAATTGACACGAAACAGAATAATTTCGCACGCATACAAAAGCCGCTTTAACTAAACATATTATATTATATATGCTATCAAAAATATATTTTTTATCACAATTGGGTAATTTAAAAACTCTTAGTTTGAAAGAAAAGAGATATATATTAATGGAAACCAAGAAACATTAAAATAAAACCGCGGGAAAAAATGATTGTTAAAATTTCTCATTGGTCGGAATTCGTGTAAACAAATTATGTCAAAAATGTAAATCGAGACGTTAAAATACCTGTTGTAATACTGAAAGATTCAGCGTGGCATATCGGATCGGTGAAATCCAACAGAGGTCTCCTTTGGATCTTTTAAAACATTTCAAGTCGGTTAAATACATTCAGGTAAGATTGAAACTGGTCTGTATTTACTTCTTGTCTAACAAACCATGCAAAAGATTTCGAAAATACTCTTATGCTCTTATACTACAAGACCTTACCTCAAGCCAAAGGTAGCGTCATTTAATCCAATGATAGACCAAAAACATTATTTAGACAACATTTTGACCCAAATTCGTTTGGAAGACCATGAGAAAAGACCCCAACATTTGACCCAACATATTTTTTGCAAGGTTTTTAGTCGCCTTCAGTGCGTTTACATGTAAAGCGGGCTTATTTATTTGGATCAGAATGAATATTGAATATTTGTCTTGTCTAATACTAATATAAATAGTTCCCTCGAACAACTATCCTGAGTTCAACGAAAGATGATCATGAAACGATAATTCTCTTTTTAGCACAACTTTCTATGAAATAAGAACGAAATTAGGTTATGAATGTAAGGCTAAGTTATTTAACGCGCCATGTGATCAAAAGGTGGGTTCAAACATGCGTTAATATATTACTGATGCTGTTATTTGATAATGTATTTTATTTAAAACTAGCTCTCCAATAACTTTGAATTTTAACATAAATATGATAATACCAAACGATTTTTAGGTAATTATAGATAAAGATTTCTTGAAAGATTTCTTTCACGGAACAAGTTAAAAACGGGTTGAAAACATACTGGTTAATGATTTATTCGAGTTTGTTGCGTTACGTTTGTACTGAAAAATAAATCGGTTCTGCTCCATATTTTGTGCTGTTAAGTTGTGTTTTCGTTTAGTTCAAGTTTAGTTTTATCTTCACTTATTTTCCTGCGACCTATCTTGGAGAAGACTTGCAATGAGTTTCATCATTTTTGCCGTTCAACATCCACTTGGTCACAGTTAGAAAAGGATACCTAATTTCATTTTTGTTTCTTTTTTCGAATAGCTGCGAGCTGGCACGTTTGTTTCATTGTCTTAAGTCAGCCTGCGTTGCCGGCTGAAGATTTTGAGCAGCCTCATATCATGCACAAAATGCACTAGAACCATGAACTAGCGTCTGTTTGTCATGCTATAGTTTATATGTGAATTTATTATCTTTGACTTGACATCTAATAGTCGATGAGTCATGCCATTGGGATCTGCACAAATATCTTAAACTTGTGCCTACAAAGCTGGAACTCCTTACCCAATGACATTCAAATAAAGTCAAAAGAAAAGCTCCTTTATATAGTCAATAATAAGGCTTTAGTCTTTTCTTATATCGATTTTTTTATATAACCCATTGACTTTTTCATTATTCTTTATTTATTATAATTGTTTTCTAATCATTTTATATGACATTAGCATAGTCCTTCTGAATAAAGATGACTATTTATTAATATTTTTTTATAATGGATTAAATTAAATTTTTTATTATAAATATTTTTTGTCTTGTTCCATGTTTCATATGAAGTATGGAAGCAAATAACAAATATGACAGACTCCAAGATGATCAGAATCTACCAGTTATGGCACAGCCAGGTGTAGCCAACCCACCTTCATATTCTGGACCAGAATACCCTCAGCAAGGCTATCCTGCCCAAGGGTATCCCCCACAGGGTTATCCTTCTCAGCCTGCTGGGGTGTCACACTCCACTACTAATGTTGTGGTGGTTAACCAGCAACCTACCTTCATAGTGCAAGGGAAAAGAGATTGGCATAGTGGCATGTGTGCTTGTTTTGATGATATGGGATCTTGTAAGTATTGTTGGGTTTCAATGTTATGGTCATCACAGTTGGTATGTAATGCTTCTCTTAGTAGAAGGCTAGGCTATAATCAGCTGATAAATATCTCACACACTGACCACCATGTATGGATGGATGGAAGGATGAATAGATGGATGAATAATTGAAAGTATGAATAGGTATACGGATGAAAGGGTATGATGGATGGGAGGATAGATAGAAGGACAGGAGAATTAATAAATGGGAGAATGAGTGGATGGGTAAATGAATGAATGGATGGGAGGATGGATGAGTGGATTGATGAAGGGAGGTAGGGATGGATGGATGGGTGGATGGATGGGAAGATGAATGGATGAGTGGTGTTTGATGAATAGATAGATGGAAGTGATGGATGGGTGGAAGATGGATGAATAAACAGAAGCTAAAAAATAGTACAAAATAAATGAAAAACATGTTCTTTAGGTTGCTGTGCAATATGGTGTCCAATGTGCTTGTTGTACGAAATCACTCAGAAGATGGGTGAAGATTGCTGCTTCTGTTTTTGCTGCCCACTGGAAGCCATGTTTGGACTAAGGGTAAAACTCAGAACTGAGCAGAACATTCAGGTAACACAAGCTTTCTTTTATTTATAATTAAAATAATTATAAGAGTGGAATCAAAGGAATAGTTGTTGAATTTGCCTCTCTCCTCTGGATCTCGGATTTTCCCCCTGAACTTGGCATCAATCTTGGAGAGCGAGTAAAATTCATTGGATGATTGTCCACCTTGGTTTGAGGTTTCTGTAAATGACTTCATGCTTAAATATCCATGGATCACTATAATAACCAAGGGTGGTTATAGTAGCATTAAGCCTATAATATTGGATTGGGCTCATTTTCTGAACTTGGTATCATGTGAGTGGAGTTAATTGGATGATTTGAACCAATTAACTATGATTTGAAAGAATGTCTGTGAAAATTTAAAGTTGCCTGCAAATGACCTCTCCATGGCTTATGATTTCTATATGGGTTTCATTGATCAATAATATTTTAAAATATTTTTTTGATGGTCTTCAGGGATCTCTCTGTAATGACTACTGCTCAGTTATTTGGTGTCAGTCATGTATTTTGTGCCAGATGTCAAGGGAACTCAAGCATCTTGGACGCTAGAACTGCACCAGCCTTCTTAGTTTGCACATAGCACTTTATCTATTCAATTTCACTCCCTTTAGGATAATTTCTTCGTTTATAGTAAATCCAATAATTCCATTCCAAAATCGATGTTTGAAAAGGGTAATCGTTATGCCTAACACAAAGCTCTGGCAGATAAAAGTTCTACAAAGATTTATTATTCTAATCAAGGACACCCAAAATATTTTAGGAACTGACAAACCATACTAAAATGTTGAATCGTTCTAACATGTATTGTCATATAGTTGGATATTATTGGTGTCAAGCACATTAGTAGTTTTATATCATGATAGTTAAAGATATTTTAAGAATAACAGGGAGGAAAAGTTGTTTGTAATGATTCATAAGAGTATGAAATAAAAGGCAACCACACCATGAAAGTTGATAAAAAAAGCAAGAACAAAAATCAATTTTGAGTTGTATGGAAAGACTTTAGTTTACTGTATGGAAAGACTTTAGGTTACTGTATGGCAGGACATTAGGTTACTGTATGGCAGGACTTTAGTTTACAGTATGGCAGGACTATAGTTTACTGTATGGCAGGACATTAGTTTACTGTATGGAAAGACTTTAGGTTATTGTATGGCAGGACTTTAGTTTACAGTATGGCAGGACTATAGTTTACTGTATGGCAGGACATTAGTTTACTGTATGGAAAGACTTTAGGTTATTGTATGGCAGGACTTTAGTTGACTGTATGGCAGGACTTTAGTTTACTGTAAGGCAGGACTTTAGTTTACTGTATGGCAGGACTTTAGTTGACTGTATGGCAGGACTTTAGTTGACTGTATGGCAGGACTTTAGTTTACTGTAAGGCAGGACTTTAGTTTACTGTATGGCAGGACTTTAGTTTACTGTATGGCAGGACTTTAGTTTACTGTATGGCAGGACTTTAGTTTACTGTATGGCAGGAATAAACAATGGAATCAAGATGGAATATGTTCCTAAATTGAATGAAATTTATTAGACTCTCATTTAATAGTAGAACATCAAGGACGTTATGGACTAAAAGTGAGTCCCTGTTGGGTATAGACACCTAACAGGCTAGAAGAATGATGATCAAGGCACCTGACTTTGTGGCTGCAGAACACAAGATTCCTGACCATTCCAAGACAGAAGTGCCCTAAGGCAGGAAATGCGCCAAATGTACTGCAGAGTTGAGTTTATTAGACTCTTGTGTACCATCACAAGGAACCGCTGGTCAATGATGCTTGCAATGACCTTTGCAACCTTCAAACTATCCAACCAATGGAGAACAAATTCCATAAAAAGTAAATATACACTGTGGCACTTATATTCTACATTTTACATAGCAAGGAATAAGTCGGCAAAATAACCAAGGAGCAATAACTGACTAAAGTTTTGATCTAACTTCAAGCTACAGTAATTTTCAAGTGTCGTTATAAGTCCAGTTTCCTGACACCATTTAATATATATAATGAGAATGAAGACTGTGTAGCAAAGAATTATTTACAAGTTACAGTCCAAAGGACATGAAGCCTGCTGAGCTAGACTGCATTATTCAATTCATAAAAAGATGTTTGGTCATTCCAATCTTCCGAGAATGAAATCAAATTTAAATCTAAATTTGGAAATTTGAATGGATTACTTTCCTGTATTTGTACAAGTTTATAAATGATAGGAAAAAAACGTTAATATGTTTGAGATAATCTTAAAGACAATAGAATTTGTTGAAATTCTTCAATATAAGATTTGAAATAACTGTTTTGGGTTGAGTGTCTCTCTAAATCATGTCTCTCACAATGACTTCAAATCAATCAAAACATCTTAACACAATACCACATTTCTTTTGCTTGTCTATAAAATAGATAATTCTGTTATTTTTTAAAAATCTCGAAAGGTTAAAAAGACTTAAAAAACTCATTAATAATTCATGAAGGAAACACAATAGAAATCATGACCGTGAAGGAGGTTTTATATCTGATAAAGATTCGTCTTCATTTGCATAAACTTTAACTTGGATTTTCTCTATCAAACTTGGTTCATTTCATAAAGAATTCAGTACAATATGATAACATTCATCACGAGTTTTTTAAGCCGTTCAATAAACGAGCAGATCGTGTTTTATCGGGTATAAAACCACTCGGCTACGCCTCGTGTTTTATATCCGATAAAACACTCCTGCTCGTTTATTAAACAGTACTTAAAAATCGTGAATTAACCGTTATACAATTGCTGATCAATGCTAGGAAGCTATGAGCTTGTAGGATTGCAACCTAAAAATAGGGTCTTTTAGTTGTTTATTTAAGAATCTGCTCTTCATTGAGTGGTTTTAATTTGTTCGCAAATATATCTCACATATTTCAAGCCTGTGATAAGCCAATGCAATCAGATTTCGAGATTATATTTGATTTTTGAAAATAATTACGGAATATTAGAAAACGAAGAATGATATCAAAAACTGAATAATGAACTGAATAAAGCATTCTAGATGGGCACGCTTCATTTCCTTTGACTGTAAAGTATAATACTCAATGTTAGTATGGATCAAGGAACCAAAAAAAGTCTACATTTTAACCAAAATAATCCAAGAAAAACAAAGTTTTACTCTGAAGAAGTTGGTTGAGAAAGCTGAAAGATTCTCTCACGGAACTTGGTGATGATGTGTTGTATCTGGCCTCCATTAATCAGATCAAAGTCATTTAAGTTCACTAGATGCAGGATCAAGTTTCGTTTGAGGTTCTTTTTGACTATTTCTTGGGTATTGTTTTCAACGAAAGAACAGCAGGCATTGAAGACTTGGGAGTCAGACTGAAAACTGAAAAGTCGAGGAAGAGAAAAATAAGAATTGAGATAAGAAAGCTAAGATAAGAAAGCTCAACAGATGAGAACTATTGATTATGACGAAAATAACTTTAAGTCAAAAAAGTTATCGTTAAGGGAGGGCTGATAATTAGACTAGATGGTCATCAAATGTAATCAAAAATAATATTGTAAGCAGTTGATGCATATGGGATCAAAACTAATAAAAATATTATTGTTTCTCATAAATTGCTTTGCTAATCAGAGATGCCTATTAACAAAGATTTGCTGTTACAATCAGATGTAATTTGAATATTGTATATTGCTTATCAATCGAATCTGGAGTATTACTTCATGTTCTACTGAACGTTTTGAGATTAAAGTGAGTCTTGACGAAGAAAATTCATGTTAAAGTTGAATGCAAGATGTGGTGGGTGCTGTATCCAGTTTACAAACTTTTCCTCGGCAAAGGATTTATATTATTGTACCTCATTATTTAACCTGTAAGGAAGCTGTATGGAAGCTCTTATTACCGTAGATGTTTGTTAACTGTTTAGTATGAGGTCGTTTATTTCACTCACATCGTCCAGGGAAGTGGCTGGATCATTATACATACATTACTATAAATGCGAGTTCAGCTCATTTAATGTTCTAATTTTAACTTTTATGTTCTCTGTCTTGTCCCAAGAAAATTATTTTTCATGTTCCCACCATCATTAAAAATCGCCATTTTAGTGCTGTAGTGAAAAATGTGTGAGCAGACTTTGAGCTTCATGTAAAACTACAACACTTTTGAAAGTACAAGTGAGTATCTGTTTGGAATACTGCATGTATTGAATGCATGCGTGCTAAAAAAATAAGGGATAATGGGTGTTTGCGCAAATGCATGATTCATAAGGGAAAAACACAAAAAGTGACATGTGGTCTAAAATGGGAAAAAATTATGCCCAAGCTAAATATAGACCATATATAAGCTAAAAATAGACCACTAACAAGCTAAAAATAGACCACGAACAAGCTAAAAATAGACCACTAACAAGCTAAATATAGACCATATATAAGCTAAAAATAGACCACAAACAAGCTAAAAATAGACCACGAACAAGCTAAAAATAGACCACAAACAAGCTAAAAATAGACCACAAACAAGCTAAAAATAGTCCACATACAAACCTAATGCACAACAATTACCTTTGTCATCATTGTAAGTTAAGAGTCAGCAAAATTAAAATTTATTATTATTATTATTATTGACTAATAATGAAATACATTTTACTAGTATTTATCAATAATAATGTTGAGTGTTGTTTACCTGTTTGTCATCAAGTGGATGTTCCATAGTTTCATCAGTTCTTTTTCACCTTCATTAACATCAGTAAACTCATCTATCATCTATGAACACAATAATAATATTTAAAAATTAGAAGATAATGACAATCTTTGTGCAAGTTCATCAGCAGCATTCCTGGATTTAGCATCATATGCGAGTAGAGTTTATTGGTATTTGAGAGGGCTTTTCTCTGAGTTCTCTGGCATCCCCTCCTTTCATAAACGTAATATAATAAATCAATAATCAATTTGATCGGTGTGTTAGCCATGCCCTGACTTAGATCAGCCCAGAGGTTGTTTCAGGGTTCGATCTGTGAGTTAGCCATGCCCTGACTTAGATCAGCCCAGAGGTTGTTTCAGGGTTCTATCTGTGAGTCAACCATACCCTGACTTAGATCAGCCCAGAGGTTGTTTCAGGGTTTGATCTGTGAGTTAGCCATGCCCTGAATTAGATCAGCCCAGAGGTTGTTTCAGAGCTTGATCTGTGAGTTAGCCATGCCCTGACTTAGATCAGCCCAGAGGTTGTTTCAGGGTTCAATCTGTGAGTTAGCCATGCCCTGACTTAGATCAGCCCAGAGGTTGTTTACACTTGGAATAGATTACTTTCTTACTTTACCTGCAATGTTCTCATCTTCATCCACTCTGGATTTTCTTCCTCCTCGCTGTCTGACATCTCCCTATCTTCACCTGCAAACCCAGGTAAAGTTGTGGCTGAATGGAAGTAAATTCTGCAACAAACAAACAAACAAACAAGCAAACGATTATGGAAGAGAAGACAAATCAATCATAGCCAATGATTTTATCACTTGCTTAAATCATGGTCATTTCAATATTTATCAACACTCCAGGGCCCGGTTGTATGAAGGGTGGATAGTGTTATCCAATAGATAAATCCTTATCTAGTGGATAAGTCAATGCTGTTATCCAATAAAATTATCCACTGGATAAGATTTTGTCTGTCAGATAGCGCTAACCACTCTTCATACATCTGGAAACAGATAGATATAATTTTCCTGGTTTAACTACTTGGTTTTAAATACCTTTTGTGTCCATTATAATAAGGTCTATTTGTCTCGTACTCCATGTCATCAGTTTCTAAAAACTCCGACAAACTTGTTCTCCTTCGATTCGGTCTACAACAGAATCAAAATGTGTCATTTTCATGGTGTTGTTAATAACATTAAGATTAAAACAACAGTAAGCTGGATTGCTTTGTTTTCGAAGTTTTGATCTTTGCGTTAGCTGTGCCCTGACTTAGACAAACATAGAGATTGTTTCAGGGTTTGATCTGTGAGCAAGTCGTGTCCTGACTTTTATCTGAGCACAGGCTGTTTCAGGATTCAAGCTTTAAGTTAGCCATACCCTGACATAGATTAGCTCTGACTTAGATTAGCACAGAAGGTTTGAACTGGATGACCGCTTACCTCCAGAGTAAGACCTGGGTTTGGGATACTCGCTTCAAAGGGCCTTCACGGCTGAAGGCATATCCCATCATGTCATTGAATTCCTCAGGTTTTCCGGCATATGATCCATCATAGTGGTCATTCACACACACATCTATACAAGCACCTTTGCTGTGAGGCTGAAAAAAGCATGTACATTATTTGAAAGTTGTTGATAATAGCCCAATGATACAATACAATGTGCTGTATTTATACCAGAGATTACAATAGAGAAAAATATAGATATAAATATATCTACAAAAGAATGGTAGAGGTTACCTAGAATAACTATAAAGCTAAACGAGCTAGATAACACACACACCCAGCTCTGAGATACATGTATGCTGCGATTGTCATGCACAAAGGTTTCAGTATGGGGCTACATGCTAAATTAAATCAATTCTTACCGCGTGTCAAAAATGGCTGAGCATTTAGCACGTAGCCTCATATTGAAACCTTTGTGCGTGACAAGTGAAACATATCTTGAAAGTGGACTATTGCCCCTCACGTCAAACTTACCGCATAAGTAAATTTAAATCTTCCATGGCATAGTTTGAGATGTTTTAGAAGGCTGTACAATTCATTACAATTAATAGAACACCAGGGACAAAAAAAATCGTCCCGAGCTTCAGTCTGCTGACGTGTGTGACTGTTGTAAATAAATTGATAATAAATGATTTGTCGTTTCTTCCCTTCTGGATTCCCAGCATCCTCTGCAGGCTGTCGATTGGATTCTGTTGTATTGTTGTTGTTGGTAGATTGGTTGGTGTGAGTCGGCCTAAGTGGCAAGGTTGTTGGTCGTCGTGGTAGTGGTATGGCTGGATCACTGGACCATGAGAGTTTGAACTTAACTGTTGGTCCATATGCAAAAACTTCGAATGGACCCATCTGTCAAAAATATAATTGTAAAAAAAAAAACACTTTGAGGATAATGTTACAAGAAGATTGCAACTGAACATTTTGAGAGAGAGTCTGTGGTACATGTAATTCAGTGTAGTTCCAGAAAATAACTATACTTCCCTGTGGAGGGGGATTGGAATTTCCAAGGGGTGTAAAGGGGTGTAAAGTATATTAGGAGGGTCTTTTTGTAGTTCAAGAAAATAACTATAACTCCTTTTGTAGGGGATTAAATTTCCAAGGAATTGGGAGGGTCTGAAGAGGCTGTATTGTGTGGTCTCAGAAAATATCCATACCTCCCCCATGGAGGGGAATTGGAATTTCCTTGGTGAGAGAAGGATGCGAAGAGAGCATAGTGTGTTGTTCCAATTACCAAATTACTGGGAAAATGTTCTTGTATCTTCAGATACAGTATAACTTTCTTCATGAGAAATCCTGAGGACTGGAGGATGGGGGGATAGGGTAGGGAGTTTCACCAGTGGGGTAGATATGTGCTATTATTGAGCACCTCATTTACTTACATTTCCTTTGAAGATATTTTCCCAAGATGACTTGTTGGACAATAACCCCCTCTTCCTTCCTGGTCTCTTGTACTTTTCCTGTAATGCCAGCTCATAGTCCCCATCGGTAAGCAAACAATTCCTCTTGTTATCGAACATAATTAGTTCAGCAGTGTATAACATATGTTCTATTTCAAAGTCGGCAGACTTTTTGGAGTCATTGCCTTCTTCAGCAGGTTGGTCGATGCTGGAATTCCTTACTCGTTTAGCAGGAGGTTCACTATTTTCTTTGTATGGTTTTTCATTACCTAAAACAGATAAAATGAATGAGATGTTGAAATGACATACTTTGCACCCTTAAGGCACTTTTATTTGTAGTACTGTAAATGACAAACTGCTTAAGAGGTGGTTAGTACAGGGTTTAAACACTGAGGGTGGTTGATGCAATAAAATCCAACGACGAGTATCAGTTATCTTGTTATCTATAGTTTTAATCTATGTAAACAACCATGACTATAAAATGATTGTGCCAATCTTTAAAAGATATATACTCATACTCGTTCTTATACTCTCCGTCAGATATTAGGGGTTCTATTGTTGGGGTTGTAATCGGGGGAGGGGAGGGGGGGGCATTGGTGATTTGGAGATTATCCTTTTCTTGCTGGGTTGCTGGTGTTCTACCTTCCTGGGCTGCCTTCTTGCAACTACATATACATATTATATTAGTTTTATATATTCTTAAGGACTACTGCACATGCATATTTTAAATGAGTATGTGAAATGCTCCTAGGTGTTATGTGGATAAATAAGCTATTATTATTATTGTGTCCGTCTGATATTGGTTAGTCATGATGAAGTGTGGAGAGAAGGGACCACCATTTAAGTGTTAGGTTTGTCATTTTTAGACATAATTAATACAAAGGTTGCATTTTCTCTCCAGTTCTTTTATGATCCTGAGTGTTAGTCAGTCGGATGCTCAATCAACAGAGTTAACATAAGCATAAACCTGAGTCCTTTGTATCAATATATTCTCCCAAGGCTGGGACATGAATACATACCACATTGGTTTGTGCTACATTTTCATTACGAAATTCAAGGACTTTTAAGCACTTTTCCAGCTCAAAAATTCGATTTTCGAGGACGAAGTTTTTTGCATTAGAACATGCTTTAAGCATTGATTCAATGTTACAGTGCAGCTAATTCAGCTGGGGCTAATAGCTGAGATAAATAGATCTTTAATATACGCATTCTTACCAGAAATACCCAGATATTCAGCTAGGCAATTTACGAAATATATGCAAACTCTTCAATTAATTTAATTCGTTACATATTTTAAGAGGAAAGTTAGAAACAGCATTAAGTTTGCATTAAATTCAAGGAGTATTCCAGGAGTTTTGGCATTTTCCCCTACTTTCAAGTTCTTTTCAAGCACCCTTAAAAACGTGTTTTCAATTCAAGGAGCTTTCAAGGATTTCAAAGAGAAGCACAAACCCTGTAACTACTACTCCTATTACTGCTAATAATATAGACTCACCATTTGCTATATCAGTTGAATCTGAACTATTATCATTTTTGCTTCTCTTTGTGCCCTTGGTAGGTACTTTATATGGAACAGCTATTTGGATAGTAAGGATAAATGTCTTGCTGAAGCCTTTTGCTCCTTTAAAGTTACTATTTGGTACTGACAGGATACCAGATGAAGATGCTGGAAGTAGTTGGGAGTTGGGATTGAATGGTATGGCTACCTCACCAAGAAGTGTTTGATCTATGTGAGCATCACTATCCTGTGGAAATAACCTGTGTTTAATTCTATTTTTCCATTTTATGAAAATTTAGTGTACCAGTATTTCTTTTAGTTATGGAGGACTTTCCTGAAAACCACATTTTATAATAGGTGCATTCTTAGGAATAATTATTTACCATCATCATCATCGTCATCATCAACCTCATCATCATCATCATCAACCTCACCATCATCATCATCAACTTCATCATCATCTTCATCATCATCTTCATCATCATCATCATCATCATCAACTTCATCATCAACTTCATCATCAACTTCATCATCAACCTCATCATCATCATCAACATCATCATCATCAACTTCATCATCAACTTCATCATCAACCTCATCATCACCACCATCATCATCATCATCATCATCATCATCAACTTCATCATCAACTTCATCATCAACCTCATCATCATCATCATCATCAACATCATCATCATCAACCTCATCATCAACCTCATCATCATCAACCTCATCATCAACCTCATCATCATCTTCATCATCATCAACCTCATCATCATTATAACCCTGAATATTTTCATTGTTTAGGGCACAAAGAAACTTAATATATATCTATGTATTTTCTAGCAATTTGCCAGAACTGATCCCTATACTTTGGGCACAATGTTCTCCTATTATAGAGAAAATGGGTCATTCCATTGAGATTAACATTCTTTGTTTGAGTCATATCCATATTGATGTGCCTTTCCATGCACAACCATTAAACAAAAAAATGATACTCAAGAGAATGACACATGGCTTGACATGGGAAAACCTTACACCCAAGGTAAAAAATTCTATTTCTTATTTAATTCCCATATATTTGCCGCACATACATCAATACATTATATAGTCATAGTATAGTAATGATAAATTATGCTTTCGGTGTGTGTAATGGAATGGAAAGAAAAATATCAAATTCCCTTGGCGGGAATTGAACCTAAGTCTTCGGTATTCTAGTCCGATGTGTTAACCACTACACTACAAGGACCAACCATGCTGGTAACGCAGCCGGAATATGAAAGTCATATAATTATGTAGTCATTTGCTTAAATACTTCTACTTCCTAATTGTTTACTGAGGGATTTCCCATTCATTTCCCAGACTTTTGGTAAAGGAATTCCTATTCATTTTCTTAAGGCTCTCCCATTCATTTCCCAATTATCTCCAAGCATTCATTCTTTGTACCTTTTTTCTTTTATTTGATATTTTGACCAGATAAACTTCAGCATTTACAAGGTCTTGTTCCAACATAGATTTTTTTTTATTTCCAGTGAAGTTACCATTGGCTATGAATGAAGAAATACAGTCAGTGAAAAAATCAAAATAAATAACCAATCAAAATATGTTTTTGTCTGATTATGATATTATATATCTATATCATATCTATTGTTATTATTTCTATATACACTTATTTCAATAAAGTTAGTCACCTGAGAAGCTATAAAGCTGAGGCCGACAAGATTATGGGTAGATTCATTTTATATGTTCAACCGCTTAATAACTATTCATGAACTTGCGAATCTTTTACCGGTTACAGTCTCACCTCTTCCGAGCATCATCGAGCTGAAGTTTGTATTAAAAAAGCTTTGTGTATATGTGCCTCCTTGATAGTTTCCCATGATGCTCAGTGATCTAAGCTTTCTAGGTTTTTGGTGACTAACTTTATTGAAATAAGTGTATATTTTACTTATCTAGTTCATTTTTGACTTGATAATGACGTTATGAAATGTCGAAACATCCTCAAATTTTTAACATGTTTTTATCGTCCAATTTTATTATAATATGTTGTTGTTAGAAAATTAATATTTTACAATCCAAAAGTACATACCTGGACCAGATCCAAAGAAGAAGCTACTGAAGGTAAGATTGAGGAAGCCACTTTCCTCTAATTTGCTGAATGAGAAGAAAAATATAAATGAGATGAGTGAATTGAGAGTTGTAAAGATCATCTAATTGACCAATAATTTGTACGTACCTATTATTCTCCACTTCCGTTTCTCTTTTCTCTACGACCTCTAACATATTATCCACCTTGAAATCCTTTCTAAATGAAAAAAAATCCAGTTCTCATGTACTATAACTCTACCTATCCGATTTGAATATAAATTTTACATGAAGCTGCGAGTTTATTAACTTTATACAATCCATACACTTATTCCAGAGTTTTACGTAAAACACAAGCACATAAATAAAACCATTAACCCCTAAGAAAATACACTCCCCCCTCCCCCCCATAGTAGACATTTCTTGGAAAAAATGTAAGATTGTTAGATATGATTTCTCTTGATTTATGATGAACATATTTTTGTACAATAAAAAGATTTCGTGCTTTTATTTCCCCATCTTCATCTGTTACTGAACGTAAATCCCGAATGTTGATAAACTTCCTCAATATTTTAGTGAACAATACTCTATAGCAATAAATATCTACAGAGCGCAAGAAAAACGAAAAAAAAACTGGAGGTGCCTATACACCGTTTGGAAATAATCTTAGCGATATTTTTTTACTTCATACAGGAAGACAAATAGTTGTATTATTTTGAATATTCCACGTGTCGAGACTAAACACTTTTTACTGAAAACAAATGATGACATTTGCATTCATTGTCATCTAGCAGGTCACAGCCTTAGGTAACTCCATCTTGGTGAATATCATTAAAAATAGAAAAAAAGGTGAAAACAAGGAATATTAGTTTGTTTTATCTTCGAAAAGAAGGTTTTTAGGGATTTATAGCTTGGAAATTTTAGGATGTATACGAAAGGATTTAGAAGATTGGCGCACGTGTTTTGAGTCGAACTTCAGAAGTGCCTTACTTTGTTTAACACATATTAGCATACATGTTCCTTAGCTTTGTCTTATAATTATACGGAATATTCGAAATCTTTCAACCCAAACTCCTCATATTTTTGCTATTCTATCCTAGAACTACGTTATTTCTTAGTTTTAGGATACAGGAGAGGATTTTTTTCGTAAAAAATCCCCCGACGAACTTACCTATGTTGTCTACTCGGTGTTCTAAGATGCTTCATGTAGGACAACGTTCGGTGCAAATACACCGGCTTTGGGAAGAAAAAAATGAAATTTAACGTTAAGAACTAATGGTTATTCAAGAAATTACCAAGAATAGGTATTAATGTCTTAGTTTTAAGGGAATTCTTAAAGAGAAGGTTAGGAATTTCAAATATTATTAGGAATGAAGAGAGCAAGTTCAGACAGAGTTCAGTCGTTGTACATGTTTATCCTTAAAAACTCACTTGAACAGCATTTCTCGTCCTCAAAAAACGATATATCTGTGTCGGCTCTGTAAGCAAGAAAGATTAATGAATGTAAATACAATAATGAGGTCCGAAAGACGAGAAATGTTCTGGTTTTGAGAGATTTGGATGTTGTTACTCGGAGACTCACTCTCAAACGCTTTGAGAAACATCTCGTGATCCGCTCGAAGTTGATCGAACTTTGGCTTCTTTTGGGCAGGAAGGGTAACACTAGGCTTTTCAGCCTCTGTCTTAACTGAATCCATGATTTGTATTTAGCTATTTAAATCAGGAAATACGTTCCCTTGTTCAGTAGTCGTTAACTGGTCGCCATTCACAAAGTTTCTTGTCAAGTAAACGCGGGAACTGCGGCGAGAGTCGCGAGGAATACTGGGATACCCTAGAGGGTGGGGTACAGGGGTACAGGGGTGCAGGGGTACAGGGGTGCAGAGGTACAGGGGTGTAGGAATATAGGATAGTAAGAGTAGCGGGGAAAAGGACTAAGTAATCACTAGCTAACACTTAAATCCTCGACTCAGATATTCTGAAATTTTGACTTCGCGGAAATCTTTTCGAGTTTCACCCCTGATGTCTCACCGTAGTTTTGTCTTGGTCAGAAAATTTCCCTGGCTTGAAAAAAGCCAAGAATATTCTTATTTGGGAATAATTGTTCTTGTAAAGATAAGCCTCCTTAAAATTGTATTGATGACCTGAGTTTCAGGGCCTGAAACTCAAGTTAAATACGAGATGAAACGTTTTAAAAATCGTTGAATTTCTTTTAACCTCCTTTTTGCCTTGTAGTGTGCGGAAGGATACTCATATGTATCGATACAGGTGAAACAATCTCTGGGCTGATCAGAGAAAGGGCACAACTAACTTACAGTTCGAATTAGAATTTGACGCGTTAGGCTTAAAGGAGGAAAAAAAAACTAAAAAAAGCCCTCGAATAGAGAGAACAGAAATATAACCAAGCTCTACTTCATCGTATAATCCCGAATCTGGAAATGACCGCTCGCATCGATGTTATTTCATTCAGCAAAGATTACTTCCCAAAAACTTTTCTTTCTGTTTTTATACTGGGACCTTGGCTAAGAATTATAGAAGGCCCATTATGGAGAACTGGAATAGCCCTTTCTTGTTCTTTAAAACATGACACTATTTCCATGATTAATCGAACGGTGTTTTTTCGGTATATCACGAGTTCTTTCTCTACTACGTTTTGAATCGAACATCCACTATTCACCCCAAATGTTTTATTGTTGGTTTTCACGTCCGCCATGTTGGACGAATTTAACAAAAGATTTGTCATTAGTCTCTTTTGTTATATCCTCCAACATGGCCACCGTGTCTTTTGTTATTTAATTCTCTTGGGAATGGTTGAAAACCATCAATACCTCATATACTTAGTATCCCGAGTCTTTAGAATTCGTAGCTTTAAAGTAATTGAACCATTCAACAAATTCTACAACGTATTTTTCAGTATATTTATTTCTACTTTCTTTTTTACATCGATACCTTTGAAGCATGAGCCATGAGCAAGGAGCAACTCCACGAATGTTTGCAACTGTTTTGTGCGAGGATACCAGAAAAAGATTATAGTATCTGTCTAATTTTTCACAGAATAGACTATTTGTTATCTAGAGCATCAATAAATCTTATAATTAAATAATAAACAGCAGACTCTAAAATATATTTCAAAAGTAGTTCAGAAACTTTTGGTAGTATGCTTGAAAAGATACCTAACATTTTCAAAAAAATATTGCAAACTTGAATCAGAATTTTCGTGAAACTTCTGTTATTTTGTATACTTATAGCTTTTGCAAGTATTTTAGAAAAATCTAAGTATGAAAGAATGGAGGAATACATTTAATTCTAGTTGTTATGTAAGATGCAAGCACAAGAAATACAAAATCACGAGGAACAAAGAGTTAGAACTTAGTGAAAAATACGAGAATAATAAAAAAATGAGGTGGAACGTTTTATGGAAATTTGTGCAAGTGAAAGAAGAAGTTGAAATCAGAGCTAATTATTATATCGACACTTGTATTTTATTCATATTCAAGTACTTTCTTGTGGTAGAAAAGTAGATACCTAAACGAAAAAAATAAATTTCTTTTGTTAATATTACATAAAAATGTCATTATCGTCATCAATATCATCATTAGTAATAATAGAATATTTTTGTGGTCAGTTACGAAAGGTTAAGGTGGAACATGAGAATCAATTAACCCAACGGTGCAATTACTATTACAGCAATAGCAACAGCACCATTTGCATCAACATCATGCAGCAGCAGTAGCATCATCAACAACTTACATAACCACTTCCATCATCACTGCTACCATTATTTCCGTCACCATCTACCACCACCACCACCATCATCATCATTTACCTATCATCATCACTATACTACCATCATCTACCACCACCATTATCATCTTCCTATGGACAACTCCATTCATGCAGGTTTTATTCACTTCTGAGATCAAAAAACTCCTCCAGCAACTCCTGGATTCAAGGCTAAGCCTGCATAGAATGAGGTTTTGAGTCCTCAATAAATATCATCACTACCATTATCACCATCATTATATGCTTCCATCACCACCACCATCATCATGACCACCACCACCACCGTCATCATATACCACAAACAACACCACCATCATCGGCATCAGAAGCATTTATTATCATTAGCATCAACTACCATTATCAGGATCAAGCAACATTTACCCTTCACTCTGTAATACATCATCTATGGATGCTTTAGTGATCCATGCATCATCACATTTGAACCACTAAAACCAACAAGAAAAAAAAAAATATTAGAGATTATTAATCCAGCAAGTATATCTTCACTAGCATCATGACTGTAGTGATATTCGCTTTTGATGCTACTATCTTTATCAGCACCATCACTTGCACACATCTTTTTTCTCGCCTTTCACACCTGTGTCTGAGGTTCAATTCCCGAACTTACTACCTCACATGAGTAGAGTTCAATAGATTTTCTCCAGGTTTCCTGGTTTCCTCCCTCTGCGAAATCTAATATCCTAAATTCCAATCCAATCTGTGAGTTAGTCATGTCCTGACTTTAGATCAGCCCAGAGGTTGTTTCAGGGTTTGTTATGTGAGTTAGTCATTTCCTGACTTTAGGTCGGCCCAGAGGTTGTTTCAGGGTTCAATAAAATGCAAAAAGATTTCTTTGCACTCACCTCATGTTGTTGACGTATAAATGCTGTGTAATGACCAACTTCTAATGTACCACTATGATTGACCACTGCAAACAACAAATACCTAGAAAGAAAGAAGACAAACCAAAACACACATAAGAATTAAAGCACACAAAATCTAGCACAGACACACTTTATGTCATGTTCAATTATTTTCCTGACAAAGAAGATGTGATCTATTTAGATTTCAGTTAGACTTACTTGCTGTTGTATGATAAACATTGATTCTGATGAGATATAGTACTGATATCTACATTTTGCCCTAATCTGTAAAGAAAAACAGAGAATATAAGACTAGAGTACTAAATTTCCCATAACATCTCTAGTTCCACTCATTACAGTCAAGTCTCATTATAGTGGGCACCCTAGGGACTGTCTCTTGGTGTCCGTATTAGTCAGTGATTATTTTCTGTTTTTGGTGCCAAAAGCAAATTTGGGGGGAGGGGTGGGGGACATGGCCCCATTCCCCCTCCCTACCCTAGTGTGACCATATACAGCACATTATTCACAAACAACTAAACTACTTTATTTGATCTATGTGTGGTTATCCTTGAAGTACTTGCAACAAGGTTACTGTAAAAGTATTTCAAACGCTTAACAAACCTTAATGATGTGAATGGTGTCATGTCCAGTTCTTGAGGAAATGGTATATATGTAGAAATCTTTTTGGATTTTTTGGAATGTTCAAAACGCTAAGGAGGCAACAGAAGAAAAAGGGGTGTTTAGAGCCGCTAAGATAGACTGATAAGACAATGATGACAATGGTAGCAATAATCGTACCAAAGATGGTGATGATGATGATAATGAGCATGACTTTGATAATGGTGACAGTGACGATGATGGTGAAGAAGATGATGGTGATGATGATGATGGTGATGAAGATGTTGATGAGGATGATGGGGATGATGATGATGGTGATGAAGATGATGGTGATAATGAAGATGATGGTGATGGTAATAATTATGAGCATGACTATGATAATGGTGACAGTGATGATGATGATGATAATGGTGATGGTGATATTGATGGTGATGATGAAGATGATGGTGGTGATGATGAAGATGATGGTGATTATGATGGTGATGATGGTGATGATGATGATGGTGATGAAGATGATGGTGATGATGAAGATGATGGTGATGATGATGATAATGAGCATGACTATGATAATGGTGACAGTTATGATGATGATGATGAAGATGATGGTGATGTAATTGATGATGATCATTGTGGAGAAGATAATGATGGCCATGATGCTGACAGTAATGATACTGATGAAGAAAATAATGCACATGATGACAATGTTAAAGATGATGTTTATTAGCAATTATGATGATGAATTCAAAGTCCAAATTCATATACCTTCAGATGAAAGCATACAACAATAGGTAATTTCTTCATGGAAAGCTGTTTAGTTGACTCTTGGTAACTCTGGCATTTGTTGCATTTGATTTTAGCTTCACTTCCAAGTCGTTCTGGTCTTGTAAACCTAAAATGGGTGGCCGGTCAAAACTGTGGAACTTATATCATTTTTTGACTTAAACAAAATATTATGTAAAAAAATGTAAAATGCAAAATACCAAACACTTTTTAGAATCATTAGAATACTTCTTGTGGAGATCATACTAACCTTCGCAAACACTCTATCAATGATTTTGGTACAAAACTCTCATCCAAGTGGGTGCGTTCTGGAGTCTGTCCATTACTATCCTCACCTTAAACAAGAAAAATGAATCATTGGATAATTTATTGTTACAGTCTTAAGTAGAAGGAATGATTCATATAGGATATTCTTGAATCATTGGATAATAGACCTATCCAGAATTCGCTTGACTGACCATGAAACAATGGTTTGAACTTGATTCTTTTATTCATCAAGTTCAACCTCAACTTGAATCTATTATTTCGTGACCAGTCAAGCGAATTCGGGATAGGTCTATCGTTAGAGTTTTAAGTAGCAAGAATGATTAGATTTAGTACCAGAATAAGCTGGGTCAGGAGTAGATGCAGCCGATGCTCCAGAACTATTTCGTCCATTTCCCTGCTCGCCATGACCAAGATCAAGAGAGATATCCCAGAATGGATCAACAGTGGTAGAAACAGAACTAAAATGAATGATAGAAATGTGTTGAGTTGTAGTTGGCTGTAGCCCCTTTTCCTTTCATCCTTCACACCATATTAATCAGTATTAAAAGAAAAGAAAGATATAATGCTCAAGGGAATGGCAAGTGATTAAAAATGAAAGTATGTTTGACATCTAAAAAATGCAAACAACTAATCTTCCAGGGTCTATTTCAATTATTATGAAATACCGTATTCTTATTGGTTGCAAGCATGTTCTTTATAAAAGTTCAGAGCACACTCACACACTTTCTATTATTTGTCCAATTTGGTTATCATATTCCTACTTGGCTATTGCTCTGCTTGCACCACTACTACGTGTTGTGCTTCGCCTAACACTTCTCTTTTGTTCTGCCAAACGCTGTGCGCTGTAACTGCAGCCAGCAAGCATGTGTTTTCTATTTTCTTCAATATGACCAATCGAGAAAGATAAAATATTCAAGGGAATGCTGCACAATCAAAAATAGGAAGTATGTATGATTTACTTGCAAACTTGACAGGTGACGTCAGACTGGAGCCCACCAGTGAATATCCTATCAATGATACAGTTACATTGGTTGTGGTTGTTCGGCTTTAACGTGTTCTTGTCAGGGGCGTCGTCTGTTTAAATCAAATGCAAACTAAGATTAACATCTTATCAATATGTATATACCTAAATAGATGACGACTACTATTAGAATTAGTTTAGACTGCATCGGTGATATTAAAGTTAAAACAAAGGTGTCGTGGTAGATAATCTTTTCACCGTAATAAGAACAAGAGTAACTGAAAAAAAACTGTTCTTATTACGGTGAAAAGATTATCTACCACGACACCTTTGTATATACCTAAATTCCAACTGTGAAGTATACATAGCTTCAATGCTATCATAAAAATCCATAAATCTAGAATATTGTACACTTGAGGGACAAGGTTAAAACAAAGCTCCAAATAGGGACTCAGTTTTAATGATTTAGGTGATGGGAACTGGTAAATAACCCAATTGTTTTGACCCATGGCTAAGATGTTTAAAGAATCACTAGTACCTTTACAGTAATTGTGTAAAACATCTAAAGCAGCTATGAAAAACTCGTGAGCATCTTGCTGTTCATAGCCGGCCAAATGGCGGGCGTGCGTCCACACCAAGTGAAGCAGCTTGAATGGAGAATGAGGCATTTTCTGTCCAGAATAAAACTAAAAAGAGGAAGCAGAAATTAAAATGGCCTGCCTAAGTGCACTCACCTCTGGGGTCTCTGGTTTGATTCATGGACTCGGCATCACATGTGAGCAGAGTTTATTAGGTTTCTCTCTCAAATTGTGGGTATTTTAGGGGGTTCTCTGGTTTTCCTCCATTTGCAAAATGCAACAAATCCAAATTGGATCATTAAGTTAACCATGGCCTGACTTAGATCAGCCCAGAGGTCGTTTCAGGGTTTGATCTGTGAGTTAGCCTTCAACTCAGAACTAATAGCTTACATCAACCCAGAGGTTGTTTCAGGGTTTGATCTTTGAGCTAGCCATGAACTAACTTAGATCAGAACAGAGGTTGTTTCAAGGTTCAGTCTGTGAGTTAGCCATGACCTGACTTCAAATGGATCAACCCAAAAGTTGTTTTAAGATAAAATAAAATTTGAATTTGAAGATTTCCTCAACTCTCTTTAAATTCCTAGCTTGATTACCCTGCATTTTGTTTTTTTCTTAAGCACTTTATCAAGTCACCATAAAATTGTTTTAAAAAAAATGTTATTTCCTTCACAACTGAGTACATTTTATTAAAAGAAAGTCTGCTTTTAACTCACCTCCTGGAACAATGACGCCATTTCACAAACAAGACAGTTGTCACTATCACCTTTACATATATGCTGATCTGACAGAAAGTAGTCACGTAGGAGTGGAGTGTGTGTCAATGCTTGTACTATGCAGTTCATAAAGCAGGTATTGCCAAGATTTATCAGCCCTCGCAAACCTGCAATATTGGAGTGATAGGTCTTAACTACTAGTATGCTATTTGCAATGAGTAAAGATTGCATTGTGAGTTCAATCATCTGATGATGTAACACTTAGTCACTGCAGTGTTGATAATTGCCAAGGCAAATCGTTCCATTACTGCTAGAAGAAACCATGGTGAAGTTTCCCCTCTATTTTTTCTAACCCTGTGATTTGCATGTTTTCCCGCAATGGTTCTCTAGAGGCTTGCAATTTCAATAATCACCTATGGTAGAGTTCGTTGTAATTTTGATTCTCTGTGGATTGTCCCTCAGTAGCTTGGCATCAGATTTGGTTGGTTGCCACATATGATATCTGACATGTCCATTAGCTGTTAGGGGGGAAAATGAGAAAAATTTTTTAATTTTGGCTCAGAAGCGTAAACTGAAGATTAATTGGCAATCTAAGAAATGTTTCGCTCATCGTCGTATGATGCCATTTAAAATTCAAATCTACCAAAAACAAAGCATTTTAACGAGATTACAGCTCAAACAATAGCTCTTTTATTAAGTTTGCATACATAAACATGTACAAAATGTTCTTATCAGAGTTGAAAAGGAACGAACGATAAAGAAACTTTAATTAACAAAAAAAAAAAGTTTCTCAGGTCAACTAAGCTTAGGGAAGCGTGGACAAATCAATGGCCGTTGAACTTTCATTTTTTGACCAAAAGATTGTTGAAAACGAATTTTAAAGATATGAAAATAGTTAGAAAAAATAAATATGAAGAATAAAAAGGGTAAAGAAATATTCTACTAAGTTGATAATTGCTTACTCAATCTTCTCCAAGCACGTCTGTTCTCTTCACGACCAATTTTTTCAAAGTCTTTATCATACTTATAGTCACCGCAAATAAAACAGTACACACTTCCGTGGTTTAAATCGATGGCTGTAAGAATAAAACACAACAAAGTAGAAGGTTTAAGAAAGCTAATTTGAGAATTAGATCAAAGGTTTTTCATAATCAAAGGGAATGGGTATTCACCAAGTGAATGGCCAGAGGTCCTTGCATGTTGTTGGATATGCCGGCTACCAGTATAACATCCGAAGTAAACGCAAGATAAACAGGAATGTAAGCGTGAAGAATACGTGCCACAGACATGGCAGTTACACGAAGTAGCCTGTAAAATAACAAGAGCAAAGTGTTTTAAAACTCATAAAGGTTTGAGAGCTCGAGAGGCAGAAATCTAAATCATGATCTCGTACCTTCCTCTTTCTGTCCTCACGCGAGATACAAGAAACAAACCGCGAGTGAATTTTCCTATAAGTTTTAATCCCGTTCGCTTGTTTAAAGCGGCTCACGTGGACACAGCTAACCATGATGTCTAAACCTTGAGGAAACGAGGAAATCGGAGGCTCAAACGAGCTGGATTTTGAAAAAATGCCAGAGTCATGACATTACCTTAAATAATAACACATTTTCAAAGAAACATGTGCACTTTTATGCGCAGACCTGTACCCGGGTACCCTGCTCCTATTGGTCGATACTCAAACAATCGACTGACCAAATAAGGAAGATTTTGACAAGACCCGCGGTTTTCAAATCATTTGGGGGAAAAAGTTTGGGAAAAAGTTCGGAATTTAGAGGTGAATTTGAACGATCTACTTTGAGAATTTCATAGAATTTTGAAAACGATTCACCTTAGGGTAGATTTGGAAGATTATAATGGGATTTGTGAATGGATTTTTTAAACATTGAATTGGAATAAGATTGGGACTGGAAAATGGGATACAGAATTAACAGAATGGGATTACTCTCAAGTTTAGGGATAAAAAGAGAGTTAACTTAAAAGGACAAGATAATTAAAGAAAGGCTTTGATATGGCCAAAAGTAAAACATTTACTGTGACACGACTGGTAAATAAGAAATAAATAAAAGATATAGAGAATTTGGAAGCAAAACAAAAGAAAAAGTTATGCTTTTACTCATTCGTGCAGTTATAATTTTATTTCATTCTTGAAAAAAAATCAAAGTTTTTAATTGGATTTATTTTTTATTTTCCACTTATGTCCAGTACTACTGCTGCTACCAGGTTGTGCTAGTACAAAATATCCAGCTCTTGTAAAGGAAAATAATACTTGATTAACTCTTGAAAGGTATGACACTGTTATGCTAGACACTTATTACTGACAAGACTATGTAACTAATTCAGTTCTTTCTAAGTAGCAGTTGGATATTTTTGGAGGTAGCTTGCTGATTATTCTATGACATATTGCTTTTTCTTGTTCATATTGTGGCATGAGGTGGAGTGGGAGAATACATGATAGAGACTTTTAGATCGGACAACCAAGACTACGATTACTAGTATGAGCTAGTGTACAATATATTTTGTCCTTGTACTCATACTTTCTCTTAAAATAACATTTAGGCCAACATGAACATTTCTGTTCACTGCAAGGTGAGCTGAAAACAATATCAAAAGCATCTTTGAAAATAGAATGGATCAGATCAAAAATTAACTAAAACCAACTCATTCATTTACACTTTGTTTTCAACACTATGATTCAAGCTTCCAAAAAACTCTCAGTAAACAAGACATCAGCTATGATGTTTCTGTGTAATTGGTCATGTCAATGTAATGTCCCACAAGCGCAGTGACTACCATGTATTATATTCATACTCATCATCAGATCTAAAGGCCTCAAATGTGTGTTTTTATAGCATCTTGAGAGCTCACATAGTTACATATTACGAGATGTGATTGAAGTAAAACACCTATTCCAACCTTTACGTTGGTAAACAATTTAGTCCTTTAAAAAAAACCATTTAAGATCAATTATCTTAGGAGTTTCATTGGACGTATTCCTCCTATTTGCTCTCATTTTTGAGAATCAAGCAAAATAACTAATAGGAAGATTCTGTGTTCTTCATAGTCCAAAGAATTCGTCTTCTGTTTTGTTTTCCATTTGCATTTGTCGTTGTTTTGGTCGCTGGGAACCAGTTTTGACGCTATTTGATCGTTGACCACCTGAGGCAGCACGTTCTGCCAGAAACTGGTCAAAATCTGCACGAAAATAAGAAGGACAATAAGATTAGAAAAATTGTATTAATACCCCAAAACAATCTCTGTGCTGATCAAAGTTGATTTGCAATAATGCTGCTTGAGTGGTTGTATGAGAACCAAGATTAAATTACCTACCAGCTCATTTGTTTATATTTAATAGTCATAATTTAAATTGGTGAATTTTCACTTTCTTAATATTACTGACTTATATGCACAATGTGTATACTGGCCAACTAGTTTTGTTCTTACAATCTCCTCAGTTTGGCTAAAACAGTAACGATTTTTTGTTTACATTTGTCAAACCTTAATTATGCATCCACGTGCCTCTTACGTGTGCACAACAAAACAAAACTTCTCAATTCCATCCTCCCACTCAACAAACCCCGCTCCATCTATTTTTCAATTACAGCCTGCAGCAATTGAAAAACATTAATATCATATAAATTTAATATTAATAATTAATAAATAAATAACTATAAATAAGTCAAGGCTTGGCTAATACAGATCAAACCCTAGAAATAACACATTTTATTCACATGTTATGGCATGAGAGGAGAGTATACATCTGCTGCTCCACCCTTGATTCAATAATTCATTACAGCATTACCTTGACTAGACAATGTCTCTGCTTGTCCTGAAGCTTCTTCTTCCTTTGCAACCTGAGAAATGAAAACATTTAGCAGATACTTCAGTTATTAGTTTAAAGACTTCTAAAAACTCTTTCAAAGCAAAAGATCCCTTCTTTTTTTACACCCCATCCCCCCATCCCCCCCCCCCCCCCCCCAATAGGCCATTTGCATTATGGCGTCATTTTACTACCACTACCAAAATGCTTCGTGAATTTTCTTTCTTATTCAAATTTATAGTTCCTCATGGGAATAGTGAGACAATTGGTGCTAATTAACAGAACAAAAGACAGTGTGCAATGGAGTCTGGTAGTGTTAGTAAATGACGCTATAATGCAAATGGCCTATTCACATCAAGATTAGGTTAATATGATTACCCCTTCAAGGTGACATTTAACCTTTAATAACATCCTCATGGTAATTCTCAAAGCAGAGTGGTGTTGGCATGGGTGCACCATACAGGATTTTCGTTTTAGAAGGGGTGCACCCTTTGCTTACAAACACAAACACCAATAGTGCAGTAGATATCTGCTCATCTTAAGGGGGGGGGGAGTGTGCCCCCTGCACCCCTCCCCTAGATCTGCTTATGTTACCATCAGGTAGCATTACCATGGTTACTTACATTTTCTTCTCCTAGCCAAGATTCAATACTTTCCATGGGGCTGTTGGTTAAGAAGAACGCAATGATTGATGTAATGGCCATGATCCATGTAAATAAAATTTATTCTCCTTTCTATCTTTGTCTCTTCAGATTTTGAACTCCTCCTTCCCTTTAGTATTGTTTCTCTATAATGTCATTACATGCTCACTAGCAATAAAGGTACCCAGCATGGATTCAGGAAATCCCAAAATGGGGGTCTAAAGAAGTCTTGAGAAAATAGGTTCATAGACACACTGACATAGGGTAGAGTAGAGGCAAGGTTTTTTTAGAAAGGATCCCTAACCTGTGATGATCAATTTATGGTTAATAAATAATCCCTATGGGCTGGGCGCTGTTTTGACACTCCCAAAAATCAGCCAGTAAAATTCCTTTATTTTAGGACACAATTTTCAAGCATTTTAGACATAGATTAGTACATTATTATAACATATGAAGACAATATAAAAAAGCTTTGCATGCAAGTAATTACAGCTCATGTTTTGTAGCAGATGTTTGTCCCTGCTGCGTGGAGTCCCCAGACCTATAGCAGTTATTGGTTATGGATGAAAAGGTTAGAAGATACAGGAATATTATTAACAGTTAGAACTGGGATAGATGAAGTGATGGGATAGAATAGATGAAATGGGATGTTGTGGATGGAAGACTCATTTGTAGGTTGGCAGCATAAATATCTTGCATATGACCATGCTTCCTATAGCAGTTATTGGTTATGGATGAAAAGGTTAGAAGATACAGGGATATTATTAACAGTTAGAACTAGGATAGATGAAGTGATGGGATAGAATAGATGAAATGGGATGTAGTGGATGGAAGAATCATTTGTAGTTTGGCCGCATAAATTTCTTGCATATGATCATGCTTCCTAGACTGTAAAATATTGGTACTTTGGGACTCTAACCATTCTTACCTTGGTTCAGTGGACTGTAAACAAAGAGAAAAAATAGGTGAATGTATGGTGCATACTATTAGATATCTTTCTTCTCTATCGCTTCTTGTTATTTTCATATATATTTGTTTCATGTATATTATTCAATTAAATTGTCATCATTGTCATAATCACCATTATCATTACTGTCATCATCAACTATCAGTTATCATAGATTGATAAGTTTTACACTGTAGTGAAAATAGGAACTGACGTTTCGGACGTTAGTCCTTCCTTGATTGACTCCGACGAAGGACTAACGTCCGAAACATCAGTTCCTATATCCACTACGGTGTAAAACTTATCAATCTAAGATAACTGTTTCATTAGAAACACCGACGCAGTCCACGCTAGTGTTTACTAGCCATCATCTATCAACTATCAGTGTCAATCATCATTACTATCAATGTCAACATCATTATCATTACTGTCATTATTAACTATCAATACATTCATCACTAGCATCACAACCGCCAACACCATCATTATCAGCAAACACAATTATTATTCTCACGTCCCACACCAGTGTCATCACTAGTTCTCTAATCTCAAGACCTCTACTTATGATTCTAATATAAATACCTTGATCTCTGCTGATGAAGAGTTAGCTTGTGATTTGTTAATGCTCAGAGAATCTGCTATGAGACGATCCATTGGTTGCTGGTTGTCACTGTATGTAGTTCCACTAAAATGTTAATAAAAGCCAAGCATTCTATACACGTTTTTATAAAATATTTGAAATATATTGTGCATGCTGATTGGCTGGCTACCATATTTATATCAGAGGACAGAGACAAGCTCGCACAGAATATTTTCAAAAATATTGTGGTGGCTATGTCCTGGTTTTATTGATTTTCTACCTTTGTCTACTTTCTTCAAAAGTGCTTTTTCTTGACTGTGCAAACATGTCAAACTCATCGTCTTGAGTGACAGATGCAACTACATCCGGCTCTTGGTTAGTTTTCTTAATATCTGAATAATACAATAATAATATATTAAAAAGTCAACATTAGTATTTTGAGAGGTGATTGTGGTAATGACTGCGTTTTATGCCTTCTCAAAACCTTCCCCACTCCTTAGAAATTCCAGTTCGGACCCCTACATGAGGGAGGTATGCATAATTTCATGGGACTACACAATATATGCTCCTCAAACCCTCCACACCCCTTGAAATTTCCGATCCGCCTCCTTGGGGGAAATATGGATATTTTTTGGAACTATACAACATACCCTCCTCAGACCCTCCCCACCCCTTGGTAATTCCAACCCACTACATTAGAGTAGGTATGGGTATTTTTATAGGACTATACACAAAAAACTAATAACCTCTTCAGACCCTCCCATCTCCTTGAAGACATGGATATATCTAATTGTATCCTAACCTAGTCCTTGTAGTTGTGATGTAAGACCATTTGTTGCACCAGCATCACCACCAGCCTCTGCAGGGGTAGATAGGGAGGGTTCCTCAAAACTGATCAGAGCATCAGAAGAAGCCCTAAAGAACACAAAACAGCTCATGAAAATACTCAACTAATTAATAAATTGTGCTCATAATTTTTTGTGATTTCCTTCTTAATATTATTAAATAAGAAATTATAAAGTGTTAACGTTTCTCAAAAAGCGTTAAAAGCCGTTAGAATAGGATGTTTAACGGAAAAGCATTAAGACTCATTTTCCCATGGAAGGTCAAATTCTTGAAAGACCAAGGTGCTCAAACCAACCTCTTCCAAAAGAATGGGAAAAGGGAAACCAGAGATGGAAGAGAGAATGAAAAATAAGGAATAAATGATGGCAGAAAGTAGAAAAATGGAAATGAAGAGGGGAAATGAAGAGGAGAAGGAAGAGGAGGAGAAAAATAAGACTTGACGAAATCAGAAGAAGAGAGGAAGATTTGCAAAAGATGGATTAAGGAAAGGGATGGGGTCTCACTAGTTTGCCAGTCTTCCTCACATAACATTTCACAAGTCTATCATAAAAACAAATTTTGAGAAGCCTGTAACTGATCTAATTTTGACTTACTCTGTCAAATTAATATCTGCAGGAGAGACCTGATTAGAGAGATAAGAAAAAGAATGAATCAATAATCTTACGAATGACATAGAAGAGGCATGATAATAACTTGATTACAGGTATGAAAGCTCCTGGTGGCAATTTCCCATGCATTTTAATATTCCTCTATGTAATGTTTTCCCCCTTTTCAGACCACATGTAATTCTCTTGACAATAAACTCCTAAGATCCGAGCTGTTTTCTCATGTGCGACCATTAAACAAAATATTATACTCTAGGAAAAGAAACACTGTATTGAAATGGGAAAATATTGCACCAAGACGAAAAGGGTCTATTCCCAATGTATTTCAGTAGACTTTTTTGGTTTGCACACAATATTTTTGCATCTCAGAATTCTTTTTATTCTCTTAAGAATGATATTCTTTGTTTGAGTTGTATTAATATTCATGTGTCTTCCCATGTATTAAACAATGAAATGATATTCAAGGAAATAACAGTGACATTGTCTGATTGCTAAACATTATGTCCAAAGAAAAGCTCTATTAAGAAAATATATAATACAGAACTAAAGTTTTCTCATACTGTTTGAGCTGCTGGTCTTGGAGGCATTGGTGGTACCGTTGTAGGTGCTGGCCTGGGCGGTTCAGCAGGCTTTGACTGGGCTTGGCGGAATCTCTCATAGCGATCATATCGAATAAAAACATTGTTGATGTCATCATTAGTTCTAAGTAGCTCACCTAAACAATTTGAAAAATTTAGAGAAGTAAATAAGTATATGCAATTAATTTAATTCTACTAATAATTAATAATAATAAATATCTTACCAACAACTTCTTCATTTGCCACTTGCTCGAGAAGTACCATCAAACGTTGTTGCATTGCTCGGCATGTTCTATTCAATTCCTGTACAAATAAGCAACAAATAAACATCAATGTGAGCCATCATCACCGACTGTAGATTATTCGCTTAGACTCTTTGTCTCATTTAGTGCAGGGGTCAAATAATCTTGGTCTGCAGTATTTCCTAATCAAAATGGCAATGCAGATTCAGATTCATTTTATTCACACTCAAGGGTGGACTAGCGGTGACAGTGCTTGCCTCTCACAAATGCTCGACTCTCAGCAATGCAATGGGTCCAATTCACAGACTCATCGTATGTGAGTAGCTCGTTGTTTGTTGGTTCTCTCTGGTTCTCCTGTGCTTCGAGGTTTTTCCGCCGGGTTCTCTGGTTTTTCTCCCTTAACTTCTAAATAATTTCCTGGACCTGGATGAAAATTATTCTTTGTAAATCTAGTTACGCTATCAAATTGTGTAGTTTTCTCTTTTTTCTAAATTTCCAGTTACTATTTTAGTGCTGGAAACAGAAAATAAAAATTGACTGAAAACTATTGAGCTCTTTTTCTTTTCTTCAAAGAACACTGCAATTTTAGTTATCTCTGATGACTGAAGGACCACTAATTTTGAACCCTTCAGAGCAAGTGAAATAGTAATAATTTGTGACATTTTAAATCTAACTCAGATATTATCAGATATCATTCTACCTGTAGGAGTTCCAGGTCTCCAGCCTCTTCTTGTCCTGGTGTCATCTCTGTCAGCATCTCCGACATAACTTGTACATTTCCTTGCACAATATCTAAATCCGACCGTAATTTTGCAAGCTGTTCAGGTGATGGGTTAATGGGTCCTGTCATGGCTACTGGTGGTGGTTGGTGAGGTGGTGGCTGCATGGTGGGAGGAGGAGCTGCTGAGGGTTGCTGTGTTGATTTGAGAATAGTTAAACAGATGAAATAATGGGAGAAAGTATATTTGACTGGGAGTGGTCGACTGTGTGATGGCTGCACAGTGGAAGGGTTGCGGTGTTGATATGAGAAGAAAGGGACAAAATGAAGTAATGGAAAAATGGGAAAAGTATAAATTGAAAACCAATTAAAAAATACTAACAAACTCAAGGCTCTCAAATTTAATTTAATTCATATTAAAATCAGTGCTCAGTGATTGGCTAGTGATTGCATCATGATGGAAGGTAATGCCAAGGGTTGCTGTGTTGAATTGAGAAGAGAGGGACAAATAAAATAATGGAAAAATGGGAAAATTTTATATTTAACTGGCAGTGATTGGCTAGTGATTGCTTCAGGATGGAAGGTGCTGCCAAGGGTTGCTGTTTTGCTTGAGAAGAAAAATATAAATGAAATAATGGAAAAGTGGGAGGAAGTGTATCTAAACTGCTGGTGGATAGCTAGGCGATGCAAACAAAATATCAGGTGCATGCAGACTAAATCTAATTTAGAAAATCAAAAGGACGAATGAAGAAATGGAAATGGGATAAAGTATAATTTATGCTCAACAAATGAAAAATGGGAAATGGGAAATAAGAATATGAATAATACAAAATAATGAACATTAACAATATCTATATATCTTACATGTGATGGAGATCCTCCCAAGGGTGCAACTGGTCTTTCTGGTTGTGACTGAAATAAAAAAATCCTCAATGAAAATATTGATATATTATTATATATCTTATTTGATATATTTTTTAGATATAGACAGGTCAAAAATACCAATTTTTGGAAAATACAATGTAAACTAAACCTCACTCAAAATATAACTTATTGTATTTAGAAGCCTTAACTTATATAATTATTATTTTATATAAATATTTTTGAACAAATCCCACCTAGACTAGCTATACAGCTAAATGTGGGTGAATTAACATGAAAAAACTTGTCTGAAAAATCCAGTTTTATTTGGCTTCTATTGTTCCTTTAATTTTAATCTTTAGTCCAAGAGAAAAGCAATACTTAATTTCTGCTAAATCATTTTGGTAAAATCATTTTAGTTGGTTTTAAAAAGAATCATTTCCAGGAACTACACATCTTACCTAAAAGACGATACTCTATATTTTGATGAACAGAGAAATCAAGATTTGCAATTCAAATTTCTATACTTTAATTATCATATACAGTATCTACACCAGTTAATCTCTCCAGTTAACCAATGTCTTGACAATAGTAAGATTATTATTCAAATTAAAAGAATTGAATTGAAAACCAAAATAAAAAGCTGTAACAGTTAAAATACTTTGGACTCAAACTGTAAATCAAAAATATTAATTATCGTGAAATCCTGGATTTTATTTTAAACATTGATATTTTCAAGGTACCATATTATTATGACTACAGTCTGTCAGATTTTTTTTTTTTTTTGAATCTAAAATTCCTACTTTTTAATCATAAATAGCAATTCCAACATTGAGGTCATGTTTTCTAAATTGTGGAAGTTGCATTTAATCTGCTCAGCTTTAAAGTTTTTGTATTTTTTTGCATATTTTATTTTTTTCTGAAAGAGATGGGTGTGGAGTGGGAAATTGGAAATCCCCAGGGCGTGGGGGTGAGAGGAAAAAAAGGTTTGTTTTATATTGAAGAAAACTGGAGTGGGAGACCTTTTTAAAATTTCCACAATAGTTGGGCATTTTTTGGTTTTATTATGGTATAAAAAGCCTTGTTTTTTTTGGACAAACTTACTCTTTCTGGTGTAAATATTGGAGATAAGGTATCCAGGTCTTTGGGCGGAAACTCAATCCCTAAAACAGCAAAGAAACAATACACTGTCAAATGAATGTTATTCATTCATTCTCACTCATTTGTTGGTTTGTCCTTTGTTCATCCTTCCGTTCGTTCATCATTGAAATTCCCATGCACAGGGTCACATTAGTTTCTTTTATATGGCTACCATCTCTATTGTCAGACTTGACGTCACAGCCACCATATTGGTGTACCTTTGACAATAACTTTGTCATTAGTTTGTTTTGTTAGGTACACCAAATTGCTACACATGTAATGTGAATCAAGACATGATTTATCATCGGCAAGGAATCAGACATTTATCAATAGGACTGATGAATATAACTTGGTTTCCATGGAAACAAGTTGATGTGTGCAAGCTGGTATTACCATATGAACATACCTTGGTTTCTAAGAGACTCGTACGTGTGTAGGATATTCCCCATGTCAGGACTGTTCCTGAATGCATCGGCCCAGTCTTGAAGAAGAGAGAGAATCCTTTCTTGTACGACCTGAGGTGCATTAACCTGGGAAGAAGAGAAAACATTAAAATCCCAGTTTTAAACACCCTCCACCCATTATTCAGTCATAAGCCCACTGTTCTGCTGTAGTAAGACAAATATTCTTCCGGATATACCCCCCCCCCCCCCCCTACAGGTGGCATCAAATGAAAGTTTTACTTTTGTCATTCAAGTTGTCATACTCCTAGCTTACCTTAGGATTAAGAATTTTGGTCATTTCCTCAAGGAAATCCTTCTTGGCAACCAGTACATGAAATCTGTGCCCACAGTTCTTGACACATGATTCCAACACCTAGAACGTGAGAAACAAAACATTACAGACAAGCTAGAAATCTTGAATTTAAGATTAAGGGAATGGAGGTTGGTGAAGAAGTAGTTTACTCATCTGTAGGGTCTCAGGTTCGATTCCTGGACTTACAACTATGTGAGTAGATTTTGTTAAGTCTAGTCTCCCTTGATTCAATGGAATTTTCTCTCAAGGGTTCTCTGGCTTTTTTCCCATCGCAAAACCTAACATGCTAAATACCAATATGATCTGTGAGTGGGCGTGAATTAGCCCAGCCCAGAGATTGTTTTAACGTGTTGATAACATTTTGAAGTAATAAACTATAACACATAACATCTAAGTATTAGGGCTTTGTGAAGAGCTTAAAGTGTTTTTATCTAACAGAAAAAGACCCAGCTTTAGATGTTAATTAATTCTTTATATATATGTATTTTAATGTGAAAAGAGAGTCGTGAATCTGCATTTAAAACTTTTTCAAATGTTTTTTGTTTTTGCATTCTTGGTACATCTTTGTATAAAGTATTATTGTGTGATCGCTTCAAAGTCTTAAAATTTACCCATAATGGGATATTTTTCCTTAGATAACGAAAAAAGAGAAGACCCTGAAAAATCAGAGCAAATTAATTATTGAAAGACTTTATTGACTCTATAAAAGACTACAAATATGACTGTATTCTTTTATGTGGATAAAATGCCAATCCTTTTGCTTTTGTTTTTGTTTTCAATTGAAAAATGATTAAGAAGATTAAGTATCAAACAAAAAGAAACTAAGCTTTCAATAACTTATGTGCTCTATACAATGGATCCTAAAAATTAATTCAAATCTCATCAAAAGCAATTTAAAGAAGATTGAAAAAGAAAAAAAAGAATAACTCAAAATTGAATTTTAGAGCATATACAAGCAGATTACTGAAGCCTTTAGGTACGATTAAGCTTAACATATGCATAAATAATAATATAATAAAATTAATGACCTTATGTAAGCTAAGCTTATTCAACAAATTATATAACTTACTGTTAAAGTCAAAATAACACTTTTAAAATTCTTATTATTGGTGAGCCGTTTTCTAATAGCCTTGATTGCGTCTTTAGGCCTAAAATACAAGCAAAACAAACAAGCAATAATAAATTATAAATAAGAGAAATCCTTGATCTTGAAGCAGTTATATTTACTACGATATGTCAGTGAATAATATATAAAGAATGTTCAAGATTTCCCATCAATCTACTCACCCCTCTTCTGTCTCGTTTATTATATCACAAATTTCTAGATTCAAAGCCCAGTCTTCTGACGCCAAAGCTCCATCTGTAGCCCTCTCTATAATTATAAATTTTCGAAAATTCCGTCACAAGACTTACGAATTGAGTGTATTTTTTAGTTCAGAAAGTCAATTCATCCATGAAGCTTCGACGTATTTTTCTTGAACACAAACGAAGTGCTAAAAAAAATTAGCATGAATGTTCGAGGGGTAAATTAAGATAATAAAATTGAAGGAATTGTAATAAAATAATGTTTGCAAGCTGACCTATTCTCTGTCCAACAGGAGAAGAAAAGGGATTCGAAGCAAACAAGGACGCCATCTTGGATTTGGACGGGAAAAATGACGACATTTGCTAAAAATAAATACTAGTACCCAGGCGCACACGGTTAGAGCCTCGTATCAATGCTCGACTCAGGTCTCCTGGTTGCGCAAAGCACAAAATGGCTGCTAATGAAAGGTGAGTTGAAGGGTGTTCTGATTTAACGAGAATATTCAGCCCAAATCATACGTTTTTTGATGGATATTACTATTTATATGGTTGGGAGAGGAATTTAACTTGAGCGTGGTGGATTTTTTTTGGTGTTGTAGTTAACAAAATTGTTTTACGTGGCCACATAAATTTACCTGTAATTTTGAATGTTATTTTTTATCAATTGATTCCCTTATTCTTCATCTAGATTTACTGGGTTTATTTGTTTGCTTCAGCTAGTCTTTTGCGCTTTGAATCTAGAATTAATTGTAGCTGTTACATCTAGCTTGATTTTCGTAAACTGCTATATATATCTTACTAAGAGACGACCTGTGCATCCGGCTCAAAGGTTAAAGTATTACATCATCGTCTTTCTGTCTGGCTTGTTTCGTCTGATTTGTTTCGTTAGTCTCTACGAAAGGAATAACGAGTCAATAATTCTGTCTATGTTGCTCTTGAGTAATTAAAAAATACTTTGGACCCTTCTTCATGTATTTGCCACATTATATCCTTTATTAGCTTTGTTTTATTGTATAACTTGGGCTCTCTCCCCTCCCCCCCCCCCCAAAAATCAAATTACGTAAACTTTGTCCAGTACCTGAAGGAGCCAACTCATCTTTAAGCAATTGCCAAGGGGTTGGGAGGGTCTGAGAAGAGTATATTATGTAGTACCAGAAAATATCCATACCTCCCCCCATAAAAGGGATTGGAATTAAGGAGGGTCAGAGGAGGGTATATTGTGTAGTTCCAGAAAATGTCTGTACCACAGATTTACAATGTCATTTCTTTAGATCTCCAAGTGAGGAGGAGCCAAGTTCCAGCTGTGTTATAATCCATGAAATTTATGACTCTGAGGATGCACATGAAGAGTTTGAGGCCAAACTAGAAGCTGCACTGGAATCAGGGTGTGCCACTATCATCATAGAACCTACTAAAATTGGTGAAGAAACCACAAGATGGATTCGAGTTGGCAACTGCCTACACAAGACATGCGTTGTCACTGGATCTATAGCACTGCTAAGTCCATTTATCATGCCGAGAGCATTTAGATGTCCAAGTTCTTTTGGTTTTAGTGGTATCAGCATATTCTGTGCCTTGTTATATGGAGTATCATGGCAGTTTGACCCGTGTTGTAAATACCAAATAGAATATGACACTAAAAAACTAGCGCAACTACCAGGGGGGATGTCATCGTCCCCGGTTGTACTAATAAGGACTGATGACAAATATAGAAAAATCCTTCATAATGCTATTGCAGGTGCGGCAGCTCTTTACTGTGGATGGAAGATATACATTTCATATTATGGATAACTGGATTACCTTATCGGCACTTACATAGCATTGTGGAATAAACCTATTTTAAAAAAGGTTGCCAGAGGTAAAGTAGGAAGTTGCAAAAGACCAAAAGGATGGATATGAAGAATTTTAGAAATTTTTCTAATTGGGGTATTTTGTCCACTAACAAGCAACAAAACTAAGCAACATGAATATATCAACACTAGACTTTGTCTTGACAATAATAATAATGAACACAAGTTATTCAAGCTATAGACCCCTTGCAGCATAATTGGAATGCAGATCAATTTGGAGGACATAGCAATAGGTTTCCAATTCTCATTAGATTGAAATTCTTTTGTTTTGTCCTCCAAGTTGAGCTGCTTTGATGTCGCATGCAAGGGGATCTATTCTTGGTTCCTGAAATGAGCTAGGCTTTGCACCATTATGTTATCACAGCCATGACAGGAGGCAGGAACAATTGAACCTGATCTAACGTGATTTATACAAGAAGGATTCAGTTTCTCTGAGGAAAAAGACTGTTGTTATGCCTCTTGTCATGTGTGCCATATCGTGTGGTGCAAAGCCTCTATTGCTTATCACAGATCTTCTTCAGCTTTGACAACAATTTTTGAAATTGGTGTAAGATATTCCATCAATAGAGTGTGGAACAAGGAATTCTTAAGTACTAAGGAAGATTAATTTTTCACAAGAGAGTCTGCAGGCCAAGGAAACAGTGCTAAATTCCTTAGGGGGGGGGGGGGAGTGGTATGGATAATTTCTAATGTAACTACTTAGTTGAATGTCAGAAGATTAGTTTAGATTACATTGTAATTGTCTTTAGATATAAATCTTGATTAATTTTAGTTTGTTTTGTCTGTGCTTTTGTGTTATTTATAAACAACCATGTTAACCTCTAAAAAGCTTGTTTTGATAACTTGGCTATGATTTCAACATCGATGTTACAACCAGACTGAATGTTTGTTTTGGACTCTGGTCATTTAATTAAGTATACAAGTAGGTGGGGGAGAGAGGAGTGTTCTGCAATATTTTCATGGCTGTTCTGCTGTGGTTTTGGGTTTAACTCCTTAACAACACTAACTACTTGCGAGTAGAGATTGTAAGGTCTCTCCCTTGATTTGAAAATTCTTTAATCCTTACCTGAATTCAAGTTCGATCTGTGAGTACCCATTGTTTTTAATGAGTTTGATGTTTGCCCTAGGCCTTAGATCCCACCAAAGGTTGTTTCAGGTTTTGATCAGGGTTTGATCATTCATCTGCGAGTCAAGGTACTTACCAATGTATGCGAGCATATTACAAAATTTGAAGACTGCAAAAATGAATGTGTCATCACGAAGCCACACTCTCGGTCAAGAAGACCCTGGGGATGAGGTTGCTAATGAAAGGAATCACGCTCATGTGCAGCGTGGAATAATCTTTTTCATTAGAAATTCCAAAGTAAATTTTAAAATCTCAAAAATTAAGTGTTGTGTGATTGTTTATTGCATTTCCCAGTTTACCCTTTACAAAATTAACAACTGTAATGATCATTCCCTACCATATTAACTGAAAAACGTATTAGTGGGGTCTGACTTTTATGGGCTTCACTGAACCCTTTAAATTTTAAAATTACAATTCAAATCTGTCCTTATGGTGCATTAGATTATGGGATGGATCTGGACAGCAGATGCAAAAGCTTTACAGTCTCGTGTCTAGCTCTATTAGCACCAGACTTCCTCTGGTTAACAGTGCTTCTCATTCGGAAGGGGGATCGTCGCGGAATCGCCGTCGCGATTAAAAACTGAGGTTTTCGTGGACGTCAATCAAAGTGTTTCCTTGACATTGTTAGAAAACTCAAAGTTTGAAGAGCGTGTGTCTATGGAATGTCACCGGAAAACCCCTTGATTGACGTCCACCAAAACCTACTTCATCGCGCCGACGATTCCGCACATACACTGGCTTGCGAATCAGTCTTTCTTCCATTGCGCAAATGGTGAGTCAAACCTTTCATTTCTCTTAGAACTTTTGCTCTCATCACGAGAATAATTAACCCTCTTTAATTTCCTTGTCAATATTGCATCTAGGATATCTAGTTTCTTAATTTTCATGAAGCGCTCTGTTTTGTATCCATCAGGGATCATAGTATTGCGGTATTCTAAGACATATATCAAGTCAAGTCTCCCATCCCCGTCGATATCCTTCACAAGTGGTTTGGATATTACGTGTGGAATAAAGTGTTGGCAATTGGCGGTGGGCGGTGGTTCACCAAACTGCTTTTTGTACTCATGTGGATCTGAAAAAGAGGAGAAAATAAGATGTCCCTTTTTTCAGAAAACGCGTGCAATTTTGTCTCCCCCTCTTCCAGATAAAAGAGGAAGTTAACTATCGGGACTAGGAATCCTTCCCCACCCCAAATGTTCAGCTATTCTGGGTAATAAAGAATAACCAAGATTTGGAAAATGGAGACAGGAATATTATGAGATGTAACTGTATGACTGTGAAACGGGACATGACACGGCACGGCATGGAAATTCAACCAATCACAGTGATCGAAATCAACGCTTATCCAATCAACGTACCTGATATAATTATGAAGTTACCGTCACGGTCACCCTACGGAGTGACTGCCGACATCCGCTACTCAGCAAATCATAGCGCACGAGTAGCTGCTCAACCAATCAGAATACTACATTACGTTACCGTCACGGTCACGGTACGTCACGCAAGTACCATGACATTTCTCACAGTCATACAACTTTTTGCTCTAGTATCAATTACTGACATTATATTTACCTAAGCTGATAATTTCATCTTCTGTGATCTCCATCATCCGTAATCGTTTCTCGTCCCTGTACACCAACACCACGCTTAGTTCTTTTGATAGATCCTTCTCTTGCTTATCACAAGCCAGCAATAAAGACTTGTCAGGTTTTTTCCCCGTGAAGAATTCTCTCTTTGTCTTGTTCGCTTCAATCGTGCTTTTGACCTCTACAGAAGAATTTTTCAAAGGCGCTGAATTCTTTAGTTTTTCTCTCTTTTCCTTTTTCAATTTCGTGTTAGGAAACTCCTTGAACGACTTAATCCTGGTCCTCGGAGCTGGCAGAGCTGTAGTCGGCTTCGCAGCTTGTGCTTGTTGCTCTGATCGTAAATTCTCTTTCAATTTTCTAAGGAATTTTTTCAGCGCCTCGTAATCGATTGATCTCATTTGTTCAGAGTTTTTAGTAGGCGTGGGATGGATGACGTAGGAGTATGGTCGGTGATCGTTCGGATTATCAGTTTTGATGTAAAAGAAGTACGGTCGGTGGTCGTTCGGGTTATCAGGTTTGATGTTATAGGAGTTTGGTCGGTGATCGTTCGGGTTATCAGGTTTGATGTTATAGGGGTTTGATCGGTGTTCGTTCGGGTTATCAGGTTTGATGTCATGGGATTTTGGTCGGTGATCGTTCGGGGTATCAGGTTTGATGTAAGAGGAGTATGGTCGTCGGTTGCCGTTCGGATTATCAGGTTTGATGTCATAGGAGAATGGTTGGTGATCGGTCGTGTTATCAGGTTTAATTTTGACTGGAGTATTTCCGTAAGGCTTATCTTCTAAGGTACTTTCTTGGGTGTCTACGAGGCTGGTTTTTATATTTTCCTGGTTATCTGTGTTATGGACATCCTTATCGTTGAGACTCTTCACATCAGTAGTATATTTATCATGATGAACTTTAGCTTTAGAATCTTTACGATGATTACTTTCTTTAATAATATTGCCATCGATTACGTCACCACCACCGTTGCTTTCCTCATTATCGTCCCCTCCATCATCATTGTCATCATCGCCATCATCAACGATAGCTTGCAGGTCATCAATCACGTGTTCTTCTCTCTCATCACGTGACTTCCCTTCATTCATCATCTCCAGTAAGTCACGAACAACATCACTCAACTCTCTTCTTCTTCTTCTTGGTCCATCTCTTTTCTTCTTCTTCGCCACAGTCTCGTCATTTCCGTGGTATTTTCGATATCTCTCCGTCAAGTATCCCTTCACCTTCGACTTGGGTAACCATAGCAACAACCCTTCTGGGATTCCATCAACCTTGGGTACTCCCAAGGGGGGAACGGGTAGGGGATTAGCAAGTGTGAACAGCCATCGAACTAATCCGTTTTTTCCATTGAGGACCACAATTCTTGACGACTGGTTGTTAAGCTTAATCATGACAGCGACGTCAATCAAATGGTTGCCAAGGGATACAATGGCTGGTAAAGCACTGGGAATATAAACATGGTAAACATTAATGAAAACCATGGGGTTTTATTTCAGGTATCAGTAGAACATGTTAAAACATTTGGCTGAAACTTGTGTGCAACAGCGTGACAAGCTTCACACTTAGATAAACCCAAAGGTTGTTTCAGGGTTCGATCTGTGAGCTAGGCCAGCCCTGACTTTGATCAGCCTAGAGGTTGTTTCAGGGTTCAATCTGTGAGTTAGCCATGCCCTGACTTAGATCAGCCTAGAGGTTGTTTCAGGGTTTAATCTGTGAGTTAGCCATGCCCTGACTTAGATCAGCTCTTTGGTTGTTTTAGGGTTCGATCTGTGATTTAGCCATGACCTGAAATTGATCTACTGTCACTAACGGCACAGCGCACCGCGAGGTTTTTAGTATAATCTCTTAACACGACTTCATGCCGGCCTACCTGTCATTTACTCCCACCGTCAGTCTCCTCGACCAGATCTCCACCGCATTTTTACCATCAAGAGCTTGCACTGTTACTCCATTCTCAAGACTACATAGCACGACATCTTCAACTCCGTCTTTGTTCAAATCCGCAAACAGCGGTGGCGTCAGAACCAAGGTGTCTTTGAACAACTCGATGAAGCCAAACTCATTCGGCTCGTTCAAACCCCAGGGTGTTCTTCTTTTCGCGATGGAAGAATTATGAATCCTGTTTGATAGATCTCGTACTTCTATTGCGAGTAGAGTACCAGTTTTGGCTAATTCTGGTTTGATTCCGATGAGGATGTAATGTAGTGTTGCAGAAACGCGATGTATTCGAAGGAACACATGTTCTTTGCTGATTCGAGAAAAAATCGAGAGAAGAACACTCGTCCCAATCAGTTTGCCCGATCTTCCTGACAATACGTTTAGAGTATTTTTACCTCGAGCATAAGCTCGTCTTGACTGGTCAAGCCGAGGGTTGGGCGAGGCATTTAGCAGTAAGATATCTTGAAAATGATCGCCATCAATGTCTGGGATCGTTCGGAACGAACCAACGTCTTCCAATTTTTCTGCCTGCCATTTCTTGTTGCCATTCACCGTATCGATAAAAATAATTTTGTCTTTCCCTTCCTGGACAAAACACCCTGGTCTTTCCTGGAAATTGTTCTTCTTCCTGACATGTTTTATACACTGGACTTTCCCTAAATTTCCGTCGATGTCTGTGCTCCAAAGAGACTTTCCATTGCAACCTTTCAAAGATAAAACTCCGTGGCAATGCCTTCCTGGACAACTGGTATTACGAGACCCACCATTACCAGGAAATCTATACCCTACCAGCAAATTCTCCTGACTGTATTTCCCGTCATTAAAGTCTCTCAAGACCAACGGTGCCATTCCGCTGAAATTCTTAGACCAGTGTTTCAACGGCTTGTTTCCACATTCTCTATCCTTCGCACAGGACTCATGATGACAAGGCAAAATGAAAGCGAAGGCGAAGATGGTAAATACACAGACCAACAACGACCCGACCAAACAAATGCGGCGTTGAGTGGAAAACTGCGTCTGGTTATGTTCTTTTGATTCTGCGTCGTTTTCTTTTTCAAAGTCCGCGACTTCGTCATTTTCTGACTCGCTTTCTTCTGTATCAGCATCCTGGCTGTCGGGAGATATGGGCCTTTCTCTCTTCGCTCGCTTTTGGTCTCTTATATCTTTGTCAATCTTCTGTGTTAATGATTCATAATCTAGCTTTCGTTTCCCGCTCTCCATCGCTCAAAAATAAGGAATAATTTGCTCAAAAATAAAGACTAGAACGATAAAAGTGATTGAATGATAGTCTGTTTTCAACTCTTGAATTGGGCGAGTATCTCACACTTGACTTGGCTCTTGACAGATAAGGAGTCCGGCTTATAAAACCACGAATCGTGAAAAACCCCTTAGTATATCCGAATGAATTAAACTAAATTGAAAATTCAAATCATCGAATAGCGAAGGAAAATCAAGTTTTCTTGACAATGAATTCAAGCAAAATTGTATTCAAATACCCTGAAAATTTCGTTCTTTTTTTCTAGTCATTCGTATCTTACGAGGAACTAGTGAATTTAGATCTGCAGCGGTAGTCCTGACGAAAGGTTGAAGCTTTCTGTCTCATTGATAAAATGTTGCCCGATCAGTTTTTTTCGCTGTTTAAATTCAACACTTAATCGGCGTGGAAATTACGTAGAAGTAGTTAAAATGGCTCACGGAATTTTTTATGTTAAACAATTAATTTGTCTTTAAATTCCAATAATTATCGTTTCATATATAATTCCTTCTGGTTTTGTTCTCATTAGTATTCGCTGGATGTCGTGATAATTATTGCAAGGAATGACTTTTACCGTGTTTTTCTCGCTTGAATTCTACAGCTCTTGTAACAGATATTGAGGTTTTTCCCTTCTGTCTTTCAAGTTGGAAACGAAGACGAAATTCTTGTCCCGCAAGGAGGTGCGAAGGGGATTTTTTTGGAAGTGACAGCGAGAATGTCAGATTATGCTGGGCAACACTTCTGCTCCGTGTGAAATTTTCCCTCATTAATTTTTTCCTCTAAGATTCCAGATGTTATTTTTCCAAGCAAACAAAAAATTAAAAATTAAAAACAAGAAATACAAGCCACCAAACCAAGTAGAATAAGATTGCATAACTTAATCGGGGGCGTTTGAAGTTGTGAGAATTCCTATGACGTATATGTCCGCTGACCGAGTCGAAAACTACAAAATGTAATTATTCAGGAAAAAATCTCCGAAATCTTCGGCAATTCCTCGATTATCAATACTGATAAAAGATTTCTAGACTAAGATATCAGGAACGTTGGAATGTTTTTTGCATTTAAACTTAATGATTGAATAAACAGATGATTTAACAAGGGCGTTTGAGGGAATTCCAAAAAACACATTGATTTATAGTCATAAAATATTAAATTGAGTTGAACAATAACGGCTTTGTGTAATCCTTTTGAACAGTAAAGATCTTATGAGATAAGGGGGAAAGCGTAAATCTATTAAGTTTGCTCACTCATGATGAAAAACAAAAATAAAGGTCGAGAAGAAATGCTGTAGTTTAGTGAATGGAGTTGTTGGCGAGGGTACTTTGTCGACGTTCCTTTTCTAACCGATGAAAAAAGAAAAGAAGAATGAAGAAGAAAAAGAAAAAGCCAAGGAATAAAAGCAAATTAGAAATAAACTGAACCAAATATCTCGATATTAATTACAGAAGAAAACTGAATTAAATGAATATCCCGATAACTCGACATAAATGGTACTAAATATCTGATATTACTGGATGGATTTTCAGGTTTTTGGCCGGGAATATCTTTCTAGCGTTCCCTCAGTCTAGAGCCCAGAGTCTTCCGTTTGTTTGGTCAGCGGACTGGCGTCGGAAGACGCTGGAGGACTCTGGGTACGAGATAGGCGTTCACTCAGTCAATCCCTGACATATATTCCCAGTCTCTCTCTTCTCAAATGTCCACGATAACCTTGGTACGAGTCTCACACAGATCACTAACTCGGACGCGATTGATAATCAATACACCCCAATAATTCAACATAAAGATACATGCTGAGCTCTTACAAACCAATCCGTGCCTGACGATCTATAAATGGCTTCCTACTACGATTTACACGTAGAGATACGCCCAGCTTTAAACCCTTAGACATGCCGCCTAATCTGCTGGGTTTTTTTTCGATTTCCTGCTCACTCGACGCACAGCGCGCTCAACCACTGGGAAACTATTGTTTCTTATTTTCTCTTTGAAAGACAAGCCCACAAGGGTATATCCTAATCACGTTAAATCTGTGAAAACCGCTCATTTATAAATCGCACATTGACTGGTATACCTTGAATAGAACAGTTTGTCTTTTGTCAGTGTTCTAACCTACTTGGAAAATTACTTGGTCAAGTTCTTTTGTTCAGACACTCAGCAAGGAATATTCTATTTAACTTGTGTTTTGAGCGACTTAACGACTTGGTTCCATCAGTTGATACAATAATACGTTTACATAGATAAGAATTGAAGAATTGGGTTATTTCTTTCTCTTTCTTAGGCTTCTCTTCTTTCCCTTCTCTTCTTTCCTAGTCATTAATTATTTATTTCTCTTATTTACTTTACTTTCTATTTCTTTTTGATGCGATGTCTCTTCTCTTCTCTTCTCTTCTCTTCTCTTCTCTTGTCTTGTCTTGTCTTGTCTTGTCTTTTCCTTTCCCTTCCCTTCCATTCCTTTCCCTCCCCTTCCTTTCCCTATTTTTTCTCCCTTCCCTTCCCTTCCTTTCCTTTCCTTTCCTTCAAATGAACAGCAGTTTTCCTTTTCTTTATTTCTTCTCCCTTTCAGTCTTCTATTCATTTCTTTCCTTCTGTGGGCCTAAAATACCGGCAGTTACCCTGCAAACAGAGTTTAGTTTTCTTCCCTTCCATAGAGCTGAGCGGCAGGCTGTTTAGGGTCCGACCTGAAGTCAAAACGAAGGACAGAGAAAGACCTCTGGCAGCAGGGGAAAAACCGTGTAAAAAAACAAAATTCACCGTCCAACACGCGCGCGACCTTAACTTCCCAACTGCTCTCATTTAACCATTTCCTAAATGAAACCTCAAGTTGTTTTTCCTGGGCACTTTCGAGGTTCAGAAGCGATTACAAAGCGAATAGAGTTACATTTAAGTATCATTGATATTTGTATAGTCAATATTTTCAGTTCTGGTTATGTTTGATAAGACTTAACAGTTTGTTGAACAAACTTTGTGGGATTAGCTGTGTAAACGAGCAAGCAAGGTGTGTGGCTTGATACAGGACACTCAGCTCTGTAACTCCGAAATAATTCAGTATCTAGATCTAGATGTGCCATTAATCTCTCAAACCGTCTGTTCACACAGCGAAGGAACCAAAATACAGTATTTTGCCTACAATATTTGAAACTTCAAGGTTTATTTCAAAGAAAATCTCTGGCTAAATCTTAATGGAGGAGTAATATGACTGATTTGAAGGAACGACGGTTGAATTATCTTTCTGATCCTATGAAACTGAGCTTACATCATGTTGGTCGAAGTCGAACTGACTTTCGAAAGAATTGACTGTAAGTTTTAAAAATGCATATACATACTTTTGTAAAGAGTATATGTTTATTTTTCTGCCAGAAAATTAAACCTCAATGCTTTTGCTGAAGCCAACTAGAAACTTGAATAGAAAAGAAAATTGCATGTGCTATTGTCAAGATTATCCTGAAATTTATATCTGGATAATTTTTTTATTGCTTTCACTGGGAATGTTATATTATTCCTCGATTGTTGCGAGTTTAAAAGTTTCCTGGTATTGGGGAATGTAATCTAGCTTTAGAAATAAAGATTGTTGAAGGTTTACTATAATATTAATAGCAGTTCAAATGAGCAGTAATAAGACAACATTTTCTACAAACTTCTTTTCGCTCGCTGAGCTTATGAAGACGTTGAGTTCATCAATCATGTGATTACAGTCAAAATGTTAAACGTTGAGGAAATAACTTTTTTTGCGTATAACGAAAGTTTTATTTTGAATAGTAGTAGTAGTAGTAGTGGTTAGTAGGTATTTATAGTTTTTGAATAAAGTCGTGAGTAAAATGTGTTTTGTTGACAAGTTTTGCTGCACTAGTGCTGTTATTATTGTGAAGAGAAAGGGCGGAGGGAGAGAAATGAAGGAAGACGGAGAGAGAAAGAAAAAACCGATCCTGAACCTCATATGTGAGGAGTTTGTTAGTGTTGAGCCGCTCTCCCTTGCCACGAGGGTTTTTCTCCTGGTTCTCTGGTTTATAAATCAAAGTTGAGTTGAGTTGAGTTGAGTTTTTTTCGGGTATGGTGTTCTCTTGCTTGTTACAAGGGTTTTTTCCAGGTTCTCCGGTTTTCCTCCCTCCACAAAACACGACTTGTAAGTTGAGTTTGTTTGGTGTGTTGTTCTCTCCTGTGCCACAACGGTTTTCTCTTGGTTATCGGGTTTTCCTCTCTCCGTAAAAATCAAAATGTTAGTCGAGGGGGGTTTGTTTGATGTGTTATTCTTGCCCTTGCCACGAAGAGTTTCTCTAGGCTCTCCGGTTTTTTCTCCCTCTGTAAAAATGCCCTAAGTCCCAAAGGAATATTGATAAAGGTCTAATGCGAGTAACTTAGGGGAAAATGTACTAAGCCAAAGCGAAAATTCACTCAATCTTTGATAAATGATAAGAATAAAGCTTAGAGAATTGATTCGTGAAAAACTGAAAGAGATGTCGTAAGACCAAGAGAACCGAGTCAAGGCGTAGAAGTGAGTTTCATAAGCCGGCAAGAAGCGGTATTAACATCATTTGTTAGTAAGAATTTAACCTCGATATATTCATAGGAATCGATATTTTTTGGACAATAAGAACCTTTTCTAATTTTCCTATTGTATCTAAGAAAACACTCAAGTATCGAGCTCAGTTCTACATTCATTTAGTGTAATAAAAATTAAGACGTTTTAGGAATAATATTCCAGAGATTATATTCATAAATCGTTGGGATATTATCGAGAAAGTCAGCGAGACTGAAAAGTTAAACTTAGTTGAACAATTAAAACATGGTTTCTTAACACTGTTCTTTCGTTCTATAATTTTTAAAAAAGTAGAAAATAGTTTGTCGTCATTGTTGTTTGTCATGGTTTTCGTGTACTTTACAGTGTGGTTTGTATCCTCGCTCCACAAGGAACGGATCTTGCGTGGAAAATCCCAGGAAATTTCGTGAGTTTTTTCTAATACCACAACGCTAACCCAAAAGATATTTTTCAAAGTAAGCCCTTAAGCCATATAAAATAACAGAAACATTTGTTCTCTTCAAACTAATCTTCGAGGAAGCAGAGTGAACTATACCCCCAGCACAGATCAAGGCAAATCCCCATCTGCGTTTTACGCTATCCCTTCGCGACTCATGAACTCACGAATCAATGCCAAAACTAGCCGCTTGAATTATAACAATAACAAAGCTCTGAATAACTCAAGATAATTAGCTCAAAGTCGAGATAAAACACTCCCTATCTCGGCTGAGATGTTTTCTTTTTGACTGTTTAAATTGGGATTAATGAGACAAGACTCGAATCGACCCGTTTATCTATCGATATTATGCTTCATGTTTGAAATCCGAAAGTGATTCAACTCTTGTAAACTAAATAAACTGTTTTCCATTCCTCAGTATTTTGAATCCCAAAAAACCGTCTTTAGAATTTTATTTCAAGATAAAAAAAGAATAGAAAAGGAGTCAGTAAAAACGGTAAAAAATATGAGCAAAGTAAGCGCTTACTTTTTAAGTTGAGAAATCGCGGAATTTTCAACTTTCCGTTTTAGTCCATTCCGGCTCGAAATATTAAATTGTATGGGATTTAGTTTATTCCTTTCGCAATCATTCCTCTTTCTTTATTTTGCTTACGACATTTCCAAGAATCACAGAAGCTTTAATTTCTTAAAGAGATTTTAGCTTTTGTTTTCTCTCAAATAAATATATATTTAGAAATGTTATTTGTAAAGATTATCATTAAGACGGTAAAATATTTTGATATACATGTTTGACTTTCAGTGTCAAAATTCCTTTGTGGATAAGCGCACAAAAGGCGGTGAATATCGGCAATTTTTAAATAATTTTGACCAAATATAGAAACGATAGTCGTAAAAGAAAAGTCGCCAGCAAAATAGTAATAAATTTATATCAAAAAGCGTTGAAATTCTTTGAGTTTTCTAACGTTTCTGTTTGTTAAATAAAATAGTTCAGAGCTTTGACTGCTATTTTAAGAGCCGGTTAAATCAGTCATATGGCATGTGTTGAAAATGTTAAGCTGTTTAAGTATAGAAAATGATAAATAGAAAAATATTAAAATATTAACCAAATGTGCTAGAAAAATAACGTCAACACCCAGTCATCTGCGATAAAAAAATATTCTAAAAATTTTTTAAATATAAAAAAATCATTAATAAACAATAGAGGAAAGGAAATGATTTTCGTCGTTTAAAAAAGTGAAAACAATTGCGTTGAACTCAATGAGTCAAAAGCGAAATACGGATTTTCTAGAGTTATAGATTGTCGTGTAGCATCGACACAGTTTGTAGCCCAAGGCGTTTGTCTATAAACAGCTTATAACAGCGCATTCAATCCTAATCAAAAACACCCCGGAAAAACGAAAACCATTCGTCGACACATCGCAAAAATTAAGTCAATAACAACGGATTTTAACTGTTTATACGGTCAACTTGTTCTCACAGATTGTTGTGTTTTTTAATTTTAGTCCGGTTTGTAAACGGAGGAATGGTTGTTTTGATAATACACAAGTTGAATCCATCACGGGATCCCTTAGAAACCTTTCTCCTGCCTCGAATCGGAAACGACAAAGTTATCCTTATTGATTAGCGACTTGCTTAGAGAAACACAACTCCGTTTATTCAGTATTTTGAGACAGCTTGGCTCCCAAAACCGGAAATCTAAGAGTTATTCTGACTGTTTTTAAGAAAATATTGTAATTTCAGGTCGCGAGGCCTTAAGGAAACGACGAGATGGTTTATGCAATTTTTTGAGCCGCCGGTCGCGAAAAGCGTTGTCACTGTCTTCCCTAAATATATATTTTAATATTGTATAGAAATAAAGGCAAAAAAGGTGTGTTTAGTAATTGTTTATCCATTGGAATTGTCAATATTGACCTCAGGTTTAATGGTCTATCAGTACTTTAATAAAATGTTTATATAATACTGAATTATCTTAGGCAAGACTTGCCGAGAACCAGAAACGAAAAGTTGAGGTTTAAGATCATATTTACTTTGTCATCAACATTTTGTTTTAAAAATGTGAAGTTGTTTTGAAATCTTGAAAATATTTCGTATACATTTCGAAGGCTTGGGGAAAATTTAAAAGGCGAAATTTCAGTACATTTTAAAGATAGGACTTTAATTTAGAATTGATCGTTTAGTTCAAATCGTTTTGACAAAGAAAACAACACGTCTGGTCAGAAAAGTAATTTGGTAAAACAAGTTGGAGTTTTGCAAACATGCTAAGCTTAGAGCGTCAAATTTAACACAAATTACTTAAGTTGGCTTAAATTGACTGGAATAAAAATATACAGCGGAGATTTCGAGGAAGTTTTGAAGATTAATACTTTAAAGTTTAGTGAACAAGAAGAGGAAGAATAAATTAATCTGATTAAGAATAAAGAAGTATGTACTTAAATTAAGTTGAAGAATTAAAAACCGCATTCAAACTTCGCAATTTATTGAGGTTCAATTCGTTTAACTTTAAACGTATAGACAATCACAGTTCAAGAGGACCGTTTTATCTTGTACACCTTTAGAGAGATAAGGATCTTCATTTTTGTACAAGTAATAATTATTTATCTGGATCACAATCTTATTGTCAAATGAAGAAGTCGAGGCGTGTTGATTTGGCGGGCCAAGTTTTTTTGGGGTCACAGCTAAGACAACTCGACAACTTCCAGTTGTTCTATTTTTAATCTAACATACGAGGAAATCAGTATTTACATTTTAGAGTTCATTAGCTCCTAAACTACGAGAGATTTTGATAATTTTAAGGAGATAAAAATTTGATTTACAAGAAACAAGAAACTTTTGGAATGTCAGTTAAGGCCATGAAAGAAAATAGAAATTCTCCAAACTCAAAGTCAGTAATTTGGCATTGAAAACTACGGAACGTTTGAAATAAAAGTTTTTTTTAAGCGAGAGAGGTATTTACAGGATGTTGGATCTTGTGGAAGGACGCATTCTTACAGCAACTTGAAATATTTCCGCTCTGGTCTTTCTTCCTTTCGAGTTCATGTGATTATCGAAAACGGCTCTTGACGTTAAGTATTTGTTCTATACTAAATGGATGAGGAGAAAATCTAGATTGTCTATCGGTTGTTAATCTATCTTTAACTTCGCGTGAGGGGCTATTCGTGGAGTTCTTTTTAAGACCTTGCGAGTTTATACTCGGATTAGTTGTCTCTGTGATCAATTCTCTGGCTTCTGATTCATCATTTTCCATAGATTCATTCCTTTTCTCGTTAGAGATACAATCAACGCTCTCCGAGTCCTTATCTACGCTATCCTGCGATGTTGTGGACTGCTTGTGGTAAGCTTGGTGTCGTCTTCTACGTCTTCTAAAGTTCCCATCTTCAAACATTTCTTCGTATGCAGGGTCTAAGGTCCAATAGCATCCTTTCCCCGGATCGGATCTTTCTCGTGGTACTTTAACGAAACATTTATTCAGCGATAAATTATGTCGGATACTGTTCTGCCATCCACGCTTATTCAGCCTGTAGTAAGGGAAGTTCTCCATGATGAATTGATAAATACCACTTAAAGTGATTTTGCTCTCCTTCGATTGCTTAATAGCCATTGAAATCAAGGCTACATAGGAGTAAGGAGGCTTTGGAAGGGGTTCATAGTCGCGAAAGTAAACTCCTCCATGGAAGGGCGAGACGTATCCACTTGGAGAATATCTGTACAACGAACCAACTGAACATCCAAAGTTTGTACACGGAGCCACTTGAGAATGAATCGACGGATTATACAAATAAGGTGAAACGTGGTAGCACCCTTGGAGGTTTGAGAACATTGTTACGTTCCTACCTTATTGAAGTCAGTTTCAAATACTTTGCTCTGTTCGTCCGTGAACGAGGTCTTGATCAGCACAAGGTCGATGGAAGTAAAGACAAATGCGAGGTGATACTGTCATATTTATCTTAGACCACCTAGTACGTTTGTTTATGGACACCATGTCTTTTGTTTCCAAATATTTGTTTACAAATAGGTAATAAATCGACCGGACCACCCAACGGGATGAACAGGGTCACACAAGTGTAGAGGATAATATACCCAATGAATCTCAAGCATATCTCTCTGCAAGGAAATGAGAATATAACGAAGCTACGACTGTTATCAATAGGGGCCGGCTCGGCGCCTTTTTTGTCAAGAAAGTTAGAATCATTAGTTGATGCTATCGCGAGGTTTTCCTTTCGTCAATATTTAGATTGGAGAATCGAGTGAATGATCTCTCGCGAGGCCGGCGATAATAGCTCAATTGTTCACTGACGTATAAAAACTGTTTCCGAGCGATCAAAGATGATATAATGTCACTATGGTTTCTTCATTCCTTGGGGATATCTAACAGGGTTATCTAACCAAAACAAACACGAAACCTATGGAATCTAATCAAGGAAAAAATTCTTTGGAAATTTAAAAATATCTCCTGTATCGATGTCGTCGCGGGTTTATGAAATCTTGAAGTTATTACAGCGAAGCTGTGGGGCGATTACACAAGCGCGAAATCTATACAGATAAGGATAAAAAGTTGACAAAAGTTTCTCCCATATTTTCTTGGAAGTAACGATAAGGCTATTTAACTTAAAGTGGTTTTAACAATCATAGCAATCCAAGCTAACCACACACACTCGCTATTCATGTTTGAATTTATTTGAATTTATGTTTTTAGCTTTTTCCTGAAATGAAAACTCAGACGTTACTCGAACTTATTGTTTCAAATATTGTGTGGTTTAGAGCACAGTGTCTAAAGTATCGTTAGTAGAGTTGCGGGTAGATACCTGGTGATATGGACCCGCCATGCGGTCATTATGACGTAGTACTGGTGTCAATCTTCCAAATCGGCTTTAAGGGACCCCCTGTGGTCATATCACGTGATAAGGGAGATGTAAAACGCAATAATCCGTGGATAAATGCTAGGGTGTTTTCCTTCTTAACTTTGAAGACCTTCGGGATGAACACTAGGTATGAGGTGACTAAGCTAGTCAGGATATTATGCATGATTTGTGCTAAAGTGTTGATTCTAACTTAAACGCGATTATTGAACTTTTCACAAAGATTAAAAATCAAGGTAAACTAAAAAATCGAAAAAAATATCGCACTTTTAGAAAAATTATCAGTTTTAAACAATTTTATATAAAAGCATAGTAGAAAAAATTTGATAGTTATTGCGACAATAGGCAAATGATTTTATTGAGAAGCAAATCTGGGATCTAGGAAAAGGGGCTGACATTTTAGTCGGAAAACCATTTGTGTGCCAACTTTGCCAAGAGAAACCCTTTTAGTGTTGCTGCAGAAGCCATGTAGGTGTTAATCAGCTATTTCTTCAAAAACCTTCAAATTTTATCGAACACTGGAACGACCTTTCGGCTGATCGAAGTCAGGGCATGGATACTGATAATACTACCGGTAAAAGAAACCATTTACGTGCCAACCTCGCTACCAAATAAGACATTTAGTACTACCCTTTAAAATACATTATTAAAAAGCCATTCCTGTGCTTTTTCTTTAAATGTAGAATCAAGCTACTGTAGAAACTATGTAAATGAAATTCACCCCACCCAAAGAAGCCATTTCAGTGCAATTCCTTCAAAAATGAAGGAAACTAATTACTCCGTAAACAGTCATTCTTACTTGTATACTGTTTCTTCAAATATAGAAGGAACAAGCATGTTTAAAGAAAATAGAAGTAACTTTTAAAGAAACCATCTAAGTGCAATCTCATGCCAATTAAGAAGCCTTTTTAGTGCTACTCTCTAAAATTCAAACGTTTTTTTTCCGAAAAAGAAGCCGTTTTACTGGCACTCCCCTGATTTATAAACATTACGTAAACTACAATGCACTTCTTCAATAGAAAAGCCATTTTAGTGCTACCTCGAATACTGGAATTGCCATCTCGCACTTGAAGTCTTTTTGTTTCCTCGAAAGAAAAACATGATATTGACACTGAATAACTGATAAACCACTTGACATTTTGAATGCTGCTTGCTCAATTAGAGAAGCCATTTTAGTGCTATTTATTGATTTCACTGCCATTTTTTCGTATCGATGCTGCTAAGAAACCGTCTAATTTTTTTTTGTGGAATTCCACTTTCATTATCGAATTGCATGAGCAACAAAACCACACATACCAAAAATGGGGGAAAACGTTAAAGTACGAGTAAATCAACTTTAATGGGCAAAGAAGTTAAAAATAAAGATCATTAATTCAATGAACAATTCAAAGTTTGGTTTGAAAAGCCATCAAACTGCTGGTAATTATTAAAAAGCCATTTAAGTGTTAAAATTGGAATACATGTCAAAAACTAACTTCGTTAACTAATTTAACGAAAAACCTAAAGTTTAGTCTAGAGAAGCTCTTGACTGAATGTACTATTCATTTAAGAGGTCATTCAAGTGTGAAAATATAATCGAAAATCGAAAAATGAAAGTTTAGTTTATAAATCAATTAAAATGCTAACAATTTCGTTAGGAGCAACTCAAGTGTTAAATCTAATTTATTAAAGATATACATTGAATTTTTAAAAAAACACTCGAGTTTTGAGAATTTTTGGACACTGAAAAGACGAGAGAAAATGGCGCACAGCGGGAGAGGAATTACCTTTGTGCAGCCATTTGTATCTTGTCAGTTTTAGACTCAAATGCGACACTTTTCACTACAACCTTATGAAAAAAAAGGAAACCAAAAATGAAAAAGTGAATAATGAAAAAGAAAGAGAGAAAAAATGAGAAAGAATGATAAATTAAGGGTTAGAATTGAGCGTTATCTTAAAATGAATTTGGTCTTGGAAAAACAATGAGTCTTATTTCGGCTTTTGAAGTATTGGTATCCTTTTCCTTCCTAACGGAAATTTTCCATCGGATTTCCTTTCTTTAGTTTTCCGAGGATCCTGTAGAACACAATTCCGAGATTTTATTCAGCGTAGTTCAACAATATGAGTTTTTCACTTTGAACAGCATGAATGACGCCGTAAATCGTCCCACCTTTCTTCGATATTCAATAGACTTTTTTGTTTTCTACAATGAAATAATTATCCAGCTGCATAAGCACGGTTATTGTCCCTTGATGAGGTGTTTTAGGGCACAGGTTTATTGAATGAAACGTCCAAGGTTATACCTTTTTCAATTCTATTTGATATTTCTATCTCCATGAGGTAGAAACTTGGCTTAAACTCTATGAGCACAAAATGATTCAAGGATAAATATTCTATAACTTTTTTTTGCCGGACTCAATTGTGTTAAGGGAACAATCCAAGTATCAAAGTTTCAATCCTATTTTGATGCATATACTTATTTTGAATAACAGTAGCAAAAAAGTTTGAGATACGAAAGAAACATATTGTTAGCCTTTTTGCAAGCTATTTTGAATATCTTTGGTGTACACTTAATTTGAAGAAAAGTTTATTTTCGTTAATTTAAATAGATTTTCGTTTCAAATAGGTAAAAAAACATGATTCATTGCGATGTTGTGTGAATTCTGGAAAAAAATTATCTTTCATATGAAAAAGAAAGAAAATTTTAAAATGAAGGTAGAAAAAATGGGGGATGAGAAAAATCAGTTAATGAGAGAAAAAGCCAACAACAGAAGAACTAAAACAACTATGGATAGAGAGTAAAGAAAAAAATATCAGTTAATGAGAGAACAGGCCAACAACAGAAGAACTAAAACAACTATGGATAGAGAGTAAAGAAAAAAATATCAGTTAATGAGAGAACAGGCCAACAACAGAAGAACTAAAACAACTATGGATAGAGAGTAAAGAAAAAAATATCAGTTAATGAGAGAACAGGCCAACAACAGAAGAACTAAAACAACTATGGATAGAGAGTAAAGAAAAAAATATCAGTTAATGAGAGAACAGGCCAACAACAGAAGAACTAAAACAACTATGGATAGAGAGTAAAGAAAAAAATATCAGTTAATGAGAGAACAGGCCAACAACAGAAGAACTAAAACAACTATGGATAGAGAGTAAAGAAAAAAATATCAGTTAATGAGAGAACAGGCCAACAACAGAAGAACTAAAACAACTATGGATAGAGAGTAAAGAAAAAAATATCAGTTAATGAGAGAACAGGCCAACAACAGAAGAACTAAAACAACTATAGATAGAGAGTAAAGAAAAAAATATCAGTTAATGAGAGAACAGGCCAACAACAGAAGAACTAAAACAACTATGGATAGAGAGTAAAGAAAAAAATATCAGTTAATGAGAGAACAGGCCAACAACAGAAGAACTAAAACAACTATGGATAGAGAGTAAAGAAAAAAATATCAGTTAATGAGAGAACAGGCCAACAACAGAAGAACTAAAACAACTATGGATAGAGAGTAAAGAAAAAAATATCAGTTAATGAGAGAACAGGCCAACAACAGAAGAACTAAAACAACTATGGATAGAGAGTAAAGAAAAAAATATCAGTTAATGAGAGAACAGGCCAACAACAGAAGAACTAAAACAACTATGGATAGAGAGTAAAGAAAAAAATATCAGTTAATGAGAGAACAGGCCAACAACAGAAGAACTAAAACAACTATGGATAGAGAGTAAAGAAAAAAATATCAGTTAATGAGAGAACAGGCCAACAACAGAAGAACTAAAACAACTATGGATAGAGAGTAAAGAAAAAAATATCAGTTAATGAGAGAACAGGCCAACAACAGAGTGGTCCTTGAAATCGTGACAAAAAAACTCCGCAAAGCCTAAGCAACTATAGCAAGTACCCCGCTTGAGCTCCTCTCTTGGACCCACCCCCTGATGGAGTCTGTATCTCATAGTTCATCTATTCTATTACAGTTTCATAGGTCGCGGTAATGATAAAGGAGGTACAAGACGAGGTGGATACGAGACAATACGAGTGTTAATGGACCCCTGAAGAGAGATATTTAGGATGAAAGGACACTTGTTCTTGTTAGCTGCGGGCATAAAACAGGTGCAAGACAGCTAAATCAGCCGCAAACAACGAGATCTTAAAGTGCCTAAAAAATAACTACAGCTCACACTCGATTCAACCTTAATTACAAAAGGCTGAGGAAACGATTTTTTTTAATATTCGTAAAACGTTCACTTTAAAGACTATTCATACTAAAATGTCAATTCTCTCAATTCTTTCAAGCACAAGTTTCATTCTCATATTCTAGTATCATTTTTTATCATTGTAAAACGTCCCCATTAAAAAGACTATGTGATTCTTAACGCTAGAATGTCAATTGAAAAATTTGAATGGCACTTCCGGTTTGTTGACAGCTGGGTGTAGCACTTCAATGGTTTTCTAATAGGACTTCTTTCAAGCAAGAGTTCTATTTTGATAACCTATACACTACCATTTTCGTGATATAAATGATATCCTAATATCATTTTTGCCGGAATTCTTAAGGTCTTTCAGAGGAGATCTTTTCAAATGACGTTTCTTACTGTTTGCTGGGGGGGAAATCTATTGGAAGAAAGTAACTAATGTCATCAAAGATTTTTCTTCGCGTTTTTTGCAAAAAAAAATTAACGTCTCAACTGTTTCAGAGTTTTTGGCTTTAAGCGAGCTCTTTTTTTTTCTTACGTTCTTGTTGCTAAATGTCAAACAAACGAAACGTTAGTAAATGACGTTCTCCATCGAATATGATTTGCTTCAGTCTCGAATACTATGATAAAAATACTAAGTTTTAGATATTTAAAAAAAATGTAAAACGATTTTGATATTCTATTTTATTTTGATATATTCCATCTTTTAGTGTTTTTTTTTACGAGAAATGAAGACTTTAGGTATATGTGAATACATATATTCTATATATTTATACTGCGGTCGTGATGTATTCAGCTCGTGATGTACATTCAGCTGATCCTCGCAGTAAACCAAGCAACTTACCTAGCTGCTAATTTAAAGTCTCAGAAAAAACATTTTAGACTTTAGACTTATTAGATAATTTAGATTTTAGACTTAAGATTTATTAGATATATTTTTTCGACCTAAAAGAAATCTTGTCTGCTATTACTGAAAAAAGAAAGATGGTCGTGTCGGTCTCATATATTTTAAGGCGCAAGCTTCAAAAACCGTTGACATCCCACACAGTTCGTACCTTTTTATTCAAGCTTTTTCAAAGGATAATTTCATTTCTATAATCTCTGACAAAATCATTCTTATTAAGAATAAAAACCCATCTATAATAAAATATATTGTCTTGATTTCATATACTACTGAGTGGTCTACTATATGTCTATATATTAATTAATTATTAATAGATTAAATACTACTACACCTCAGATTATTATAAATATTATATCGTAACAAGCTTTTCAGATTTATGTATGGTTGGTTTTCTCTATTCGCATTTTTGTTAGATATTATGGTCGGGAATCTAGTAAACTTCCTATCAACAATCATTCGCGCGAGTATTTTAGGTATCCCATCATACACTTCGCTCGAGTCATTCCAATCCCAGAATGCAATGCGTATCACGTGACGCCATGTTTGAATTTAGAAGGTTATATTATAGAAAAAAATTTTGTTTGAAATATTTTAAAGCGGATTTCGCACGTTAAAGTAAATTGTGGCCTGGACGTGTCGTGCTGAGGGAACCGTGTACAAGCATTCTAATTGGATTTTTAATCTTATGATCATACTCAATCTATTTTAAAGTTTTAAGTTTGCAGGCGTCCAAAGGTTTAATACTGATCAGTACTTTCTCTGTACCTTTCTCTCGTAGTGAATCGAGGTCAATCGTGGCTCCTTCGTGTTCTAAAAAGTTTAAAAATGAAGTCGATTATCGACTCGCCTAGTTTCCGGAACTTCTCGGTGAATGTTCGTGATATAATGTTAATACTTTCATTACCACAGGGAGCCTGATTCGAGATGGCTTCAAAAGCACATGTAGCCCATAAAATAATAAACATCAATAAAGCTTGTGACCAGCCCTTTCATGACAGTACTAGTAACGTACGTACCTGAACTTTCAGTAGGCCTTTTCAACGAGGAGATGGGGTCGGAGAAACCTGAGATTAAAGAGATGTATTTAAATATTGAGAAGTGAATTCACCGGAAATGGAAAAGCGCTAACAATTCGCCCCTTTTTATTGGTCATGTTTCTCTAACATTAGTGCATTCTCGTTTACAGAGCCTGCGCTATTCCCAGCCAGCGGAAGGCAACGCTCAAAAGGCAATAGCGCAGGCTCTGGGAACGAGAATGACAATCTGAGAGGGTCCCATAGTTGTGTGCGTGACCGCGCATGTTTTGGCGCGAAAATTCCCCGCTAATTCCACGGAAGTTCTTACCCACCTTGAGTTCAGTGATTTGGAAAGGTACTTGTATATTAGATCCACTCCTTTGTTCTACAAGAAGAAATCCTCGCTTACGAGCAGCACTGACCACCTTGACGTGTTCTCCTTTACGCAATAACACCTCGCCATCACCACCTACAAATACACACCAAAATCGAATTTAAAAATTAGTCTCGTGGGCTTCCTGTGTCACAACCTTCTGGAGCCCTGGGACGGCTGAAGGTTTCGTGTTGGGAGTTGTGGGCGTATATCCAGGGGGGAACTGGGATGCCTTCACCTTAAGGTCACCCTTCCCTTTGGCAGTATCTGTAATGGGAGAAAAGATTTGTTTATTACAGTGAAGGACTGCCCCTCCCCCCTCTCCCATGGGAGATCCTTACTACACCCCTAGGCATGCGCAGAAGTCTTTCCTCTTGAGAGATCTTTTGTTTTACCTAGTAGATCCTGTTTCATGATTCGGGTCTGAGGAAACCCCATCTTCATGTTCCCCATGACAGTATATGGTCTGCTCCTCGGTAATGGTGGTGGCGTCTCCTATCACGATAACCAATCAGATGTAAGGTTACTAGGTTACTAAACAGAATAAACCAATCAGAACTAGCACAACTACATACCATATCTAGACCGTACAGACAACAAATCTGTTCAGCTGTTTTGGTATCCACGCTCAGCTCGTGGTCTGCGGGTACTATATGCCTACTGGAACCATGTCTAATGCCACCAAAAAGATTAGCTCAACGAGGTGTTAATTTTAAAAGAAAATGTGAAACTAGTCTTGACGTTTGGGGGCAGCCATGTTGACCAGAACAATTACATCCCCCTCCCTCCCACCACCTTGAAACGCTGTCACGTGTTGTTGCGTGACTTCAATTTCGATACTTACTTGTGATTGGTTCTTGATTGTAAACGTGCCTTTTTCTGCATCTCTAGGGATCTTTTCAAAGTGATCCACTGTTTTCTGCACAACCAGCCTCGTACCAATGCTTGGATTGTCACAACAGCAGATGATTTTCTACTGTCACGCAGACGATCCAACTCCTGCTTCATGATGTCACTATGAAAAAAAAATATGGACACACCCAGGATGAGAAGTTGAGAATAGACCCCTTGCAGCATTTGGAATGTAGTTCAATCTGGGGGACAAAAAAATAGGTCCCATTTCTCAGGAGATCGGAATTCTTTTGTTTTGTCCCCCAGATCAAAAAACCCAAGATGTGCGGAGAAACTGGGTTGACATGTATCTCACTGGGTGGACTTGTATCCAACTGGGTGGACATGTACCCAACTGGGTAGAACTGTACCCAACTGGGTGGACATTAAACTATCTGGGTGGAAGTGTATATAATTGGGTGGAAGTGTATGCGAGCGAAGTTTGAAAAACAAATGGTCGTCATACAAAGAATTCTACTGCAACACGCTGCACCGTTTTTTCAACCCTTGTATCTGGAGTTAGACATCAAATGAAACGCTCTTCTTTTCGTTCAATTCATCCCATCCAATACTTTAAAACCTACCTGTAAAATAAATATTTCTTGCCGAGTACCCATGAATTTGAAAGCATTCCTGCTTTGTCTTTATGGACCTTACGTAGATGCGATTCTAAGATGGCTTCACAGTCCTCGGCTTCAGTCTCTTCTCTTCCACCAAGAGGACGGGACGAAAGGAAGCCGTATTTCTGAATGAACGTCGGGAACCTAGAGTGGTGCGCAAATTCTAAACAGGAATAAAAATAGGACTGAATGTTTTGGTGGAAATTAATATTCTTAGTAAGTTTATTTACAGCCAACGTATTTTGACACTACTTTCTCTAACCCCTCCTTCTCTCCCCTCCTTCTCTCCCCTCCTTCTTTCCCCTCCTTCTCTCCCCTCCTTCTCTCCCCTCCTCCTCTCCCCTCCACCTCTTTCTATCAATGTTATCTTATCAACGTACCTGATTGTAAGAGGCGCAGTGTCTCAAAAACTTGAAGTGCTCTAAGCTGTTGGCTGACCACCCGACGATCAAACACGTTGGGCTCTTGGTGCAAGTTTGTCTTTAACAAAAAAAAAGTTGACATAACACTTGCAAGATCTGTGTCACCACGATACCGCAGGGACTTATCCCAGGGAACAAATGTTATGTGCATGTCATTTAAGTGGAAGAAAGGGGGAATGACTTGTTGTGGTTGATAGGGAGCGTCTCCTTAGAAAATTCTGTAAATGCCCCTAATAAGACTGTGTTGACATGACGGTATGGTTACATGAGGACTTCGAAGGCTTATTCTTTTGGTTTTGGTGTTCCATGAAGAAAAGACTCGAGGGCCTTCTTCCTAACACCAGGGTCACTTTATGATTGGTGGGGCCTCTTAATGTAGCGGGGCTAACATTTTACCTGGTGGTTCACTGAGCGATTTCTTCAGGAGTTCTTCTTCATAATGCAAAGTAAAAAGCAATAATTCTTACCTTTATACACCTTAAAAACATGGGTTGTGCTTGTACTAGGGTCTTTAGTAAACTATCTAGTTTGCCCTGGGGAAAGAAACGAAAAAAAACTATCATAAAAAAATGTATCAATAAGATAAGCTTTCTAAGGCTGTGTCACTAAAAACCTGAAAATCTTGAGAAAATGTAGTTTGTGATAGTTCGTAGTTGCCTGGAGACCTGAAGATGAAGAATAAGAACGTCAATAGGTAAGTAGTGCTTGCAGCAACACAGTATATAGTGACAACAAGAACAAGCACTTTGTATCACAAAAAGAATATCAGAAAAAATAGAAACAAGTGAAGAGTAACAAATGTAACAGCAGCACCAGCACCGGCACCAAAAATGACAACAGCAAAAGCAATAGCGACAACAGCAGCAGTTACGACGAAAAGAACAGCACCAGTAGAAAATGAATAGCAGCAACATCATCACCTACACCAACAACAACAGCAGCATCATTATCACAACATCAGCAACGACAGCGACAATAGCAGCAGCAACAACTTCAACAAGAGCAGCAGAATCGAGAGCAACAGCAACAACAACAACAACAACGACAACATCAGCAGCAACAGCAACATCAACAAGAGCAGCAGAAACAAGAGCAGCAGAAACAAGAGCAGCAGAAACAAGAGCAGCAGAAACAAGAGCAGCAGAAACAAGAGCAGCAGAAACAAGAGCAGCAGAAACAAGAGCAGCAGAAACAACAGCAGCAGAAACAACAGCAGCAGAAACAAGAGCAGCAGAAACAACAGCAACAACGACAGCAACGAGTGCAAGATCAACAGCAACAACCAGAACAACTATAGCAACAGCAGCAGCAACAGAAACAAGACCAACAGCAGAAACAAGAACAACAGCAATAACGAGCACCAAACCAAACAACATCACAAGCAGAAACTGTCAACAAAAAGAACCATAGTAGTGACACCAAGAATCCTTTTTGTTTACCTGTTAAGCTCAGGGGTGTGTGTTGGTGAGACTCTGTGTAGAACACCCTTAGGGGCTGCTGTCTGTCCTTGTGGTGACTTCAGATCACTCGTGAATAGGTGAGTAGCGAAGCCGAAGTTACAGTTCTGCAGAACGATAAAGGAAAGTTATCTAAAAGTCAGGAAGTTGCTTACTCGAACCCTCGAATCAAGAAGACTCCAGAGAAGAATCCAGGAGACTTACCTGCCTAGAGAAAACACAGACGATATCATCAGGGATGGTGTCTCTGTTTATGTGGATGAGATTCCTGGCATCATAGACCACCTAAAGAAAACGATACTCAAGAAACCTTTCAGAAATGAAATCTTAACATATTAGGACTATTTGAGAGAGGCTTTCTTCAAAGCTTGCTGCACGAACGTGGTCGTGACACGACAAGGCATACACCAGACCAATCACAATGCGTGAGAATTTACTCTCCATCCAATCAAATATCCGAAAAACGAACACAGTGCCGATAAGGTCACGCCAAGGCTACAGCACTGCCAGACCAATCATACTGCGCGTGATAAAACTCAGCCAAACAAAATGCTAGAAAACTTCACGGAAACAGCATCAAGCTTTTCACAATCATAAGGAAAACCGCTATGAGACAATTTGCTTACGTTGTCTGCATGATGTGTGACAGCAAAACACGGATTCTCCGGTTCAGGATCAAAAAAGCTGAAATGATATCAAGTTTATTTGTTAGATATATTCGAAAGCAAAACCCTAGTTATGAGCTGCCTGAGGAAGAGAAGGAAGATATTTGGTGAAATATCCCAACGAAGATAGAAGACACCTTACCATTCACTATCCTGATGCTGTTCTCTGACCTTTTGTAGGAAACTCAAATACGTCCCTCTGGTTGACACAAGTTAAAATAATGATATAATATCGAATAAAACAAGAATCTGATGACTATAAGAAGTCAGCAATCATGTACCCGAAGCTAGAACACCCTACATCCGGAGCACATCGAAGCAGGGCGCAAGATTAATGTTCGTCTATAACGGCACTGTACGTGTGCATTGTGGTATGGCTCTCACACATGCGATCTGCTCTATGAAAAATAATTTTAACCCACTTTTCAGTTTTGCTACCAGCGTGATGGTACTAGCCCATACGCATCCTATTTGGTTTTTTACTTGGTTTGGACTCTGTTGTCGGGCTTTGGCAGGTTGGAGCAACAGGCGCACTTTTTACTACTTGGTCATTTTAACGTCTTTATATCAAATCGGCAGTAAAAACAACGGTACACTTAAGGCTTATTTGTTATTCTGTTATCATACCTTATAAACAAACTCTCTTTATCCAGCAATGTAAGGATTCCTGCTCTTTGGCATGTAAGTAGCTCGATACAAGCAGCATTATCAACGTAATCAGCGTCTAAAGGAATGTCATCCTCTCTGAGAAACAAGACAAAAACATGCTATACTGTACTACAAGTGAACCTTCTATTCGATGGACACCAGGCAAGGTCCCAAGGGTGTCCGCTTAGTTACCCCTGCCACTCAATAGAGCCAGGGAAACAAGGTCCTGAAGGTAGCCACTTAATAGAGGCACCCCTTAGACTGTAACCCTGCCCTACCCCACCTCCTCCTCCCCAGCGTCTCACCTGCAATACTCCTCTGAGCTTTTGAAGATATGCGTGTTGTAAAAATGTTGGATCGTTTCAGAACAAAGGTTGATACAAATCTGCTCAAGCTGATTGACCTAAAAATGGAAAAGCATTAGAATATACCACAATCATTCATAAGGTCCAAAGTAGACTAAACGTACGTTGTTGTGAATGGGAAATACATACGTTTTTCCTGTTCTCAAAACCAAACATGTCCATCACAGCAACAAGCCCAGTGGTTCCTTTTGGTATGGATAATGGGCCGTTAAATGAAGATAACACAGGACTAAGAGTGGGAGAACCTGCAAAACAGACCAACAAATAGAAAGGACCGAAAGTATGTACCACGTCTAGCGGATCCGGGACTTTAAGCTGGGGACACACCCAAGAAACAAAAATTTGAAATTATCGGGATGCCCTTTCCCACATTTTTGAGAAAATCCCGAGGAGTAAGAGAAAAGAGAAATTGCAATTGTTTGAGGTGTAACCTGGTTGAAAACATACTGGTTAAAGATTTATTCGAGTTTGTTGCGTTATGTTTGTACTAGCCATATTTGGAATGATGATGTAAAAGAAATGTTGCCCAACATTCTTATTCACCTTCATGGTTTGTGCTTAGAATCCCTCCATTCGTCATCGCCGCCTTCTTACCAGGAGACCCTGGGGACAACCCCGCCTCACCCGAGGCTGAGGTGGATGTCACTGCTGATGATGTAGGTCTTTTAAAGCTGTTGACGCGACGCACGATGGCAGCTAGGGTACGTGAGTATAAGGCCATGGCTAAGGAATCCCTGTGTTGGTTCGCCTGAGGCAAACAAAAACATGCTTTAAAAAGAATAACTTGGAGCACTGCTCTAAAAATATCAATTGTTAACAAAACATCCTTTTGCTACATTCCCACCATCATTATCACCATCATCATCACAACCACCATCATCACCATCATCATCATCACCACCATCACCATCAAAACCACAACCACCATCACCATCACAACCACCATCATTATCATCATCATCACCACCATCACCATCACCAACATCATCACAACCATCATCATCACAACCATTATCACCATCACCAACATCATCACCATCACCAACATCATCATCATTAATGAAACCCCCACCACCACCAACGCCATCATTATTATATATCAATCAACAGAAACCCAGCCCCGGTCTTACCACAGTGGGTTCACAGAGAGATCTAAAGACTTGTCCCCGTAGATTCTTTGTCTTTGTTGTCAATCCTCTGTACAGAGATACACCTGACACACCCAGTAATGCTGCTACTGCTTTAATTTCTATAAACGTAATTTCAAACAGATGTACTTCATAAATGTTTATGTCACTACTATTTCATTTCTTATAGTACACTCAACAAAAGTACTCGACTCTGATTGGTCGAGAGGAGTACAATTATAGCGTTAATTGTACTCTGTAGGAGCACCGAATTAAGTCGCTATGACAACACGGCCAAAACAATTATTTTCTATCATTTTGTACTTAAAAACAAATAAATAAAATTTTAAAGCCGTAAGAACTAATCTTTTTATGCATTTCAGTTGCGCGATGGACTGAAAATCTGCCGCCAAATAGACAAAGATGAACGGCGTCGCTTCGCATTTTTTACTGAATTTTTATTGAGTGAACTATAAACAAAAAATCGCACGATCTTCTCGTACAATTTGGAATTAATAGACACTCGTAATGTTTTGAAAGTTTTTGTAATTGCACGAGCCTTTATAGATCATGACATTTAAGACAAGATGTCGAGGATAAGGCTACATTACCATTATTGCCCTTTACGTCCAATTCCAACCCTTCCCCCTCAACAAACTGTACATTCCCTAGCAACAGAATAGCTGCTAGTATTCTCAGCACATCAGTGAAGGGGATTCCCAGAGTACTTAAACCTCCCTGAAATTAAAGAAATATTATTGAGTATAAGTAAAATTTGTATTGAGAACGGTTTAGTTATTAAACATGAAGGAATATGTTCCAGAGACATGCCACAGGGTCACATCACAGGGTGTTGTAGATGTAGTGCAATTGCTCTATTTCACTATGACATCAAATCAAAACAATCTATTGTTTAAATGCAAAGGATCATGGTCATCGGAGGGGGTCAAATCAACGCAAATTCACTGAAAATTGTTCTAAAACCTGTATCCATCCACGAAGAGAATCCGTTTAACAACAGATTTACCTCTCACTCTCTCAGGTAATATCATTGGATGACAAGAATAAAATGTTCGATTCATAGGAACTCACTCTCCATTTTTCAAACGTTGTCCTCATTTCGCGCTCCTCTTCTTCTGTGGGTAAAGGACAACCACTTAAATAATGAAGATTATGACAGGAATAGCCTTGAAGATGGAGCTTAGCTGTAAAGAATAAGAAATAATCTGAACAAATCATATCATAAGTATTTGGAAACATGAGACACCTCCCTCCCCTCCCCCCTGTCCCTTCTAGGGGATATTTCTAAGCCCTCTAACCCTATATCAACCCACCAAGCCCATCCTGGGGGATATTTTGTGCCATAACCCTAAGCTAAGGATTTTTCCTTCCCACTCATTTATTTTAGTGGGACTATTTTTTAACCTACTACTACCCCCCCCCCCCCAGGGTTTTTCCCCTACCCCTCCCCTTTAGGAGATATTCGTAACTCCTTAACACTACCCCTGGATTTTTTCATCCAACTTCTTCTAACCCAATTCTAACCTTTCCCCAAAGCCTTTTAGAGTATTTTAATCCCCTACTTGCAAATATTTTCATCGATCATAGAAACATACTATTTTCTACATGTATTTTAAATTCTACTGTTTCAAGGAATCTGATCTAGTCTGTAAAATTGTAATCTAGGCAAGGGCAGATCCAGGGGGGAGGGGGGGGGGGGCAAAGGGGGGCTGAAGCCCCCCTTGAGCAGGAAAAATAAAACAAAACAAAATTGAAGAATTAGATGCTTTTTTATTGTTTTCTGTTGTGTTGACGGAAGAAACTCAATTTGAAAAAAATCTACCAGTTTTGTCTGTAATCACAGAGTGGGACAATCACAAACGGAACCACAGATCCATGCTAGGTGAAAGCCCAAGATCGAATTGGAATTTAGAAGTTGGTTTTTACGGAGGGAGGAAAACCAGAGAACCCAGAAAACCCTCGAAGCACAGGAGAGAACCAACAATCAACTCTACTCACATACGAAACCGAGTATGGCGGGACTCAAACTCGGGTCGCATTTGTGAGAGGCGGTGCATTAGCAGCACACGCCACCCCTGCTTCCCTAATTAGCCCCCCTAAACTCAATTAGCCCCGCCTAAAATTCTAAAAAGGGTAATTAAAAGTTGTTGTAGTATACCTCTTTCTTCTTGCGTGATCCCATTCAACATCTCATAGAAGATATGGAAAGCTCTCTCACCAGATAGAGGACTGGTTACTCTGGTCTATAGACATGTAATGATAGATATTATATACTGTATTATACTTCTCCGCTGAACATATAAACTGTATTTCATGGTAAAAGGATGGTGGAAAATCTAGGTCATATAACATACTCACATAATCTAATGAATAGCACTGTATTTTTGTTTTAGATACATAACCATCTGTGAAATAAAACTCATAAAGGTGGCCCTATAAAAAAATAAGAATAAAAAACAATAATACAAAAAAAAAAAATTATTTATCCTGAAATTATGCATACCCCTCCCCCTCCCCCTAAGGAGGAATGTTTTGCTCTGATCACCCTTATACCTTGGAAATTCCAAATTCCTCTGTGGGGGAGGGTGTAAGGATAATTTCTGGAACTACACAATAATAAAATATAAGGGTTTAACAAAAAACACCTCTAGCAGTGTAAAAGGAAAATACATTTTTTCTTCGTGAGCTAGGATAATGGCACCCGACACTCAGATCTAACACTAACCACTCTTGAAGAATTTGAATTCAATGTTGTTTTAGCCAAGCAAAAGGACTGCAAGACTGTTACTGAAGCCAAAAAATGCTGGGAAAAAATAAACAAATTAGAAATCAAAACTTTTACTTCAAGCAAAACAGAGATCATAAAGTACACTAAGATGTTATAGGACTAATGCTAAATGTCTCTAGTGCCTCTCTAAAGACCTTGGCAAAAAAGCTTTTAATGGAGCAAATCCACTTGGGCATAATGTTTTGCCCATTTCATGTGTCACCCACTTGAGAATAAGATTCTTTGCTTTGCATTGCCATGTGTCTTTTCATGCTCCAACATTAAACAAAGAAATAATACTCTAGAGAAAGACTCATGGTCTGAAATGGGGAAAACATAACGCCCCAGTGCAATTGGTCCAGACATTTGGTCTGATCAAACATATCAACTGTTTAACAAACAAACTTACCTTGCATACATCGGAGACTAGTCCCCTATCATCCTGTTCAAGAATTTTCTTGTTAAGAACCTGAGATACATAGGTCTTACCACTACCACTTGAGCCACTAGTAGACAAAAGAAAATTCTAGATCAAATTACATGTAATATTGTGTAGTGGAAACTAAGGAAGTGTGAATGGAAGAACAATTCAACCATGGAATGAGGACCACAAAATGTGCTAACCACTGGCTATTAAGTATTACCCCCCTCCCCCCTAAAAACAAGGATTTAAATTCTATTATTAGATCTCTCCTTGGAAATCCAATTACCTGAGCACAAAGACCTGTGGTGTACCCCTTTCTGATAATCTATCCATGACTTCCTTGACACATAAATCTAGACAAAGAGCATCTGATGACAAGGCTTGGAATTGGGTGCTGTTTAATGAGTTGACTGACAGTAGTACTGGTCCGAGTTTGGTCTAAAATTAAAAGTATAAGGAAATAAAGAGATAATGGAAATAACATCATTTTATTTTATGATAATTAGTTTATTTATTAAGTTATTTTTTCGATTCAATGTAAGTAGTGATACTTTTTGCTACAGCTGTAGTTGTTGTTGTTGCTGTGGTTACTGCGAATGCTGTTGCTGTTACTGTAGTTGCAAAAGTTGCTGTTTTTGTTGCTGCTGCTGCTGTTGCTAATGTTAATGCTGTAGTATGCTGCTGTTGTTGGAGCGGGTTGTTGCTACTGTTAACATCACATCTACATGTAGCCATTGTTGCTGCTGCTGCTGTTGTGTTGCTGCTGCTGTTGTCTTTGTTGTTATTGCTAGTGTTGCCGTTGTCGTTGTTGTTGCTAGTGTTGCTGGAATTATTGCTGCTATTCTTGTTGTAGTTGATGATTTAGATAATTTTGTTGCTGTTGTCATTAGTGCTACCATTATTTCTGCTTTTCTTGTTGTGGTTGCTGCTGTCATTAATGTTGTTGCTATGGTTACAACAGTAGTTGTTGCTGTTTTCACTACTGCTGCTAATCAATTATGATGATGACAATGATAACACTACTTTTTTAGAAACTTACGATGCTTTGACCATTACACAATCTCTTGTGTAGTATATCAAGAATAGCATTCTCTGTAACAGGGCCATTCAAGTGGATCAAATCCTCTATACTTGATGTTCTATTGCCAGAGAAAAGGTTACTTGGAATTCCATTAGTCTTAGATCCTACGTCACAAAACAAATAATATATACAATGAGCAGATTTATGAGTAGGAAAAGTATTAAAATAATTTAGTTTTGGTAGAAAAACAGTAGGGATGTTGTGGCTTCACTGAAAGAAAAAAAAGAAAATTTAAATAATATGAATAATTTTCCAAATGTTCATGAATTAAAAAAGTATTTATACTTTTGAAATTCTTGAATAAAAATAGCCAACTTTTACTGGAGTATTCAATATTCTGTAAACTCAGTAGTTGTGAGCTTCATGCTGGAAGCTTATTTTTCATTGCCGTTAATCAAGAATAATCAGTTGATATGATTTATATTCTTGACTGGGGGCAGTGAAAAAACTTTTTAAACAAGTCTTTGAAATGTTATTGAATAACTACAGTAAATTACTATAACTGTTATGTCTTCTTGATTGATATGCCTTTCAATCCTATTCCCTCCCTCCTCCCAGGCCAAATACCTTGTCTTGCTGTTGTCAATAGCACTCCATTTGGGACATTGCCTTTCTTGTTTGTCAACAAGTTCCTTATGGACACAAGTTCTGTAATTGTTTTCTCAAAATTGTTCTTCAAAGCTCTGATATCATCTGAAGAAAACAAAAGATTTTGTAAAAGTTATAACCTGGATATATTTTATAGACTCAATAAAATTCACACGAGTGACCACAAAACAATAGCTCCAAGTCCAGGTCGGACTTGATGTGTTCATACATTTACTGTACTTCATCAAGTACATCCTTGGCTTAGAACCAATATCTCATGCTCACTCCAGCAAACTCAGGAAAGTTCTATTTTACCATGTCACTAGTCTACCCTGCTAATTGGAGTGGGTGCTTAAATTCTTTTCCCAAAATACAGCTGGATGCATATGTACTAGCCAAAGCTTCATTTTGGATACATATTATCAGGGATACAGTTATTATGACTATCTCACACCTGCCATGGCATAGATTTTTATGGATGATTTAATAATAACAAAAGGCTAGAGCACTTATTTAAACAATAAATCATTTGATTCATTGGCACCTCAGAGTCTTTGATTATTCTATACAATCCATACAAAGTTCAAGTACAGTCAGTTAGTTTTCTGAGCGCTTGCCTGTATATTGGGAAAGACCTGTAGCTACTATGCAATGCAAACGGCAAAGGAAAAAAATTATTTAAATTTTAAAAAAAACGCTTCACTAGAAATGTAAGACAACCACCTTTCAACAATAACACTGTGATTGGTCCATTTATTTGGTAGGACAACTTAAACCATCTTGCTAGGTAGTTTAACTTTGCCTTACTTTCTGGTGCTATATTTAAGCTAGTTTAAATTATTGTCCTAGTGAAAACACAGCCAAAAAAATCTAAATTATTTAAGGTTAATAAAAGAATTTTCTCAACATATCTTACTACCAATTAAAAGTGTAGCATCAAACACGCCGGCATGCACTGAATTAGCTTCTATTGTTTTTACAGTGGAAAACCTTTTATATGCTATACATTAATCCTGGAAATGACAGCATGATCCAGTTTACTTTCAAAGTCAAGGTAAAAATATTTTGAGTTAAAGTTAAAAACTGATATCATATATTTTCTTGCATAAAACAAAGGCATATACATTGATGAAGTTGTTCGTAATGTAAAAGTAACAAGAATGAACATTGTTGGATCAAAAGAAGGTAAACAAATGAAGACAGGATTTGAATGCTTCCAAATTCCACTTATATTTAGCATTAAATATCAGTCACATTTCTCACATTACATCGAGATCTAAGGAAAATCTTTGTACAATCTGCTTAGATAATTCAAAAAGTTGGAATTTTTCGGAAAATTTAATTAAAAAGTTTTTTGACTTGAACGAATTTGGAGGGGGATTTAAAGTCATACGAAAATAAATGTACAGTCGACAAAAATGGCGGGACTGATTTAATTGTTATTCTCCTTAGCTTTCAAGGATTTTATATTTTCTAGAAGTGTTGATGTGAGAGGTTTTTTATGTACTATTGTTTTGTGATCAAAAGTAAGGTCAAAAAGACACTTGATTATAACAAAATACCTGGTTAGAAAAACAATACATGTTGTTATGAAACTAAGAATACAATTTGTTTTTTACTAAGATAAAATTAAGCCTCACCTTGATTAATACCATGTTTTCCTTTAAGGTTTTTCATTAAGTTGCTGTTCATCAAATCGCGTTCAAGAATCTCAAATTTTTGTCCCAAATTTTCCAACTCTTTCAAAAACTCCCCGCCAAAATTACTACCGTGGCGTCCTTGGTTACTACTTTTTATCTCTGCTTTTAGCTGTGCATTTTCCTCAGCTAGGGTTTCTGAAAGTTTTTTAGCATGTGCTAGGTTCTTAAAATCCTCATTTTGACGAGTTTTAAAGGTTTCTAAAAGTTGGCAATTTTTCCTGCGTTCTTCTTCCAAGTTTTCACGAAGGATTCGCACTTCTCCGTGAAGTGAAGCGTTCTCCTCAAGAATGCGTTCAAAACCTGGCTTGTCAACAAACGCTGCATGTTTTGCAGCCATGTTCAAGTAAACTTTAGTCCAGAATTCTTAGTTTTTAAAGGAAAATTCCTGAAAATTTTAAGCAAAATGGCTTTATTTGCAGATGCATGCTGAAGAGATTGTGTATTTGACAGAGTACAATACGAACAGTTCCGAATAATCTCCGATAAATCTATAAACCAATTATATTGCTCGCTAAAATTTCGGCACAGAGTCGAGGTGTTTTCGTTTGATATGAGATTCTTCTTCGGGACAGTTCGTCCAGTAGTTGTCTAGTACCTGTTGGTACAAGTCTGAAAGAATGGCCAAGTTTGTGCTCGCAATTTTCGTCGTTGTAGCTGCTGTACTTGGATATTTTTTAGTGCAGAAGCTGGAGCTTGAAACTAGAAGCATTTCTTTAAGCGTTGAAATCAGAGGACAGTCCAAAGAAGATATATTTGCTTCTCTTAGTGACCCTTATTTCATAACATCCCTGCATCCTCTAGCGTGAGTTTTCAGCTTTTCATTCTAAGCTTATTATTGCGATTTTTAAATAACACTTTAAAGGGGCTGGAGGGAAATATTGCTAAGGGAGTGTCTGTTTGTGGTCTTATAGAGGCTTGGGGTAATTTATTGTTAATTTGTTATTTTAAAAACCTTACCCCTGCCCCCTCCCCTCTCCCTATTTAACTCACAATTCCTGTCCCACTTCCTTTGCCCCCAAAAAGGCAATATACCTTCTTTAATAAGATCTTTTGTTTCTTTCCTAGGGACAATCCAGCTGTTACGGACTTGCAGAAAAGCAAAAATGATATTGGTAATGATCAAGTAACTTATACATATCATGAAGTAATACCAATGTTTGGTCTTTATAACCAAAAATCTAGTTTGCCAACAATCATGACGGTTCTGGAGCCTAATTCAATGGTACAGTTCAATGCTTCTGTATACAGTGATCTGTTGAAGGTTCACCAGTACTGGGAGCTAACAGATATTGCAGATGGAAGTGTAAAAGTAACAGACAATCTTGCAATCACAAGCTATGGCATTCTAGCAAGATATGCAGCAAGTGAGGCTTTGAAAGCTCACACAATGCTCTTAAGCAACCTTAAAAAGAAATTGGAACAATAATGAAATTCAAGCCAATAGTGGACTTGTATTACAGAGTCATTTTCTACCACTACCAGAATCCCTTGAACATTTTCTTTTGTTCAGTTAATTAACACAAATTGTCTTACTATTAGCATGAGGAAATACAAAATTTGAATAGGAAAGAAAACTCATGAAGCATTTTGGTAGTGTGAGTAAGATAATGCCATAATAAATGCAAACGGCCCATATAATTGAAGATAGTGGAATGGCCATTCTGTATGTAATGATTAAGCCATATCATGAGGGCAAATTGTGATCCTGTTATCGTGTTATTAACAAACTGGACAGCATTAGAATATGATGGAAAGAAATTTCAATTGATTTTTATTTAGTATCTTAACAGTGGGATTCGATTTGATTACAATTAGCTAGTTATTTCTCTCCTGTGCTTGGAGGGATTTTTCTCTGAGTTTCTTTGCCTTTCCTAGCTCTCTCTGCAAAAATCAACTCCTAAATTCCAATTTAGATTCAGTGGTAGAAGAGCCACTCTTTGAAACCACTGTTAATTTCCCATCGTCATCATTGTCATTATCATCATCATTTGTTATTACATCAAAAACTATTTTTTCTACCATAAATAGACTTGGAGAAATAGACGACTATTAGAACAGGCAATAGGAATATTCAATATCCAATAGTCCACTTGTTTCTTTATGCTTTATGTAGTGTTTAAATCATAAGGATTTTTTTTATTTGGGGGAGTGCTGGGGGATTCAAAGTAAATAAAAATTTTAAGAATTGGTTTTACCTTTCCTAACTTTTTTTTATTTTATTTGACACATTGAACTTTATAGCTGTATCTACTCAGCGATTTCTGATTTTCTTTTACGAGCAGAATTTAATTTGATCTTTTGTTCCAGTTTTTGATGAAGTAGTTGTAGTTCATTCAACATTTTCCTTCCTTTGGCAATGTCTTCCATCATGTCATCATCTTCATGAACTTTTAACTCGTGCTCTGAAAATGTTTTCACGTCATGTTTTAAAGGTATCTCGTAATTATATTTAATATTAGACCCCCAGACATAAAGTTGTTCTTACTGTCGTCACGCAACGCTCATTACATCACGACACTAAGAACAGCTTACCACGACAGGAGAACAACTTACCTTCCATCTTGTGTGACCTTGCTTTCCGGAAAATCTTGTCTACCACTAGGCCAATGCAAACCAAAGCGACTAAAACTCCAATAGAGATGTATGTAGCTTCTTCCAAAGCAGCCTTGGACTCGATGAAAAGATTAAACGAATGCGTAGTTGTGGAAGAACTGTTGTTCATCCCCTGTTTAGAACATAAGATTTTTCAAGCACATTATCTAAGCATTATTCTATGCGTGGAGAATTCCGGGTTTTACCTAGCTTGCGTGCAGCCTGCCTGACTTTAGCTCCGGTTAAAGAGTTTTGTGTACATTTAAAAAAACCCAAACCAGAACCAAAAAGAGCGGGAAAAGTGGATTAATCCAACAGAAGACCGAATTTTACGGAATTTTTCGATCAGGATGATACATACCATTTGTTTTCCAACCAGAATTTCCGGTTTTTGTTGGTAAATGGTAAGCACCCGTTGTTTCCTGTGTTGGCTTACGCTTTAGACTCCCGCAGCCGTTAATGAATGATAATGATAATAATGATTTATGTACTGTTTAATAAACGAGCAGGAGTGTTTTATCGGATATAAAACACGAGGCGTAGCCGAGTGGTTTTATACCCGATAAAACACGATCTGCGAGTTTATTGAACGGCTTAAAAAACTCGTGATGAATGTTATCATATTGTACTGAATTCTTTATGAAATGAACAAAGTTTGATAGAGAAAATCCAAGTTAAAGTTTATGCAAATGAAGACGAATCTTTATCAGATATAAAACCTCCTTCACGGTCATGATTTCTATTGTGTTTCCTTCATGAATTATTAATGAGTTTTTTAAGATTTATATAGCGCCCTTTTCTATATGGATATAATCAAAGGCGTTTAACATTGAGTTGTGAATTAACATTACTTTTATGCAATTTACCGAGCATGAGAGATGGTTAGTATGAAGTGTAGGCACTGAAGGTGGTCACTGCCAGGGTTTCTTTACGTCCTCTGTAAGTTCTTTTACGTCCCTTATATGTGGTTGGTTAGTAATGATAAGTGTGGAGAGACGGGACCGCCATTTAAAGTGGTCATCCGAGCCACTTGAAGTCCAACCATTTGCAGATGTTATTACAAAGGCAGCACTTTCTCATCAGTTATTTAAAACCCTGAATGTTGGTCCGGACGGAACTCGAACCACGACCGAAAGTCCGATGATCAACCAATTAATCCAACCCGACCGGTTGGCGGTTCTTACTGTCGGTCCGAAAATCCCTTAACTGCCCCTGCAAAGGGGACTACTTGCGCTTGTGCTGGTGTCGCCTAGCGTATTGCTAGAGAAAAGCATATACAATCTTAACACAAAAATACCTGTATTTCTCTTTCAAGTAAATGTTTGGTTATGACTTCCTCGATGCAATTTAAGATTTTTTTGTAGAAGTTGTGGCATCTACCAATATTTATGATTATTTCAAAATTCGAAGATATATTGGCAATCAATTGGTACTTGTTGCGGAGCGAAAAATGCTTTCCCTGAAGAATGTATTGACGAAAGGTGCCCGTCTCGTTCTCGAGGCGTATCCCAGCAGTGTAGCGGTCGATGACAATTCCTGGTATGCGTCGTTGACGGAATGCAGTCATAAGCTCGTCGTAATTCTTAAATACTAAATAAACAAGAGCAATTTACAAAAATGAGCGATTTTTTTATACGGTGCGCAGAAGTCGGTTCATTTTGGCTTGCTTACTTCTGATAAAACCCAACTGGAAAAGAATATGAAGTACCTCATGTAATATTTCAAAGCCGACAATATTGGAGGCTTTGAAATGACTTCTCATCTCATTAATTATTCGACTTGGAGTAACTGGAACAAAATTAATTCAGTCCTAATTTTGTTCCAGTTACTAGAGAATGAATTCAGTCCTTTCACATGACTTTACCAGGTTCCTAGTAACATCATGTGACCCATGCGACTAGTACCATGCTCTAAGGTAACTTTGTGTGACTATAGAGTGCGTGACTAAAGAGTACCGTTTACGTAACATGGAAGTACCTTTTACTTCTGCACCATTATTTCTGGCAAGTTCCTCTTCGAGGCTTTTTGATACAACACCAACCTGCAGTGTACAAAAATCATTTCAGTTCAAATTCCATATAAATGTGAAAAACGCACTTGCTGTATTTGACCACTCAAGGACACTTGCATTATGGAGTCATTTACTACCAATACCAGACTCCCTAGTCTCCCGCACCTCCGCTTTCAGTGTCGTCACGCTACGCTTTCTACTCAGAGGAGAAAGCGTTGCGTGCCGACACTGAAAGCGGCTGTGGGGGAGACTACTGACTCCCTTGAACACTTTCTTTTTGTTCAGTTAATTAGCAGCAGTTGTCTTTTGCATTTTTAAGTGGTAATGGGGTAGTCAAAACGGCCTATTTCGCGCAATCTAGAGAGTTGTACTCACATGAAAGCTACTCTAAACTTAGTTTTGAGATTGAATAATATCTAGAGAACCCGAATTCACGATAAAATTAAGACTTTTCACAAACCTGTGTCTCGCTTAGCTTGTATTCTGGTTTGATGGAGACAGACGTGAGAGCTGTTGTCACGCTGGCCATGAACACAGCAACCAGGATGAGACCGGCAAAGATCCAAATAATAGCTAAACAGCGCCCTGCTACTGAACGAGGACATTTATCTCCGTATCTGAGGCAAAGCAATTCCAAGCTTATTTATTAACGAGGGGGCTGTTTGTGTGGGATAGGATAAATGAAAAAGCCGTTAAATGGAATGGATGGATGAACAAATCAATGAAAACTCCTCTAGCTGAATTTCACATATATTCATACATACCCCACGGTTGTCATAGAGATGAAAGCCCACCAAAAACCTTCCCATGATCCTCTGGCAAAAGACCTCGGAAACTCTTCTCGGTTGCCAATCACTTCCTGAATCGAAAAACATTTGAATTTAAGAACCAAGCTTACATGGAATAGCTTACGGTAGCCTACTGCACTCGCCACACACCTCTGGGGCCTTAATTGGGTTTGATTCCTGAAGTCAGTATCTCGTATGACTTGATGCGAGGGTTTATCTCCGGATCCTTCGGTTTTCCTTCCTCCAGGAAACCTAACAATCTAATCTCCAATTCAATCTGGGAGTTAGCCTTGCATGCTCCGACTATGATCAGTCCAGAGGTTGCGGTTTCAGTTTGATCTGTGAGTTAGCCATGGCCTGACTTAGATCAGCCCAGAGGTTGTTTCAGGATTTCATCTGTGAGTTAGGCATGCCCTGACTTAGATCAGCCCAGAGGTTGTTTCAGGATTTCATCTGTGAGTTAGGCCATGCCCTGACTTAGATCAGCCCAGAGGTTGTTTCAGGGTTTAATCTGTGAGTTAGCCATGCCCTGACTTAGATCAGCCCAGAGGTTGTTTCAGGATTTCATCTGTGGGTTAGCCGTGCCCTGACTTAGATCAGCCCAGAGGTAGTTTCAGGATTTGCTTAGCATGAAGATGTCACGGGGCTGCCTACTTTGAATAGAGGCTTTGCACCATCACGTGATCACGCCATGACAGTAGGCATTAGTCATATATGGTCTAATCTAATTTACTTCAGAAAGAATTCAGTTTTCCAGGGAAGAATCATTATATTGCTGCCACCATATCACGTGATAGTTCAAAGTCTCTATTCCCGACTCACCATCAACCAGATCAGTATCCCTGCCATTCCAGATAGAATCAGTGACAAAGCTAACAAAGGCCAAGAATCCCGTAACGTGTTCATACACACTTCTCCCGGGCTTGGGGTTTGTGGTGCTACAAGGAATTCCAGTCCTGGGTGATCTTCAATTACTATCTCACTTGAAGCCGAACCTTGGTAAAGTAATAGACCGTTTTCTCAAGGCTGCGTGCGCATCCAAATTTAAGGTACTTGACGGGCCACGATACCAAAACACAAGCTTTATCATGAGTATTAACATGCATTGCTATGATTTTTTTTCCGGCGATATGAATTCATAAGATTGATTATTCTCCATCCATAGTAAATATAAAACTGGCTTCTCAGCTTTACTGATATGCTTTTTTCAGTCTTATGGCCCATCAAGTAGGATGCGCACGCAACCTTGAGAAAACAGTTTATACGAAACCGTATTAAACATTATGCATCATCCACATCATATGCACCACAATCATCGTCATTATCCCCAACCCAACAACAAAATCAACATCATCATTCGTATCATCAACACCAGTATCATCACCATCATCATTATTAATACCATCATCATCATCAATATTATCATCATTATCAATATCATCATCAATATCATTATCGAGTTCCATCGTCATCATCGATATAATCATCATCATCATCGATGTCACCTTTATCATCATCATCAATATCATTATTGTCTTTATACTTACTATACTCTCTGTTCGAAGTAACTGAATCAATCTCACCTGAAGCCGAACCTTGTCAAAGCAATACTAATATTGTATTAAAACATACAACATAATACCATCATCATCATCATCGTGCCTTTATACTTACTATACCGTCTGATCAACGGAAAACCAATATCAGCTTGGTTGGCCTTAAATAGTTTTTTGAGCTCACTTTCGCTTGACGTTTTACGAAACGTGATTGGGTTTCTATCAAGGCTCGGCCGTAGAATTATCTCATCATTTAACTGTTGGATGATTCTTGATTGAAAATCATTTGAGACGTTCCCAACATAGGGTGGCCTATGAGATAGATATAAAAAAATGGATAAAATCTTAATTCTGGGAACAGTCAAGAACTGATTAGATATGTTAAGGCAGTGGTGATTTGGTTAGTAGATACGTTTTCCTCCCTCCTCAAAAATCAACTTCAAAATTCTAATTCGATCTTTGGGCTTTCACCTAGTCGGAGCCTAGCTCTGTTGTAATCGATTGTCCCGCGCTGTGATACAACAGCTATAGCTTAATAGAAGTGACTCAGAGTGTAAGTCACTTGGTCAGTCGGTCACTTGGTCAGTCGGTCAGTCGGTAATTCGGTCAGTCGGTAATTCGGTCGGTGTCACAGGGATTTGTGTTCCCCCGAGTTTTGTGTTCCCCCGAACACTGGGCACTAGTGTTTTGTGTTCCCCCCTCCTCTCCCTATGAAACATCTTTTGACACGTTTCTCTCCCCCAGAACGAGGAATCTCTATAAATGATTGGTTTTCGGTTGTGACAAACTGGCTAAATCTGAGAATTTTCTTCAAATCTAAATTCAACGAACGAATTCAAAAAATCATGAAAGCTTCACAGTATGATAATGTTTTTACCTATTTAGGCCGAAAGGAACATCCTCTTGATTTTGTGAATAAAGAAAAATATGTTTTACAAGAAGTTCTTGCTCGAAATAATTGCACACGAAGAAACTCATTAGCATCTCGTACTATGGTACGTAGAAAAAGGAGGGAAAAAGAGAGTGGTAATCAGAGGACGTGAAGAGAAGCAAAGCTAGGTTCTTTGAGGAGTGCCATTCATCTATTTTCGGCGCCCATGTAGGGCTAGACTGAATATTGAGCAAAGAAATTTTGCATATGAATTTTGCCGAGACCAAGAAAAGAACTCGCTTGAATTATTGCATTCGGTAAATACAATTTTATCTCTCAAAATACCAACGGCAGTAGAGGATCACGCGGTTATACGGTTTACGATAAAGATGTACGATAGAAAAAGTCCACTGATTTATTTTTCGATTTTAGATTTAAAATGTCCTTGTTCTGGGGGAGAGAAACGTGTCAAAAGATGTTTCATAGGGAGAGGAGGGGGGAACACAAAACACTAGTGCTCAGTGTTCGGGGGAACACAAAACTCGGGGGAACACAAATCCCTGTGACATCGGTCGGTAATTCGGTCAGTCGGTAATTCGGTCAGTCGGTAATTCGGTCGGTCGGTAGTTCGGTCAGTCGGTAATTCGGTCGGTCGGTAGTTCGGTCAGTCGGTAATTCGGTCAGTCGGTAATTCGGTCAGTCGGTAATTCGGTCGGTCGGTAATTCGGTCAGTCGGTAATTCGGTCAGTCGGTAATTCGGTCAGTCGGTAATTCGGTCAGTCGGTAATTCGGTCAGTCGGTAATTCGGTCGGTCGGTAGTTCGGTCAGTCGGTCGATGAGTGAATGGAAATAAAAGGATGTGTTAACAAAGTAACTTCTTTTTACAAACCATGGAAGTACAGCCACTGAAACTGGAATCGAATCACAATCTGCTCCATCATGATCAGAAGGTGTCATCTGAGTGGACACTACGACCAGGATCACAAAGATGCTTAGAACTATCAGAGAAAGTCGGCAGATTTGATGGATAAACCGCATGGTCACCCTAGGAATTAAAAGCAAAGGCATTTTCACTGAAGATAGCATGTACTGGAGCCTACCAATCAAAATACACGGTGAATATTTTCTATCCAATCACTGGCTGGAATGGACATGGAAGCCATTTTAAAGTTTTAATTTCCATCCCTGCGAAAATAGCGCGAAAGACCTTTAAAAAAGCTCTATTGCGCTTGAACTCGGTTCTACTAAATTAAGGGCTGTGTGGTTCATTTAAAAATATCTTTTGTTTTGAACAGTAACCATGGTAAATTTACTTCGACTTAGCCAATCGAATAGTCATGGCAAATTGGCCATTGGGAATTAGACAACTGGCCGCCAAATAAAGGTTGTTCGCGTAATAGAAGTTCTACTGTACCAGAAAAGACGAAATTATTTGATTTTTTACAAGTATCTTTCGAATGCATCGCTCCGAACCACCGCAAAGCTCCACGCCCCGAAAATGTTCATCCAACCATGCCACATTGTTTTTTAAACGGTTAAAAAATGACAACGATCTGACGATCTGATAGTTGAAAGTCCTTGTTTTTCACATTGTGCTTTGAAAACTGTACAGTTTTGAAACTATACTGTACTGAAATTTAATTGTCGAAGACGAGGGCAGAATTCGAATCTTTAATGACGATTTGACACTTGTTTCAAAAACATTTTCGCATGATTTTAGGAGAAATGTCGTTTTTCTCACAAGCTTTTTTCAGTGTCGTCACCAGAACTTGAAAAACTAGCGTTACTACACTGGTGGACTGTTACTATTATAGGAGAGGCATTTCGTTAAGACTCTTAACTTCATATCATATAAGAACGCACAGCTATATTTTTTCGTGAATCCTGCCTTACTGTTTTACTCCCTATTGCAAATATTCACTTATATTCGGCGCTTTCTTACAAGCAGCTGTTACATAAATAAAGTCTTTAAGAGTTCAAAAATACACGTTTGCCATCCAGAGCCTAACCTTTATTGCAAGGTGAAGGACCACTGCCTGAAAGACTTTACATAGTCCAAGTATCCAGGGGAAAGAGGGACTGATAGCTATCTTGCTTCTGTTTTGCCTTCGAGCATCGAGCAGTAGCAAGTCTCCAACTAAAAAAAAGTAATTTGCAAATTACTCAGTGCCCAGAAAGGAATACTGAACGCTTAATTTGTCAAACTAATTCAAAAGTGCAAACGAAAAATTTCATTGGTCAATTCACAACTTGCAATTTCTTCGAACGGTGTCAATTTTTTCTTCTCGCGAATGAAATTAAAATGCCAAAGAAAAGTCAAGGAACACCCATCTTGGTGGTAAATAATTATTTAAATATGACGAATTTCTACAACATTTTTCTTGAAGTTTGACATGCAGCCGGCCGGAGAGATTGTAGCCTCCAGACCTACAACTGAAAAAGAATGTGCCTGCAAAGGGGGCTAGAAAGTTTGGCGAGTCTAATTTGTCGAGTCTGATCGTTTTATCGGTCCAAGACAGCTCTATCTATATTTTTAGATTCTTTAATTTTTTTCTTAATTTTCTTAACTCTGGAAGCTCAATAATCCATCCAATGTTAAAAGGCCATACTTTGATAGTTGCCTACTATCAGTCTCATCAGACGCGGCTCAAATGATTGAATTTCAGTCGAAGCAGCATTACCATTTATTCTGTTCCATCTGCCGTTTTTTAAATTTAAATTAATATTGTTTGTCTTAGGGTCAGATATCGCATGTTTAAGTCCAATAATACATGGTCGTCTCGGTCCTTTGAATAAATAAAGGTTCATAATTTATTAAAAGTATTAAATATTTAAAATGATTAATAAATTGGTCAGGATGTAATTCTTAATATTCAATCCGATTTCCAAAAAATAAAATGGTCTTTGATGATACATACAAGTTAAATAGCATTAGAATATTACAACTTCCATAGCTGTAAGCATAAGATTTTCCGTATCTTCCGTTTTCCTTTCTGCTTTCTGCCAGCTGCTTCGTGCTCGGTATTTCCTTTTCCGGTAGTTACGTCATAGAAATACCGGAAGTCATGGTTTAACGCATGCGTATTGTTAACACTTGGCTGGGGGTTGGTTGATGCGTTGCACGGCCAGTAAAGCGAAGGCGTTGTTCGCCATCTTGGTTTGAACTTTAAAGCCGGAATTTCCTTAAACTACGTTGTCATTCCAATCTTTTTACTGAGCCAAAACGTTCTTCGATATTTCCTTAATACACCATGTCGATTAGACGGCAGATGAAAAATGTTGTGAAGAATTATTCCAATTCTGAAGTGAAGGTCCGTGAGGCGACGTCCAATGATCCGTGGGGACCCTCGAGTTCATTGATGTCAGAAATAGCCGATGCTACATACAATGTCGTTGCATTTTCAGAGATAATGGCAATGATATGGAAGCGTTTAAATGATCACGGTAAAAATTGGAGGCATGTTTACAAAGCACTTGTTTTACTGGATTATATAATCAAGACTGGGTCCGAAAGAGTTGCCCAACAATGTCGCGAAAACATCTTTGTGATTCAGACGCTGAAGGATTTTCAATTTATCGACAAAGATGGAAAAGACCAAGGGATGAACGTAAGGGAGAAAGCAAAGCAACTCGTCGCTCTTCTTAAAGATGAAGAGAGACTGAAAAACGAACGACAAAGAGCTTTGAAAGCCAAGGAGAGATTCGCTCAAGCAAGTGGTGGAATCGGCAGCGATTCTCTAAGGAGCGGTAAATTGAGGAGTGAATCTGGAGGAAGCTTAACAGATATTCGCCAACCATCTACAGGGGATACTGCCCTTCCTACAAGTCGATCGTGGGAACCAGAGCGAAAAAATGCACCTAGTGAAATTGAAAATTGCAGGCCAGCAAATGCCAATGAGGAAGAACTGCAATTACAGCTGGCACTGGCTCTAAGTAAACAAGAGGCAGATGAAACCACACAAATCGATCAACACGATGATGAGAGGCTAAAAATGGCTCTTTCAGAGAGTCAAAAAGATGACTCTTTTCAAGATGGAGCAATAGGAGTAGCTTCACTTGCTGCAGCAGATCCATGGGGAACAACGACAACAACACAAGTGTCTAGCACCTTACAGTCTGACCCATGGGGTACAGGGAGTCAGCAAGTGTCACAACCATCTGCAGATCCATGGGGTACCCCGGCGATGCCTGTATCATCAGATCCATGGGGTACATCAGACATTACACTGGTTTCTTCAGCTCCTATGGTTGCATCTGCACCGGCTGACCCATGGGGTACTCCTTCTCAAGCTCCTGCTCCTGTTCAAAATGACCCCTGGGGTACCCCCTCATTACCAGTAGCACAAAGTAACCCGTGGTCATCAACAAATGGTCAGTCTAACACCTCTGCTGGATTTGATCCATTCAGTCAGCCTTCATCTACCACTCCTGCGATGGGTACCACTTCCTTGATGGACGGCTTTGGTGACCCACCTATGGCAGCATCACAACCATCTAGTGACCCCTTTGGTGTGTCAAATGTTGACCAAAACCAACTAGCTAATCAGAAAAAAAATCCAGAAGATTTCCTAGGTGGTGGCTTACCCAAAAGTCTCGTAGACCTGGATCTTCTTGCTTCAACAAAGGATTCTGCTCCCAACCCATTTTTGAGTAACATGCAATCTGAACAAACTAAGTCAAACAATCCATTCCTGCAAGAGAAACCACAACAGCCTACACTTAATCAACTACGGCACCAGAACATCTCTGCCCCAGTGGCGGCTGTGGGGAGTACATCATTTGGTGGCGGTGATAACATATTGTTACCTGCCCCTCTTATGCCCAGTTCTTCCACAGGAGGCTCAAATCCAAATCCTAATAATCCATTCATGTGAAAAGGTCATGGGAAGATTCTAGTAAGTCATATCTTAAATACTCAAAATTCACAGTAAGGTTGCAGATCACTGTCATGTGATAGATTATTCAGGAAAGGATTGGGAGATTTTCTCATCAATGAATTCCTATACAATTTAACTGCCAGGTTTTGACAAGTGTTGTAATAATTCAGTGTTGTCTGGTTGGTGTCATAATATGCATGGATGATTGGGAAAGTCTTGTATTTCATTACTTCATGGAAAATATGGTCCAAAAAATCAAGTACTAAGTTTTTTGTTTTCTTGAAGGTTCCTGGATTCTAGTAGTTGGAAAGTCCTGGACTACCTTCAGAAAGCTCTAGCTGAATTTCAATACTTCAGCTTCATAATCATGGAATCTGACTGCCTGCCATGTAGTTAAAATATACAGTGAAGACAAATCAGGTTTTTTATTCTGATATCTTCCATTTTCAACAGACGAACATTTGTATCTTTGACAATGCCAAGGGTATCTAAAGAAGCACACAAGATCCTCCAGGAACATAGCTATCTGTTACTATTCAATAATGCTTGTGAGATACTCAAATAGCTTGTCAAGTGACTTCGAAGTGCTCAGTTTTAGTGGCCTGAAATTACAGGCACTGCAGTTTGCGATATTCTGCGAACTAGGTAATTACTGCAAGCTGCATACTAATATTTGTTTTTTTGCTTCCATGAATCAAAAATAGTCAGTCAGTACCTTTTATATTTTTGACTGGTAGCCGTTGAAACAAATTTTGCAACAAGCTGTTGAAATGTCCGAGTTTGTAGAATATCAAAAAATGTTTGGCAAATTTAGGGTCAAATTTCTTAATTTTGATTGTGTGTGGAACTGATTTCATTTAAGTGTGTAAAAATGCCCCAAGGTACTCACAAAGACGTTTTTTAGTCAACTATTCTTTGCCACATTGGTAGATATCTTGAATTAAAGGATTATATACCAATATGGCTACTTTCACATAAAGTGGACTAAAATTGAAATACTAGAAATTATTACACATATGGCTTTATATTTATACAAGTTTCTTTATTTTTTTGTGCATTTTGGCAAAGACTGGGTATTTACTCAAGAGGGTGAAAATCATATCCATTTGACATCCCGTCCCTAGTCTTTTTTGTTTGTTTATACTCTAATTAGCTTTAGAATTTTTATATTGTTTTTGTCCTTTTTGGGAATCAAGCTCTCTCCCTCGATCCCTTTTTGCACACTTAACTTCTCAGCTAATTTTTTTGGCCAGGTTGTTGAAACTATGGTTCTGACATAAGCCTGTAACTAGCCTGCTTTGGAAACCATTTACACTGTTTAAAAAGCTTTGAATTCTGCTTTAATTTTTAAACCTGCTGCTACAGAGAATGCAGTTGACTGTGGATGACAATTTGAAAAGAACAGTACTGTAGCCTTCAAAGAAATCAAGTTCTCAAAACTGCTTCAAGAAAGACAATCATATTATTCTTCTTTTTACTTTTTTCTGCAAGAGGGTTTTCATTTTTTGGCTTTTGTATACAAAGTTAGGAAAAATTCTAAAAAAATATTTAGGATTATTCTTGGGATAGGTTCTAAAAATTTAATTTTTCTGTTTGTACGGTTGCTTTAATAATTTTCCTTTTTGGTCAGGTCAAAGGTCGTTCCAGGGTATCTATAGAATTTGATTGGGTATGATACAATATTATATGAACTTAATCATTCTTATCTGTTGTTTTTATATTTTTCTGCTGCAAGAAAGATGTGCAAGGCTATGATTTTTATTACACTTTTCATTTACGGCAGTGAAAAATAGAGAAAGGGATTGATATGCAAAGTTTATGTAATATCTATGGTACGCTAAAATTAATTCACAGCCTTCCTACAATTTGGCTCTTCCATTAGCAGTAATAAATAAAAGCCCTAAAGCTGCTTATTCAAAAGGTCCCAGAGTATGTATCAAACCATTTAGTGTAAAATACTGTAGGTTTTGTGAAAAAGTGAAACTAAAAGACTTGAATGTACTTCATGTTAAAAAAAATAAGAAAATAAAGACCAACATACCCAAGGGTGAAACCCATTGTCTTTGTTCACTCATTTGTTCTTTCTTTCTTTCCTTTATTATTTTTGAAAAGCATTACAAATGTTTATAACAGCAGTTCCTGTTTGAGTTTGAAATGAGGTCCCTAATTGATTCTGAAATGGCTTCCTCTCTTGCCGAATAAAAAATATGGTACTTGTAAATACACAGAGGAATCAGTGTCCAGGCCAAACAAAAGAACAAGCAGTGTTTCCTCAGTTTTGCATCAGAAAAAAAATTGGGGTCGGTAGATCATATTTTTTTTACTGGTAAAACAGTGAAAATGAGCTTTCTGGGAACCCTGTGGTGCATTTGGGATGAAAAAATATTAGGGTCAGCAAAAGTCTGCAAGAAAATTAGGGTCGGTTGCGCAATAGGAAACACTTATTTTTTGTTTGTCCTTATACATCAAATGATTTCTGGGATTCAGCTGACCGTATTCGTAAATTTTTAGGAAGCATTCTTGGGTACTTTCCTTAGTCCTGATCTAAACACATGAAAAAATTTGCTACACTAAAGGAAAAAACACTTAGAGCAAGTATATATTTACGATTTGTACGAATGATAACGACACTTAAAAGAGCTCGAACTGAAAATCAGAACTAAAGGAAAGTCAAAATATTGATCTTTGAGAAGTTCTTATAAACAATATCTGATGAAGGAACATGTAGGAATCTTGTTGTGGTCGTTAAGCAATATACTCTGGTAAAAGCCTTGTATTTACATCCAATAGCTAGCTAAGGTGTTTGTATACAGTAGCTAAGGTGACTGTATACTGACTTGCAGAAGATGAAAACATATTAGATGTAAAACAAGGCTGATCAACCTGAACATCCTCTGCATCCACAGATAACACATTCTACGATTTTGCCCTGATGAAGAAAAATCAGAGAAGATTGTTATAGTTATGCTTTGAACTTGGTTTAACAGATAAATAATTGAATATTACTTTAGTAAGCATAAACTAGATAGATTTTTATCTACAAAGAAAGATATATAAATATACAGTGTACATCTAGATGTTGCTTAGACTTGCCACGGGTTGACTTCTCTAGTTACCAGTCACGTTCTTATTCAATAAAGTGTTCCAAATGAGATTTAGATTTACAAATGTCACTCACCTCTTCCAGTTTACTCTTTGGTACTCTACAGATACAGTTTGAGCCAAAGTTAGTATCCCTCGTCTGGATACATCGGAGGCAACACAGGTTCTCATATCCTTGCTTTTTCCATTTTGCTATCAAGTTTTTGTCTGCATATCCTTCTTTCAGACAAAATTCATATAATTCTAGAAGAAACCATTATTCATTTTTTAATGATGAAATATTAAAAGATAACGTAGCACAAATACAAGAAAATTATAAATCAAGATTAGTGTTTAGTAATGAACTTGCCTGTTATCTCTGGGTTCTTGGGTTTGATTCTTATACTCGCCATCATGCTTTAGTAGAGTTTGTTAGGTATCTCAATTGATTTGAGGGTTTCCCTAGGTTCTCTGGTTTAATTCCTACCTCCACAAACTGAACAGGCTAAACTCTAATTCGATCTAAGCCATGCTCAGACTTCAATCAGTCCAGAGGTTTGATCTGTGAGTTGGCTGTGCCCTGACTTAGATCAGCCCAGAGGTTGTTTCAGGGTTTGACCTGTGAGTTAGCCATGCCCTGACTTAGATCAACCCAGCAATATTGCTTCATGGTTTAATCGGTGAGTTAGCCGTACCTTGACTTAGATCAGCCCAGAGGTTGTTTCAGGGTTTGATCTGTGAGTTAGCCATGCCCTGACTTAGATCAGCACAGATATTATTTTAGGTTTTGATGAAATTGTTTGCTTAGGCTTTGAAGTCAAAATAATAAGTTGAAAATGTTTACCAACCTTTACTGATGGCTTTTCTTTTGTAATATAAATCAAAGACATAACGAGATTTTTGATGATGAATTCTAAGAAAGGAAAAAAAATCAAATTAAACATCTTTACAAAATTAACTAATATATATGATATATGATGTCAAAATAAGATAATAGAAATAAAAAAAATAAAAAAAAATCTATGCCTAGTCTTTTATAAATTATTAATATTTTCTAGAAGAATGTCTCTCTTTTCAGGTCCATTGCTAGGGTTGGTTAGATGGTTTAAAAGAACCCCCTCTCCACCTTCGTAGGAAAATGAAAATTAAGATAATGCTTAGCACTATTTTAGTTTTTCAAAGAAATGGCACAACTAAGATTCGATGAAAAATGAACCTCCCCTTTCAGGGTTCTACATGTAATGATGGGCCTGTTTTTTGCCTAACAAATAATTTAATCACAAGATGTTGAAATATGATACAAACATCATAAACTTACCTGAAAATTGGCCATAAACCCTCTACTTTTCTCTTTCCCTCGTGTGGGTCTGTCTCAGCTATATACAAAAATGTTTATAAATCTTACTTGTTGTGTGTTTATAGAATTTGGTGTCAATGTTAACGTGTGTTACTACATGTACATTTTGAAGAAATTATACAAAATAATGTTGTGTTGAAAGTTTTAGAGATGATGGTGGCTATGAAGATGTGAGCCGTGATAGGTAATGGTGATAATGATGGTGATGGTGGTGGTGGTGGTGGTTGTGAAGATGATGACAGTGGCGATGATAATAGTGATCATGATAATTGTGATCATGGTGATGGTGATGATAATGTAAATGGTGATTGTGGTGATGATGATAGTTGTGATGATGGTAATAATAATGGTGGCGATGAGAATGGTGATGATAATAATGATAATAAATGGTTGGTGAAATGCTAATGTTTTCACCAACTATTTAAATACCTGAAAGATAATCTCTCCCCTTCAAGTTAAAAAAATGTTTCAAGATGTATTCTAAACATAAACTTCGAAATTTCCAATTACGTTAATTATTAGTATCTTCAAATGTATAAAACGCAAATAAACGAGGGGGGTTGGTAACGTTACCTTGCATATAGGGGCGCCTTGCATATAGGGGCGCCTTGCATATAGGGGCACTTTCCATAAAAGGCTATCGATTGAGTGATTATGATATGAATTATATACCGCTGCAAGCTAAAACATAGAATATATCAAATAAGGCTGTGTTTGAATGTAAAAGATTGGGGGAAAAATCGAACTAAAGCATGTGCGATTTAGAAGAATCTATCGTGTTTGAAGACCGGTTTTAGCGAGAGTGTTATTTTCGATCATTTGCCTGAATTAAAAGCACGCTAAATATCGTAACAATCATGTATTCATGGCTTTATACTGCATTGACTATTAGCCCTGATTGTATACATGATTCATTTACTAGGATCTCTTTCATAAAATATACACACCAAAGGCGCCAATACAGACATAAACTTCATAAACCAGTCACGTAAATATATCAGAGAAATCTTGAAAAGCAAATTCGCAAAACTAACTTTACTGCTATGAAACAAACACCGCCGTAGTGATTTACTGGTTTAAGCGGTATCAACGTGAAAGTTTCAAGAGAAATTAATTCATTGTTGTAATCTACGGGCGCCCACTAACGTTACCTTGCATATAGGGGCGCCCACTAACGTTATCTTGCATATAGGGGAGCCCACTAACGTTACCTTGCATATAGGGGCGCCCACTATTGCCATATCTGCCTTTACCGTAAAAAACAATAAATTCCCAGCTACATCGCTCAATATCCCTTTCCTTCTTCTTGTTGCTAAAAACGGACGTCATATTGGTTGGCGGAAACATTGAACGAATCAAATTTAGATCGCTCTGTCAACAAATTGTCAAGCTCTTTTGTTTCAAAGTTGACGTTCACAAGATACATCCTGTTTCATAAGAGTAACTTGTGAGGCGAACACATAAATTAAATATCATAGGATAGTATCATTTTTTGGTTTAATGAAACGAAACCTCTTCGTTTACTGGGCAAACATGGATCATTAAAATTAAAACTGATACTCTATATGCAAGGTAACGTTAGTGGGCGCCCCTATATGCAAGGTAACGTTAGTGGGCGCCCCTATATGCAAGGTAACGTTAGTGGGCGCCCCTATATGCAAGGTAACGTTAGTGGGCTCCCCTATATGCAAGATAACGTTAGTGGGCGCCCCTATATGCAAGGTAACGTTAGTGGGCGCCCGTAGATTACAACAATGAATTAATTTCTCTTGAAACTTTCACGTTGATACCGCTTAAACCAGTAAATCACTACGGCGGTGTTTGTTTCATAGCAGTAAAGTTAGTTTTGCGAATTTGCTTTTCAAGATTTCTCTGATATATTTACGTGACTGGTTTATGAAGTTTATGTCTGTATTGGCGCCTTTGGTGTGTATATTTTATGAAAGAGATCCTAGTAAATGAATCATGTATACAATCAGGGCTAATAGTCAATGCAGCATAAAGCCATGAATACATGATTGTTACGATATTTAGCGTGCTTTTAATTCAGGCAAATGATCGAAAATAACACTCTCGCTAAAACCGGTCTTCAAACACGATAGATTCTTCTAAATCGCACATGCTTTAGTTCGATTTTTCCCCCAATCTTTTACATTCAAACACAGCCTTATTTGATATATTCTATGTTTTAGCTTGCAGCGGTATATAATTCATATCATAATCACTCAATCGATAGCCTTTTATGGAAAGTGCCCCTATATGCAAGGCGCCCCTATATGCAAGGCGCCCCTATATGCAAGGCGCCCCTATATGCAAGGTAACGTTACCAACACTGCTGAAATAAACACCTTTGACGTTGCTTTCACTTTTTTTTGTTCCAAGGAAAAACTAACATCGTTTTTAAAAGCTAAAATCAAAAGTTATTGAGGCAAAGGTGTCAATGAATTGTGCTTTTTAGCTTATTATACCAATAAAACTTGAACTTGATGCTATAAAATATTCGTGTTCTTTGACGAAAACTTCGACACAACACGACGCATTTCAAGTCTTACCTTCTCTCATCTTTTGGTCCAATTCATCTAAAGTCGGTTCAATCAGCTCCCAACCTTCTGGAGGAGGCTTTCTACTACGTTTAACTTTCGGCATAATGCAGATTTAATAGAAAATTCTTTTAAAATAATCTTTAAACTTCAAAACCTGTGCTTTAGTTTTTGAGAAAATTCGTTCGTAGTGACTCGCGCATGCGTTTGATTCATATCAGCTGCGCAAGAGTGATGCTGGCTCGTGTTCTGGGGTAAAATATTTCCCTTGGGGGGCAGAGACGGGAATATATATTTTCTCTTTTTTTCTTATTTTTTCTTGGGATGTTAAGCAGTTTGTGAATGATATTCAACTATTCCTGTTTCTGATCCACTTCTCTCACTATTAAACTGCCACAGGTAACCCAAGCAAGATTATCACATGAGGGGCATATATTTAGCTGTGTCAGCATAGGTGGTATTTTGGTGTTTGTGTATGTATGTGGGGTAGGGGGGCAATGAGAAAATTAGGCTCAAGAGGGTTCCACATGAATGAAAAACAGGGACGAAGGCATTTTTTAATGCAACAACTAGGACAGGGGAAGTTAGATTTCCTATGAAGGATTAAGTTACCAAATAAATCGACTATCCCCTCCCCAATAAAACATAAATAACATAGTATCCCAGTTAGTCCCAGTGTGTCATCAATTTTTATGCAACCATTTATTCAAGGGTGGGCCAGTTTTAATCATGCATAGACTAAAGAGTGGGCCATTAATAATTTTTTTATGAAGATTTCTGATTATTCCAGCCCACCCACTCCTGCACTTTATGACCAGCCCCTCGATTGGGAAATTAAAAAAAGAAATAGCAATTAATACCCCACTCTTCATCTCACTTAAACTCATTTTCCTTTCATTCATAAATATGGTTTCCCAAATATAATATCACCAGGATTTTGAAACAAGAGAACACTTCAAATTTTCATATATTATCTTTATTACATTAATTTTATTTTACATCTTCAAATTCAAGATAAAATGTGTATTCTTCATATTTCTAGCTTTACTATCAATAATATTTATCTAATATACACTAATTTTTCATAATGAATTGCTAAAACTTTTCAATAATCAATTTTTGTCAGTCAGTTGTTTTCCTAGTTTAAGATCAAAGTTATAGTTACGTTTTGTCAAGCTAATAAAACACAAATATTCATGCGAAAAAACTTTATTATTATGTAATTCCCTTGAGTACCATTTCTTTGTTTACCAATTATGCTTGAGAAGATACATGAATATGAATGTGAATCATGCAAGAATTGTTTTCGTAAGGGAATGACTGTCTTGGTCTAGCTAGAATTGAAAAAATATTTTCCCTAACTGGATCAGATTCATTGTATATGACATCAGAATTCAAAATCTAGAACTTCAATCCATCTAATCAATTTGGCTTTTATCCAACAAAGGTTTTGTTTGGTCTCCCCTTGATTTAAGGGGTTTTCTCTAACTTACTGTTGTCTAGTTTTCCCCTAGCTTCCTCAAAATCGAAAATGACAGATTCCAATGGACTCTAATGAGGCTAATATACAAAATACAAAAGAAATTACACTTAAATTCCTCAACGTAATTTGTGGGATTTCTTTTGCATTACATGTTAGCCTCGCATTCATTCTGTGAATCATTAATTAGCAGGGCTGTAGTTGGTCAAGTTTCAACTGGATCAACTTTTGGAGAAAAAATATTTTTAAAATGTAAGAAAAAGCAAAAACTGGACAAATCAGAAATTTGTGGCTATGGCCCTGATTAGCCAGTCTGACTTTGATCAGCCCAGAGGTTGTTTCAGGGCAACATGCTATCAACTACTAAAGAAAAAATTTGAGGTATGATGATGGCAATTCTCTTTTTAGTGAGGCTTATAAAAAAATCTTTGCTAGAAAAATCTTACCAGAATACTTTTGAAATTTTTCATCAGGTACCATAGTTATTTATTTCTTAGCAGGTCTAAAAATAACGGCAGGTCATCAGACAATGTCCGGCCGGTGCTGAGACTGGTCTGGTCAAATCTTTGCCTTGTCAGTTATTTTGATCAGTATTGTTTAGCCAGAAATGAGGTACATGATTAAGCTAAAACTAATTTGGTCTGTGATGATGACCAGTGTCTGATCAGCTTTCATTTTAAGCCCTGCTTAGAATAATTTTTGCCCTAATTTTTGTGAATTTATTTGGGGCTTACATCCACATTTTTTTTTAATCAAATAAAAATGTGATAATTAAGCAATATGGAGAAATGAATAAATGCAATATGATAAAGATGTCAATAAATTTGTAAAATTTGTAAACAGATCTATAGGCATGTGCAGTAATAAAGTGATTTTCAATTCTATTTTTTCATAAAAATTCATCTAGAAAAGCTAGATAGCAAAGGATTAATGAAGTTCATTAAATTGTAACTTGCCATCCTGAGTGCTGAAATCCCATTGCAAAATACAGCTTGGTGCAGTCAACATCCTTATCTATCTGCCAATCAAATGTGACTTGTTTGTCATCAACGCTGATTGACACACGCACCTTCCCTTGAGTAAGTTCATTGACTTCAAAGATTATTGTAGACCCTCGCTTGAACGGTGGTAGTCTTGTAGTCATGCAGGTGCCATTAACATATACCAGTCCCTTAGAGTTGATGCTCACAGATCCCGGGCATTGCAGATTCTGTTTTGGGTTGCTAAAGTTGAAGGATGTTGTTGTTAAACCTATGCCATCACCATTGCTGTCATCACCTGTTTCATCGATCTTGAATTGAAGTGAGGTACCTACTCTGTAACTCATTGTTTTAGACCTTAAAACTTTAGAACTATCTGGGAAGATTTTAGTTGCTGTTCGTTGGTGGTTGCTTAGCTGGTAGATAACCAGCTTATTACGGTTGACACAGTCTTCAGGAGACCATTCTGTGGAAGATGAAAAGAGAATATTATTTTGTTTTCCTGGTAGGGCAGGGACACCACAACAGCATAGCCAATTACTATTGGCCCGTAAGTGTTAGCACAGGCACTGATGATGGTCATCATCAACGTCTTCAGTGGGTCTTTTGTGTCTGCTTTATAGTAATGACAGACGGACCATACAGTTTTAATTCCTTGTCCATGTTTATATGTGTCATCTATCTAGCATTTTTTTTTCCCACAAGCAGAGTCTTTTCTCTCTCTTCCTTCTTTAGGTGGGGAGGGATGGTCTTTGCTGATGAAGATATACATGTACCAACAAAACCAGTTTTAAAACCCCCTCAATTAATACCTAAGTAAAATAACTGTTTAAAGAAAAGAAAATAGTTGAGAGAAAAAGAGAAGGTTTTTCATATCAGTTATTTTGTGGTTGGCGATTAATAAATAAGGGTTAGAAACTGTGTGTGTTACATTCTACACACCATGTGGATCTAATGTAGTAATTCCATTTCTAGGGATGCTCCATGAGCTCCAGCGACCATCCTTCCCAAATCTGCCACAAACACGGAATGTGTAAGAGACATGAGGCTCAAGGTCTGTCACAGTATACGACATCTCTTCTCCACTGTATACAGTATTGAAGACTGTGCCACTGGCATTCCTGTTGTCACTGCAGCAGCACTGCAGTATATACTCCTGTATTCCACTGTAATCAGTGACTGATTCACAATCTGAAAAAGTCTAGGACATTAAAATAAAAAATAAATAAATTTTAAACATTGCACTTATAATTTAATGATGGTGATGATGTTGGTAGAGATGATGGCAATGAAGATGGTAGTGATGATAATTTGATGATGGTGGTGATGATGGTGGTAAAGATGAAGACAATGAAGATGGTAGTGATGATAATTTGATGATGGTGATGATGTTGGTAGAGATGATAGCAATGAAGATGGTAGTGATGATAATTTGATGATGTTGGTGATGATGGTGGTAAAGATGAAGACAATGAAGATGGTAGTGATGATAATTTGATGATGGTGGTGATGATAGTGGTAAAGGTGATGGCAATGGAGATAGTAGTGATGATAATTTGATGATGGTGGTGATGATGTTGGTAAAGATGATGGCAATGGAGATAGTAGTGATGATAATTTGATGATGGTGGTGATGATGTTGGTAAAGATGATGGCAATGAAGATGGTAGTGATGATAATTTGATGATGGTGGTGATGATGTTGGTAAAGATGATGGCAATGAAGATGGTAGTGATGATAATTTGATGATGGTGGTGATGATAGTGGTAAAGATGATGGCAATGAAGATGGTAGTGATGATAATTTGATGATGGTGGTGATGATAGTGGTAAAGATGATGGCAATGGAGATAGTAGTGATGATAATTTGATGATGGTGGTGATGATGTTGGTAAAGATGATGGCAATGAAGATGGTAGTGATGATAATTTGATGATGGTGGTGATGATAGTGGTAAAGATGAAGACAATGAAGATGGTAGTGATGATAATTTGATGATGGTGGTGATGATGTTGGTAAAGATGATGGCAATGGAGATAGTAGTGATGATAATTTGATGATGGTGGTGATGATGTTGGTAAAGATGATGGCAATGGAGATGGTAGTGATGATAATTTGATGATGGTAAAGTGATGATTATGTAATGATGATGATGACAATATAATAATGATGATGGTGATGAAGATGATGGAGATGATGTAGATGATGATAACCATGATGATGATGATGTGTGGTGGTATTGGTGAGGATGATGAAGGAGATGGAGATGGAGATGGTAGAGCTGGTCGTGGTGGTGATGATAATAATGATGATGATGGCTGTTGCGAACAATCCACACCATACAGTAAGGTGTCAGTAAGGTGACAGAAAGTAGTTGGTTTAGTGGTTGGTAAGTGGATGGTATGATAATGAAGAAGTGTCATGGTAGTGGTGGCTGCAGTTGTGGAAGAAATGATGATAATGATGATAAGACAGTAATATTTAAAAAAATCACTCACATCATCCCACTCTACATGCATTCCTCCTGGATGTTCTGTCAGTTCAACTATCTGTAGGGATCCTGTCATTGAGATTTCACCAAGGTGATTGATGGTCTCAATAAATGCTTCTGAACTTTCTTCAAATGTGACAGAAAGAGTTTGAGAGATACATGGCACACTTGAATACCTGCAAAAGGAATTTTACAAAGTTAACAATTCATTAAATTCTTTAGACTGGCCTCAGTAATACACTGAGATAACCTCTCGGCTGATCAAAGTCAGGGCATGGATAACTCACAGACAAAACCCTGAAACAACCTCTGGGCTGATCTAAGTCAGGGTATGGCTAACTCACAGATAGAACCCTGAAACAACCTCTGGGCTGATTAAAGTCTGACAAAACCCTGAAGCAGCCTCTGGGCTGATTTAAGTCTGGGCAAAGCTAACTCACAGATTGATTGTTGAAGCAACCTTTGGACTGATCAGATTTTGAGCACACCTCTCTTTAAAGAAAAGAGGCCTTTAGATTCCACCATGAGAAAGAGTAGAAATTTTTAACTTTTGAAGATAATTGGCACTATCATGTTATAGTCCTGGTCGTGTACGTAGATTGACTTTGATTCAGTCTTAACCAAGTGCACATGCAGAACCAATCTTAAAACTTGTACTCTTTCTCATTCTATAGAAGATATAACTACATAGCTAAAAACTAGTGTGAGCTGCATCGGTGTTTCCAATGAAACAGTAATGATAAAAAGGTAAATAATACACTGTGAAAAGATGAAAAAACGTACTGAAGTTTCGGACGCTAGTCCTTCATCAGGGTAAAAGAGCTCTATAGAAGGTAGGGTTACTCTATATAGGTCTTACCTGTTTTCTGTTAGGGTCAGGTTTTTCTTTATTTGGTGTAGCTCTTCTAGCAAGATAGAATCCTCTTTTTCCAAAGTAGCATTACCTGATTTAAAGGAAAGGAAAAATTACATATCCTGTCTGGTATATGTTTTTTGACTATGTACTGCTGAATTAAATAGATGCCATGTGGTTAAGTCATCTTCATGTATCAATACAACCATTTTCAATAAATATAACATTATCATCAGTCATCAGTCCTCGTAAACCCTTATAATCAACATCATCATCATCTGTATCAACATAATCAACAACATCATCAGCATTATCATCAGTCATCATAATTACCCTCATCATCATCACCACCATCATCACCACCATCATCATCTCCATTATCATCATCATCATCATCAATCCCCTACCTTCTTTCATTACTTCTTGTACTTTTTCCAATTCTCCATTGATTTTATCTTCAAGGTTATTCAAGGGTTCTAAATCCTTGTGTCCAACATCATCAATTGCAGCAAGGATCTCCTTCTGCCTCCCAGCAAGGGCTTCAAGTACGTCATTCTGAATCTTGGTGAAGTTAACCTCCACCTCTTGTCGTGCTTTTGAAAGACTGTCCTTGACAACTTCCTTTGTGGAGGTTAAATCTGTGAGTTCTGAACTAAAAATGAATAGTAAACTTTGAAATTCTAAGAATATCAAATGTCAAAATAATGTTTTGATCATGAGCCTCTCGGTCACAGGGAATGATAATCACTTCACGATAATAATTATAGCAATTTTTACTTTAGATAAACTTGATATTTTTCAAGCTTTTGTAACGTTTCTTTGATTGATTGTCGAGCCTTGGTGATGACCTCTTCTTCACTCATTTTACAGCATTATTCTCTAACCTGAAAAATTAACATTTAAAAAATTATATTCATTCTATTTGTCATTGTTTTAAAATTCATAGTTTGAAAAGAAATTGCAACATATGGTCTGTCTCATTTTGCAGATTCTTTGGCTATATATTTTAAGTTATCTATCATTAAAGAAATATAATAACTCCAAAGAGAATAAAAGAGAAGCTTGAATAACAAAATACTTGTCCAAGCAGTTGAGACCTATTTATTAATTTATAATTTATTAATTTATCAGTAAATTTAAAACATGTATTATTATTATTTTGTAATAAATACTTTATTAAGACAAAGATGTGACACAGATAAACAGATATTTATGATACACAAAAAGCTATACATAAAATTTTCTGTCTTTTTTCCTTATATTTCTTATATCCTCTTCTTTTTTGCCTTTTACATTTTTTAAAGTGGGTGTTTTATTTATTTATTTATTAATATTTTTCTATTCATATTGCTTTTTTTCATTTTTTTTTTTTTTTTGCCTACCTCCTCCTTTTACATTTTTTTAAGTGGGTTTTTTGTTTATTTACAATAACGTACTACATATATTAATATTTTTACTATTCATGTTGCTTTTTTTTCATTGATATTTTCTTTTCTTTTCTTTTTTTTTTTTTTACCGACCTCCTTCCCTACTAATAGAAAAGGTCATAAATATAAATAGTAGTATTAAAAGCAATTAATGATATAACCAATTAGAAGATATAACTAGCTAAAAACTAGTGTGAGCTGCGTTGGCGTTTCTAATGAAACAGTAATGATAAAAAGGTAAATTATACATAGTGAAAAAGATGAAAAAACTGACGTTTCAGACACTAGTCCTTCGTCAGAGTAAAAGACCATTTGACCAATTAATAAACAATCAATCATCAGTGAATAAAAAATATCAATCAACAATCTGATTAATTAGATAACCACTTCATCTGTCAATCAAAACTGTAACAAAATATCAAACGTTGATTAAATCCAGCAACAAATGTTCTTCATAAATCATTCATAATCCACCTATTGAATTACTCAATAAAAATTGTAGCATGGGATTTTACCGATTTGACCAAGTTTTCTTCAACCTCTTAAAATTTTCATGTCTTTATTTAAATAAATTAAATTCCAATATCGTAGTTTAACGAATAAATGAATAAAAATGAGTAGAGAAAGACGCTAAACTGTTTACCAAAATAAATATTTGTATAATAAATGTAGCAAATTAACGCACATTACTTCTCGTTATCGATATTTGAATCCTTCCTAACTTCAAGAGGGGAAAAAGAGCTTTTATTTTTTAATAAGGAACGTAAAATATCAACCTTAGAGCGTAAGTAAACCGAAATTTGAGGTTTCTGAGAAAAAAACTTCAATAAATTTGAAGCGATGGCTTAAAACAACCTTCATTTTTGGCGAGAAAAAAATATTTTAAATAAAACGATCTTCAAACTAAAAGCCTTTCTGAATTCTATGGTGATAATACTTACCATTAATTGTAGTGGATGGCTAATTCATCATTTCCAAGGAGTATTTTTTAAATGTTTTCCGAGGGAAATAGAAAACCTTGTGACAAGTCTTTCAGCTCAAAGGACAGCAGTCGCTTGAAACCATAATCATAGCATGCGTATTAGCATCCATTAGCCACAGGGAGCCCAACTTAGATTTATTTGTTATTTATAAAATTAAAGAAAAAATCAACAAAGCTTTAGTAATTTTTTCTAGGATTTACTTATTTATTTCATGCAGTATTTTTTTTCCTGAAAATCAACTATTAAAGTGAAATTAAAAGGTTTTCGTAAATAATTTCAATGGAATATCTCCCGCGATATCTAAAGCCAGCGGGGTATCCAACAAATTTATGAATTAAAAACAAAATGGCGGATAAAGGTGACGAAGTTTAGTTCATAACATTTGTTATTTTTGAAAGAGGAAATGCGAAGATAGTGTCAAAAATGGAGCCTTATGGCTTGTAAAGTAAGGCTGAATGTCGCGTGTTCTTCCAGGGGAAAAAGATTTCTGGTAAATACCGCGTTTTGCTTTAAATTTATCAATATAAATCATATGGTCTCAAGCTTATTTTTTTCAAACCTCTATTTGTGTATCAGAAGATGTTCTTCATTTTTCCTATACCCAGGTTATTGCATATGAAGACTGGCTTCTAGAGGACGTCAAGAGATGCGTAGAAATTGTCTTTCAGAAACTCTACCCTGATGAACAGATTTTAGTGGTCTGTAAGCTACAAAACGAGTTTCACTTTGATCTGCCTGGACACTACACTGTCGGAGATACTCTTACAGACGCTGGCTTGATTTTTGCCATTGAAAAAGAACAGAATCCTACAGAAAGGTATATCTGAAATGAATAATTGTAAAAGGGATACAAAAAATACATCCCTACCTACCCCTGTGAGAATCAGTTTTATAGACAGAGGGGAGGGGTGGGTGAATTCTCCAAATTTCAAGTGAGGCAAGCACCCTTGATCTTAATAGATACAAAAACATGCACCCCTCCACGAGAGAAGTTAATTTCAGAGGGGAGGGGTGAGTGACAGAGGGTAGGGAGGAGTGAGTTTTTATAATGTGGAGAAGTGAGATGCGATTGTGCTACCACATCACCCTTGATAAATATTCTGATAGATACAAAAAGTGCACCCCTCCCAGCCCCCATGAAAAGTAATTTTATATACATAGTGGAGGGGTGGGTGAGTTCTTCAATATCAAATGATGAGAGACAAATGTATACACCTACATGTACCATTTATAGCTACTACTATACCAAACCTCGATTCCAATGAGTAATGCTTTATAAATATTTCAGAAATTCAAGTAATACTCTATCACAATTACCTGAAGAAAATCACATCAAGGAAAAAAAACTCAAGCGAAAGAAAAAATCAAAAAATCAGGAGAAAGTTGACAAAAGAAAGAGAATGGGTAAAAAGATAGCTACTGCGCTAGAGAGATGGACAGTTTCCAGTGATGACAAAGTTACATCCACAACAGAAACATCAATGAATTCATTGGCTGAAGGTAAAAATTGTTTTAAAGTTCAAGGGTCTGCCCTTTGGAAATAGCAGATATTATGGACAACAAGCATTGTATCAACCCCATATCCTCACTAGGATGATCCATAAAACAAAAGAATATCTCATAGCGGGCTTAGCTGTAATGACAGCTATTATCAAGACTGGTCATCATTATGGTATGGGGTGTGGGGGGAGAATGACACAAAGTTAAGAGAGAAGCCAAATTTTTAGAATAATTAAAATATTTTAACACTTTTTTATCCATTTAGAAAATTCTAGGACTAGAAATTTGAGATTTTTTGACCTTGAACCATATATCCCAAGAATCAGACTGTTTTAAGATTCCAGACTCCTAAGGTCAACATTGAAAGGAAGTGCATTTTCGAGAGTAATTTAAAGTGTTGGTTGGCGTTTTAGCTTGTCTTACAAGACATTAAGAATGTAATCACAAGATCATCTTTCGAGCTCAGGTCATCATTTTAGACAACCTTGTAATCTGATTCTTGGACCATCTGGTTTAATTTTATTGATCAGGATTTTATAAAAATTGCTAAAAACCTTCAAATACATGTATTATCAAATGCTATTAGGGCAAAGCTAACCCACAGATCCAATTGGAATTTAGCTATTTGGGAAGCAGCATGGTCTAGTGGTCATAGCGTCAGTCTCGCAGTCTGGTGGTGCCAGGTTCGAGTCTCACTGTGGCAACTAGTTGAGACTGTATTTGTCCTGATTTCTGCCAACTGGTTTGCCTTCTTGCCAGTTGGGATTCTTAACACGCTTTACATTTATTTGATCCTTCATTTCAGTTTATTAATTGTAGGAGGGCCATAATGGAAACTACTGGGCCACCAGTAATGTATGTGAATCACCCTCGTTAAATAAAGTCAATTTATGTATTTATTTTTGTTTATTTGGCTTGGATGACCACATAAAATATTGGCAGTCCCGTTTCACTTAGTCATTAAATAAAGAGGGCCATGAGTTTACAAGTGCTAAGTTGTCTACACTGTCACATGTCACACTATATCTAAAAAAAAACAAAGATGTTTAGCTATTCAGGTTTATTGGAGGGAGAAAAACTGGAAAACCTGAGGAAAAAACACTAAAATCAAGAGATACTGTAGTCCTGATAAACTCTAATCAGATTAGATGAGTCCATGAATCAAACTAAAAGGCCCCAAAGGTGATAGTTATTATCTATCATTATGATTTATGAGTGTTTTATAATCTTTAATATTGGTTTAATCAATTTGTGTCAATTTTGTCTACCAGACTGTAAGCTGATGCCACAGGTCGTTGAAAAGGTGCCATGTGAAGACAGCGAGGTGGATGTTGAGGTACAATAGAGTGCTTTAAAGAGCTGTTTAAATTACTTAACCCTCAAATAATAACAGATGTTAGAGTTAACCTCTATTGCCTTCAAGCTATTGTTGCATTTGGGTCAGTTTCTATACAATATTTTATCAGGGTTCCCAGGGGTGAGGGAAAAGTCAGGGAATTTTGTTCAAAGTTAACCATGAGCATCCGTGTGATGCTCATGCTGTTTGCAATTTTTGAATAGACTGATGAATCAGTTCAAATAATGAAAAAATATTGAAATATTTAGTATCATTTATGCCAAACAGTATAATTATGTTGGGTATCAGTGTAATATGATAAGAGGGAGGCCTAGGTAAAAGTTAGGCATGTGTCCCATGCTTGCCCGTGCGGCTAAACAAGCAGGGGCGGCGGAAGCGGGGGGGCAATGGCCCCCCCAGAATATAATGCCTCACACAAAAAAAAAACACAGGGAGGGGGGGGGGTCATTTTAAAGGTACTGTGAAATATTGGAGTGCTACCCCAAAATTTTTCAACTTCCGCCACCCCTGAACAAGGTCAGTGAAAACTGTTATTTAGTCAGGGAAAAGTCAGGGAAAAGTCAAGGAATTTTTATTTTCAAAATGGCTGGGAACCCTGTTTATTGTACTGACCCAAATGCCATGACTTGAACCAATAAGCAAAAACAAATTGTTTGGGACAATTTTGGGACAAGTGAGTTCTAAAAATCATCCCAATAAGTAACTTATCTATTGATTGATATCATTTCAACCCCTTCAAATGGTTATAGGCATGCCCTTATACTAATGCTGTTTGCAGTATAGCATAATTCTTTAATAATGAGGTAATATAATTTTTTCCAGACAATTGAAGATGAAGACCTCTAGTCTTCGTTCACAGTTAAGCATGCATCTGACCTCAGAGTTCCCAAACACATCATCATTATGGCAGGGAACTTTTAAGATCAAACCTTCTAATACTTAAATTTTGAGATGTGACAACCATTTTCAAAAGTATCTAGTTGCCATGAGATTTGGGGCAAGGCAATTTTGGGCAAAAATGTAAACAGACAGATTCTAGGACGTTTCTCATATGGCAGCTATGTTAACTGGAACAATAGATTTTCCCACACGTAGCCTCAAGTGCTAGAGAATAAACATATGCAAAAAAACAAAGGTTTTTTTATTCTGCATTTATAAGACCCTTTGCCTGGCTCTGATGCCTGCACATGATACTTTTGCCAGTTATTCTCACATCTTGGAATCAAATTTTTCCTCTTAAAGAACTGGTTTGTGAAATACAGCCATGTTTGTTTGAGCATGTAAAATCATTGTAAATACTATTAAATATTGCCTCTAATATGGATAAAAGTTTGCTTTTTGCTGTTGCATTATGATAGAAAAACACAACAGAGTCAGTGACCAATCTCAGCAAATACAACAAGTCAGAATTTAGATAGTTAAATCTTACAAAGGCAGGGAAATTGTAGCCATGTGGACTGGAACAGTAAATTCCTCCATGCGTAGCTTCACATTTAAGTGCTTGAGAATAATTTTATGTGCAGTGGCAGATCTAATAGTGACGTAATTTAAGTATAAAATTCTTATTCTGGGAAATAAAAAAACCTTGAAACCTTGAATCTAGGGGTGGGTTTTGGGGGTTGCAACCCCCCTCCCTCCCTTTGAGAGCCAACATGATTTTTTTTCAAGACACACCAACAGCATCACGAGTCGTATTAAAACAGGATTGCCAAACACATTTTGCTTGCTTTTTTTTTTCTATATGCTGTGTGTGGGACCTGAAACCATGCTCTCCTGCAGCAAAAAATAATTATCATAAGACCTACTTCTGTTTGGGAACCCTGTGCTACTTTCCCGCCAAACAAGTACCTTGGCGGGAAATTTCCCCACCAAACAAGGACCTTGGCGGGAAATTTCCCCACCAAACAAGGACCTCCACTACCCCAATCAATGCTACTGAACCCCCCCTTTGTAAAAAAATCCTGATGTGGGTGAATAAAAAATTAGAAGAACCAATAGAAAACCCTTAAAGCACATGACAGGACATAAATTAATACTACTCGCAATGTGATGGAAAGTATGAGCACAGGGGTGTGTGGGGTGTCAAATGAATGCACATCATGTGCCTCTCCCAAAAAATGTGAAAAGGTAGTTTTGGTAGGTACAAAATCTTGAAATTTGTAGACAAATTTTCAAATAAGAAGTTATACATTAAATTATTTTTCTTTAGAAAACTTTTTTTGGTTTCTATTTTCAATTTACCTAAAAGACAAGTAGTCTTGTTGAAGGAAAATAAGAAAATCTGGAGAAAAATCCTCAAAAAGGTAGGAGGACTGTTTAAAAGATCGAGGAATTTTTGAGTGCACATTTGGTATTTGGGCAATGCATTGTCGATCCACGTGCAATGCACGTCAAGCGCCCACTGTTGACATTCAAAGCACACCTTGTAGACAACTGAATTTGCATTTCGCGCGCCCTCAAGGATCAATACTTCAATTTCCTTGATTGTTGATGTAAAGTTGACTCTGATCTCCCTCTACGAACAAGTTGAAACTACATGTAGACCACGCTTGTTTTCTATTGTTTGATAAGCAAGTCTATTGGAGGTGAAGAGACAGTTTCGTGCGTATTTTTGGGCGCAGCCACTCATCACTTCGGAGGCCATTATTGAACTGAAAAGCTTATGCACATGTCTTAAATGTAAACAAATACTATCGTATCGTACTGGCGGCACATTTACTTATTCGACGTTAGATGTCAAAACCATGCAGAAAAAATTAAATAATTGGTTTCATATATTCTTATGGCTCGTGATAAGTGAAGGTCTGGGCAAGGCCAACGACGAGGTTACTCTTTCTCTCAACACCAAACAGAATTACTGTCCGTATTTCAGAAACAGAGGGCCTTCAAGACAAGAAAATTTAAAAAACTGTACCTGGTATAAAGATAATTCCTGTTGTGTTAACTCTGAATTGGAATTCGCTTTTAGCCAGCTAAATCCTATTCCCGGAGCCAGTGAAGAATGTGCTCGCTACTTGAACTACTTGTACTGCTACATCTGTGCTCCGGATCAAAACACTTTCTTCGAACGTTCTACAATGATTGTATGTGAAGAATTCTGTGATCGAATTTACAATGCCTGTAAAAATGCCGTCCTAAAAGGTTTGGAAATCAAGCAATTGTATGGCAGTGGGAAGGAATTCTGTGAAGGAAGAAGATTTGTTACCGTGAAGAAGTCGGTTCAGAGTTGTTTTAGTTACGACCCGAACAGCGGGAACGTAAAGGGTGGAGTGGCGAAGGTCACGAATCTTTCGTCTGTTTGTTATGTTTATTTGTTTATTTATATTTTACAAACGTTCATGGGGTCTTAATTCAACGCCTTTTCTTCCCACATTGATAGTTTGGAGACTGCGTACTCTTGTGACCCCGAGATGGAAGATAGCGGAAGAGAAAGGATGTAAATTAATAGTGAGGAAATGTTTCCTCTTGTATGACGAATGAATGAATTTATTAAGTAAGCCACACATATAACTCTTCCAATATTCCAAACAGATCACCAATACACAGGGGATTCGTTCTGAGGCACTAATAATTTGATACTGACTCAAATAAGCCTGCATCTTCACTAGAATAGGAAGCAATAGGACACTATATACAATCTTTAATTAATTTAATTTGCAAAGCAATTTTCAACAAACTTAGTACGTAATTAATTTATCTAAAGAGATTGGGAGATGATATAAGGTCGATGCGGGGATCCTCCGACAAGGGCTCACCATCTTCATTTGCATAACATACATCCTTAAAATAGCAATAACAATGGCTCTTAGGCTCGATGACAAATGGTATATATAGATATCCCTAGGTTATGACATTATTCTTTGATTATATCAGTAGAATAATTGTTTTTTACACATTGCTTTAATATGAGATGAGATATCATTGATTGATATCAATATTTCTTTTTACATGTGAAAATGTTCTACGATATTTTCACATGTGAATATAACTCTTTTGGTAAGAATTCTTATGAATCCCATAAAGTAGTTCAAATCCACCAAAATTCTATTTCATCAATAGCTACATATTAAACAAAATATTAAACATGGCTGCTTGAAGATACAGATTTTATCTACTTGGGTTGAGAATATCTTAGTCATTTGTTGTGCTCACTAGCCTCATTAGATATCACCTCAACACTTGGAGATAAAATTTCTTCTGACAAAAAAACTTCTGTTGACAGTGAAATGGTGCCCCATAGTTTCATTAGCTTCACTAGTAGCATGTACAAGATACAATAAGCCCTACAGTGAAATGGCTTCCTATAGCTTCATTGGCTTTACTATAGCATGTATGAGTTACAATATGCCATAAACACTGAAATGGCTTCCCATAGTTTCATTGGATTATCTACAGAGTGTCAAGTTACAATATCCCAAGACAGTGAAATGACCTTTCATAGTTTCAACACTGACTACATCATTGGCAAGCTAATGTGCCATGACAATAAAATGGCTTCCCATAGTTTCATTTGATTGACTTTAGCATTGACAATCTTCATATATGTCAACACTGAAAGGCTTTCCATTCGTTTTTTCAAACTGGTTATAACATTAAACATTAGCTAAAGTAGTGAATAATAATCTCAAACCAAGATCATTCCATTCATAGGAAACAAATTATAATCAAGATGTATTCATAGGAATATAAACAATAAAATGCAATTACAATTTCTAGCCTTCGTAAAAGTTAAATAATTTTTAAATGTACTTTCCTAAAGGTTTCTCCTCCACAGCTGTAGTAAAGCAACTTTTGAGTCCATCTGGCTTCTAGTGAAATGCAAATTGGGGTTACTGTGTTAAGAAAGAAAGAAGAGATTGGAGCTGATTAGTAAAGGTAATAGGACATTTGCATGATCGCATCATTGACCTATGCTACCAAACTCCCTTGCACACTTTCTTTTGTTCAGTTAATTAGCACCAATTGTCTTACTATTCTCATGAGGAAATACAAATTTAGATAAGAAAGAAAATTCATGAAGCATTGTGGCATTGGGAGTCAAATGACGCCATCATGCAAACATCCCATTGCACCAGTTCTGAGATTTAGGTCACTTGGAAAAGAAACGGTACAAGGATTTCTCCATAATTCTTCACTGGGATCAAGATTTTGTTTCCTGAAGTTTGGCTTATTCTATAACAATTAAGATTTGAAACTTGGTAGTTGCAGGCTGCATGCTAAAATGTGGTTTTTCACTGCCTTTCATCAAAAATGATCAGTCAGTACCTTTTATATTAATTTTTTTGACTGGCAGCAGTAAGGATGAATTTCATATCAAACCATTGAAATGTCAGAGTTTGCAGAATATCAAGAATCACATTAAGTCGCAACTCCTCAATTCATATATCGAAACCCTGCTTGTGAAGCTCTAGGGATAAGGGATTATGGATATTAAAGGGATAAAGGCAAAAAAGCTTTAGCAATAAGGAATACCAGGGAAAATATTTTGAAGGGACAAGACAATATTTTTTTGGGACAAATCAAAAATAAGTTTTTAAGGATAATGTTATTGGTACTTTTGGATGAAGGTTACCTATTCTCAGAATTATTGGGACAAGCGGATAACTGAATCCCCTATTTAAGATGGTCCTAAAATTCCCTGCTAGCAGAGTCTCCCTTGTTGAAGACTCCTATTTTCTCTGCCACGAATCGCAAACGAGGGAGACTCTGCTAGCAGGAAAGTCCTAAAAAATAGGTAAAATTATCAAAACCAAAAAGATATATATATATATAGCTACTTACCTTATTACTTATGTACCACTGCAGTTGTAATCAAAGACAACAAACCAATAAGTAAAACTTCACATTGAAGTAAACCAGCCGAACTTTCAACGTTCAAATCCGCAGGCATAAAGCACTTCTTATTGATCTCACTAGCCACAAGAAACTTTCTCGACAAACAAAACTCTGTTCCAGTATTATAGCTATCCTTGATCTTGGCTCCTTTGAGCGTGGCATCTCCACACGCCTCGTATATTTTATCACAAATTTCGAGACAAACAGTCAGACGTTCGTCTCGGTAGAAGAGGTTTTGATTCGGAGCGCATACAAAGCACATTAGACGATTTAGGAGTCCAAGGCATTTTTTATTCGCACCCACAGGAGGTGGGATGTTGTCGAAGATGATGCTCAACTCCTTGGACAAACAACAGGATTTGCTGCGATACCACGTACAATTTTGAAGATCCGGTTGAGGTAAAGGCGCGCGATTCTCAAAATAAGGGCAAAAATTTTCCACTGTTTCCACGGTTTCTTGAGCAGTGCTCGAAAAAACCATCGAGATTATTACGAGGCTAAACAAGAAGCTATCTTTACGTTTCAGACTGTGCCAAATATAAATCCTCATTTTCAAATTCCGGGTTCTTTCTTTCGAAGAACGAAAACCTCAGAAACGATTCTCTTTAAAGTATCTATTCTCTAACCCTTGACCCAAGAGAGTATGAAGAAATATGCGCTTGCCTTCGATAAATCTAAGCTGTTCTTCGAAAACGACCCTCACAGGTGTCGAGTTACTTTGGACTTCTCAAATTTAAATTATACATAAAGTTAAATATTTTCTTTTGACGTTTGTCATCCATCAAAATCTTGATGTTTACTTTACTTTAGCACACGATAAAAAAAAAGACGTCAAAAAGATTATAACAAGTTTTAATTCTAACTTGTCGTCATAAATGAAGGTATAATGGTTCTTGTGATTGGAAGATTACTTTGGAGTTAATTAAGTTTTTATTGAGAAAACGATTACAGTTATTTTAAGTATTACTTTCCATTGTTCTTTTTCCTGCCTTTGTAGTTTAATATTAGTTTATTTTTTATTTCGTTTTCAATTTTCTTTTGCCTTTCCCTCGTTGCTTAATTTTGGATTTCAGCTTTCTCTCTCTCTCTCTAAATCATCAAAAATATCAAAAAATATCTATCCTTTTCCTTTTGTCTTTCATATTCAACTTTTCTCTTTTCCTTTCATTTTCCTTCCTCTACTCCTTTCCCATTTTCTCGCTTTTCTTCACACCTTTTCCATTCCATTCCCTTTTGCTTCTCCCTACCTTTGTGCCCGCTTCTTCCTTCTATCGCTGCTTTTCTCATCTCACATTTCGTTTCCTCGGCTCCCATCACATCTATGCGTGCGGCCTCTCCATCTCTCAAGAATTGATGTATATCTTCACAAAAGATAGAAAATACCCTTGACTTAAAGACAGCCGTCATCTCTCTTCATCCACCGGCAATAACACTCCCATAGCATTAAGAATATTGGAGGCAGGTCCAGCCAGACCCTCCTGACTACTGAACGACTCCATCAGGTTTTTCACTAAATTCAAGTCTACGTCCACAGGAATTTGGTCTTCCTCTGACGTCACAGTATTCTCTGACGTCATTTGTGACGTCATATCTGAAGACGAGTTTTCTTGGTTTGTTGGGATCTTTATCGTAGGATTCGCTTCTTCTCGCTGAGTCTTTTTACTTGATACTTTGACGGGTTGTTTCTCTTCCTGGAATAAAAAAAGGTCCAAGTGATGAACCTTGGGGCACAGAAATAATATTCTGGTAATTTCCCATTCCCAGGGACCCAAATCCCGGTCCTAGAGATGAACCTTGAGAGAATCCCATGTTGGTGGTTCTATTTTCCATTCCAAGGGACCCAAATCCCGGTCCTAGTGATGAACTTATGGGAATTCCTGAATCGCAATACAGTGGTCGCTAGGAAACGAGAAATCGGTTAATTTTGCCATTTGTTTTTGTATTGTGAGTACTGAAAGTTACAACGAATAAGCAATCTTTACCTTCTCAAAACTCTTCCCTATCTTTGTTCTTCCTAACTGTCTGTCCATCTCTTCCATGTACCTCAAGAACTCCCCACTTTCTTCAGGAACGTCTTCATCATTTTCTTCAACGCTGCTATCACTTAGATAATCTTCCTCATCACTACTTTCCACCCTTTCTTCTGTTTTCCCTTCTACAATAAAGAGAGAGTAACCAACTCAGATGCTGGGAAACGACATCGCCACGGTTATAGTGAGGTTTGGAGGTATGTTTTTCAGAGTCATACGAAATTAAAGTTTAAAATGTTTAAAATGCAACCCAAACCTAAAAGCTGTTTCATGGTATCCATGAACGATTCTGCATCAAAATGTATTTCTTCATTCTCGTCCTCTCTACACGAAAAACGAAAACGATACATTTAAAGAAAATTCTTAAAACAGGAGCCATTGTTTGTGGTCACACGAGTAAATTTGACAAAGGTCTATTTTGGTAAAGTAGCTTGGAGGAATTTTAACAACTCACCCGGGAAATTCTGCTCCTTCGTAGCTTGACACCGTATCGACAAAAGATTTCATTGATTCTGTTATTTTCTCAAGGTTGAATTCCTCCTTAAAGATAGAAAGAAAAACTTAATATTATTAATATTAATGCAAAATTGTGCCAATTTTAATCAGAAATCGGATGGTAGGGAACACTCCCTTCATAAATAATCCCTTTTCTTTCGATTTTCTTTTCTCCTTCTCCCTTCTCTTCTTCCTCGTATTTTCTTCTCTTCTATTCCTTCTTCTCCCCTTCCTATTTTCCCGTTTCTTGACATTTTCATCTCCTGTTATCTTTTTCTCAACACCTCTCCTTCTCTCCCTCTTCTTTCTTTCTTCTTTCCATTCTATTCTCTTCTTCCCTCTTGTGCAGTGAAACCTCTCCTTGAATGGAGTAACGAGGGCGAGGAAATATGGCGGGAAACTCTAAAGATGAAACGTATACGCGCGTGTACAAAACCCCTGGCAACACTACGAAATGCAGCTCAATTTGGAGGACAAAACAATAGGTTCAAAATTCTCATGAATTGAATTTGTTTTGTTTTGTCCTCCAAATTGAGCTGCTTTGACGTACATGCAAGGGGTCTAATAGTGTAAAAATTACACCCCCCCCCCCCTATGCCCATGCTTGTTCACACAATATCTCCATTCAAAGACAGTTACCTTTTCTCCATTTGTAACAGGGGCTTGTTCTGTACTAGTTGTCATACGATACTTGCTTAACATTTCATCTAACTCTTCTGGACGTATATTAAGCCAATTATCATCTGATAAGAAAAAGATTTATCCAAAGTGATTCAACCAATATGTCCAAATTTCCCTCTTTTGTTTACCTCTCCTTTTACTTCTACTTTTAATCTTATCTCTGGCTAACTCTCAGATCGAACCCTGAAACAACCTCTTTATAGCTTGACTGAAGTCAGAGTATGGCTAACTCACAGATTGAACCCTGAAAAACCTCTTTATAGCTTGACTGAAGTCAGAGTATGGCTAACTCTCAGATTGAACCCTGAAACAACCTCTTTATAGCTTGACTGAAGTCAGAGTATGGCTAACTCTCAGATTGAACCCTGAAACAACCTCTGGGCTGACCCAAGTCAGGGCACGGATAACTCAAAGATAAAATTTGAATTTAGCTTGTTAAGTTTTTCAAAGGAAAATGTAGAATCCAGAGAAAAACCCTCAAATCGAGGGAGAGACCTAACAAACTCTACACACATGTGATACTGAGTCCAGGAATCAAACCCAATTTAGACCCAGGAGAAAAACCCTTGAATCAAGGGAGAGACCTAACAAACTCTACTCACATGTGATGCTGAGTCCAGGAATTTAACCAGAGGTTTGAGATAAGTGCCACTATTCTACCCTTAATTCATCCTCTACCCTGTTTCCTAAACTTCACCATTTATCATCTTACCATCTTCTGGTGGTAATGCTTTTTCCTCTTCTCTCATCTTGTCAACATTTATTTCAATATTTTGTAACAGAGAAAACACAGTGCTTCCTGGATCATCTGTTACAACATCATCAGGGTGAAATGACTCAAGAAAATGCTGTTCAGCATCAGATAACAGTTTCATGTACAACTTTGATCCTTCTATTTCTTCCTAAAATTATATTTTAAAAAATTGTAGAATATTAAATTTTTTTAAATTGTTTAAGCATGACTGACTGACTGACTGACTGACTGACTGACTGACTGACTGACTGACTGTCTGATCAACTGACTGACTGACTGACTGACTGACTGTCTGATCAACTGACTGACTGACTGACTGACTGACTGACTGACTGACTGACTGACTGACTGACTGACTGACTGACTGACTGACTGACTGACTGACTGACTGACTGACTGACTGACTGACTGACTGACTGACTGACAGACTAGCTCTCTGACCAACCTGACTGACTGACCAACTGACTGACTGACTGATCCACTAACTGACTAACCTGACTGACTGTCTGACTGACTGACTGACCAACTGACAGACATACAGATTGATGGACTGACTGACAAAAAACCTGGCCGACTGAGTGATTGACTTCTAGTGGTTTCCAAGTTTCAACACTTACTTTAAAGTATCCTTGCTTCTTCAGACATTGAAGATATCTTTCCCACTCAGCACCAGATGGCTTGTTTAACGACTAAAAAGTAGTTTTGCATCAAGCATAAGTAACAGAGCGAGTGTGCAGCTATAATTTCTATAAATAGTCCATCATTTCTCACCTGTTTTTCAGTGTTGACTTTGCTCTTGGAGCAAAGAATTTCAAAACCACATGTCTAAAACAAAAACAACACTGTAAATACCTTTGGGCATTGTTTGCCTTTGGAAATACCAATCCCCTTCAGGGAGGAACGGAGGTATGGGTATTTTCTGGAACTACACAGTATCCCCTCCTCAGACCCTCCCCATCCCTTGGAAAGTCCAATCCCTCTACATGGGTGAGATATAGAAATTTTCTGGTATTACACAATAAATCCTACTCAGACCTTCCCCACCCCTTGGACATTCCAATCCCCCTACATGGAAGAGGTATGGATATTTTATGGAACTACATGGAACTCCAATCACTCTGCATGTGGTGGAGATGGAGAGGTTATGGAATTATTTTCACTTACAATTTTCATTCCAAGCTGATGAGCTTTGTAGAGAGGATCTGTTGATAAAGGTAACTGCCATAGTGACTTCTTATTGGGCTGAAAGTTCTGCTGCATCATTTGTGCATATAGACATCTGGTGAAGCAGACCTGATGTTTAAAAAGATAAGATATCTCTAACCTATAAATTTTGTCGACACCCTGAAAAACCTCTGGGCTGATCTAAGTCAGGATACAGCTAACTCACAGATCAAACCCTGAAACAACCTCTGGGCTGATCTAAGTCAGGGCATGGCTAACTCACAGATCAAACCCTGAAACAACCTCTGGGCTGATCTAAGTCAGGGCATTGCTAACTCACAGATCAAACCCTGAAACAACCTCTGGGCTGATCTAAGTCAGGGCATGGCTAACTCACAGATCAAACCCTGAAACAACCTCTGGGCTGATCTAAGTCAGGGCATTGCTAACTCACAGATCAAACCCTGAAACAACCTCTGGGCTGATCTAAGTCAGGGCATGGCTAACTCACAGATAATATTGCAATTTACCATTCTAGGTTTTGGGGAGAAAGGAAAATCAGAGAACCTGGAGAAAAATCCCTGAATTAAGAGACAGACCTAACAAACTCTACTCACATGTGATCCCAAGTCCAGAAATCGAACCCAAAGGGTGAGTGTGCTACTGATATGCCAAACATGATTCCCAAAATTGTTTCCCTATAGCTTACAAAACTTGCAAAGGTGGATCCAGCCAAAAATATAGGGAAATTTTGCAAATGACACTATAGAATCTGGAAAATATATTTAAAAAAATATCCTTTCAAGTTTATCTTACCCTGCTCATTATTCTCTGTTTTGGAGAGAAATGTTTTGGTTTACTTGCAGCCTAGACAAGATAAGGATACTGAATAATGAATATATTATGACACCTTTTATTACATACACAAATATTACTCAATAGTACTATCATTATCATCATAGGATTATCATCATTGTAATTGGCAACTACAGCAACATTAACAGTAGTAGTTACATCATCACCATACTACAATCATCATAATCATTTTCTTTTGTCATGGTAATCATCACCATACCACAATCATCATAGTCATCATCATAATCATTTTCTTCTGTCATGGTAATCATCACCATACCACAATCATCATAGTCATCATCATAATCATTTTCTTCTGTCATGGTAATCATCACCATACCACAATCATTATAGTCAACATCATAATCATTTTCTTCTGTCATGGTAATCATCACCATACCACAATCATCATAGTCAACATCATAATCATTTTCTTCTGTCATGGTAATCATCACCATACCACAATCATTATAGTCAACATCATAATCATTTTCTTCTGTCATGGTAATCATCACCATACCACAATCATTATAGTCAACATCATAATCATTTTCTTCTGTCATGGTAATCATCACCATACCACAATCATCATAGTCAACATCATAATTATTTTCTTCTGTCATGGTAATCATCACCATACCACAATCATCATAGTCAACATCATAATCATTTTCTTCTGTCATGGTAATCATCACCATACCACAATCATCATAGTCAACATCATAATCATTTTCTTCTGTCATGGTAATCATCACCATACCACAATCATCATAGTCAACATCATAATCATTTTCTTCTGTCATGGTAATCATCACCATACCACAATCATTATAGTCAACATCATAATCATTTTCTTCTGTCATGGTAATCATCACCATACCACAATCATCATAGTCAACATCATAATCATTTTCTTCTGTCATGGTATCCATTGCCATCATCATCATCATCATCACTTGTCTGCTAAGCAGCCACTATTAGTGTCATCACACATGATGGGGGAGTGAGAATTGCATGACGACACTAATAGCGGCAGCAGAGGAGCCTACATATAAAAATCACTATAACAAAATTACCTTCATATCTATGGGATCCCTGTGGTAGAAGGCCTTCACTGCCGCACTAATAAGAGATGGCTTCTTATCCAATACATATTTAATGGCAGGAGGGATAAAACAGTTCGCATAGTGATAAAAGTGCTTGGCTTTATCAGGATATCTAAAGTAAAGTCATAAAAGGAAAAAAGTTAGCTGTCCCCTGACTTAGATCAGCCCCGTGTTGTTTCAGAGTATAATTCAGTTCATCTCATTTAATCATATTTCAGACCACCAAGAGTTTACATTACAGTTCTACATTTTTTACGATAAAGGTTTACAATACAATAATTTCATACAATAATCTGTGGGTTAGCCATGCCCTGACTAAGATCAGCCCCAAGGTAGTTTCAGGGTTCAATCTGTGAGTTAGCAATGCCCTGACTTAGATCAGCCCCAAGGTTGTTTCAGAGTACAATCTGTGGGTTAGCCATGCCCCAACTAAGATCAGCCTAGATGTTATTCTTTTAATGAAATTCATGTTTGTTTCCTTTGGATTCACCTACCCTTCTATTCTCCTCAGAACAGCTTGCTGTACACTGGGGCCTGCTATTGTATTGAATGGCCCATGTATCAGCTCCAGTGCTTTAGACAGTGATGGGATCCCTGTGGGAAACATGGTGATTTCCCTGGGAGTGGAAGGTAGGGGGATGATGTGCAGCTTGCCATTATGAATGAATACCTTAAATGGGAAATTGAATGTCAGGTTGCAACTTTCAAACTTAGTCTTACATAACAAAAGATTTTAATAAAAGTTTTATAAGTCTTTAGAGGCACACACAGAATCTTCTTAATTATTCCTCAAGTGGGCTAACTGTGGCAGGTGTTTGCCACAGAGATCCCAGCCACACACAAAAAAAGAAAGTGGAGCTACCTACCCTATTTTCACTAGTCTCTGGATTCAACCATTTAGGGATCTCATGTGCAGCTTCCATCAACAGAAAATCTCCATCATCATCTTGAACACTAATGAAATACAACTAGTGTAAGAAATTTTAAATCAATCACACATTCAAAGAGCTCAAAGGGTAGTCTTGAAGGAAATCAGTGTCTACTCATGCTTCACAATAGTATTTACCTTACAACAACATCTGGATATTTTGATGTAAGTTGAACAAGAAGGAATACAATAAACCATTCATCCTCGACATTGTCTCCATAGTTTGTCTGACCACAAAGATGAGCCAAGGAATCACCTGTTTTTTATCAAATAAAATGATAATAACTGACAACAAAATAATAACAAAAATAATATAAACAACTCATTCAGCTCCATTACTGAAGGAATAGCTGACTGGCTAACCAAATGACTGACTAGTGACTGATCAACAGACTCTGACTGACTGACCAACCCACCGACTAACTGACTGACCCACTAACTGACTGACTGACCCACCAACTGACTGACCCAAAGACTGACTGACTATCTTATTGACTGACTGACTGACTGACTAACCTGACTGACTAACCTGACTGACCAACAGACTAGCTCTGTGACTAACCTGACTGTCAGACCAACTGACTGACTGACCAATTGACTGACTGACTGATCCACTAACTGACTACTGTCTGACCAACAGACTAGCTCTCTGACCAACCTGACTGACTGTCTGACCAACAGGCTCTCTGACTAACTGAATGTCTTCCTCACATAAGAAAACAATAGTTCTCTTAGTTGACCGACTAAAATGTTTCAACTAGAACAAGTTATAAATCAAGATAAACTTACCTTTCCTTGGAACGAACCACAAAGCAAAAGACCGATCTTGCCAAATAAAATCACCAATATATTGACTTAAATAAGCCAAATACCCAGCTAAAAGGCTCTTGTATTCCTCTTCAGTTCGTTCTGAGCCTTCCTCGGTGTTATTTAGAACATAAATCCTGTATTCAACACTACATTCGTCCATTTTTGAGAGAAACGTCAAACTCACGTTTTTTCCGCCATATTGATTTTTTGCACTTGCGTGGGCTTCCTGTGTTACAATTGAATTTCTAAATTGGATTTCCTGTGTCATCACATATTAATTTTAGGCCCGTCCACACACACTATCCCGGATAAATTTGAATCCGAATTTATTTATTCGGTTAGGGCTACCGTCCACACTATTCCGGGCGATTCACCGAAAACGAATTTTTTCGAATACGGTCTCCAGAGTGGAACAATTTGAAAACGCCGGCTAGCAGTATTAATGTGGATGGAAACCTTTTTTTTTTGCATTTTTCTATTTCAACAAATTTTAATTACAGTCAGGTCCGAAGTCATTACGGCGCCTTGGTTTCTGTAGATGCTTTATGATAGGCATCAATAAGCCTGAAGCGAATCCTTTTCACACTGCTTTTGTTCATTAATTATGACTATTGTCTCCTGTTTTCCCTAAGGAATGAAAAATTTAAATATGAAAGAATTCTAAAAACTATTATGGTCTAGAGACGGGGGTAAAACGTCATCTCGCTTCAGGCTTATTGAGCGTAATGTTCCCCATTCGCCATTTCAGTCCACGTGTCATTCCCTTGAGAATTAATACACAGATATACTGAATACAGATACAACTCAAAGAACGATCTCATAGAAAAATATAGAAAAATTAAGCTCAAAGAACAATTCATTTATATTTGGAGAGACTTCATTTTTTTTAATTAGCCTTACATAATTATTCCAATCACCATCATTTTATTTTTTATATAATTCATTAATGAATTCATTAATTCATAATCAAATTTTTAATGTTTAAACGTACAATTATCTTATTTGAAAGCTTCGTCTTTAAGCTTCTGGTCGTATTAAGGCATATTATATTAGATTCCAAAAAGTGACAAATTATAGGCCTGCCTTAGTTGCGTGACAGAAAGCCGAGTACGTTACAGTTGCGCCTACAGGGAATGCTACGTTCTAACGCAATACGTTATGCAACTTACACAAATGCATGCGCAATTATGTTGCACTCAATAATTTTGCGTGCGAGACACGTTGCTAGTGACAAAGCCTAGCTGAAACTGCGTCCTTTGAAACCTGCGCGATTTGTTCATTTTTTAAAAATATTTTAAATATCTTATTCCCAATTTTAATTTTTCCGACGAAATCAATTATGTTTAGTGATTAGCTAACATCGGCGCTTTTCGGACCTTTGATTGGTTCAGAAAGGGAAATCATGAAAGCGTTATTCTCGTTATTCGAAAAGCCGAGTTTTACTCTGATGAGAAATCGAACATGCATGGCGCGCCACGGAGAAAACACACAAAAAAAAGACGTGTACGTGCGTCAAACGAGATGAATAGGCCAATTCAAGAGCAGATTTCGATTGAAACAGCATTTAGTCTTTATGTACAATAGACCCAAGAACGGTCGGGTAGAGTTTTCAAAACGGAATGGCTCTTCAATAGATTACAAATTCTGCTGGCCTTGCACGTCAAGACGACCAAATCTTTTGGATATTGATAACAAAAGACATTTCCTTCCTCTTGATATGCGTTCCGAATTTTTAGTAGGCTAAAAATACCACCGCCGGCTGCCAGATAACTAATAGAGAATGATTGAAGACTTCAATATTTTCTTTTCCTGACCTTAACTACAAAACAGACGCCTATTTTTGTCAAAACGACTACGATTTTGATACCATAAAAGGAATGTCACAAAATGGAGAAAAACCCAGGAAAAGTCGGTAAATTGGTTGCGAACTGACCGCCATTTTGTATTTGTCACGTGACCAATCTAAAGTTGGATACTGGAAACACATGACGAACTCGACATCGAGTTCAAACACCGTTTCCTTAAACGTGATTATACCAAATAAATGCCAAATCTTTCTGATTATTTTAAAACATGCACGCGTGTATTTGATTGACATCCACGAATATTCGATAACGCATGCGCAATGTTTGATAAATGCCCTATTGGCCAACCTCCAATCTCGTACCCAGAGCCCTTATTTCTTACTGCGCATGCTCGACGAAATAATTGGGCTCTGGAAAACTCCAAACCGGAAGACCCAGTTTCTGGGTTTCTCGCACATGCGCATTATGACAGACTAGGCAAATTCAAAATGGCGGACGATGTTCAACGAGCACGTGAATTTGCCCTTGGAAAATTAGGTTTTGAAGATAGTTTTCAATAAAATTAACTCCGAAAATACCTAATGGATGGACATCAATACAATTTCCATTAAAAAACCGGCAACCGGACTTCCGGTATAAGAGCGCATACATTAAAAGACTTGCCAAAAATAAAAAATAAAATTGTTCCCGATTTCTAATTTTTATTTTGATCGGAAGTAAACACAGAACTGAAAGTATGATTTTCATTGCATTTGATTATACTTCACTTCCGGAAAACTGCGCATGAGCCAAAAATGAACTATGCCAGAGCTCTCGTTTTTTTGCCGCAGGCCAGAAGAAACGCAGGCTCTGGGTACGAGATTGCTTATTGGTTACCTATCACGAGAATCAAGCTGTAACTTTTACAACTTTTGGGAGCGTCAGCTTAAAACAAAGTAAAAAGTCAGTTCTTTTCAAACAAAATTTTCCTTACCGTACATACAATAGACCTCTTTCGAGTTCCAAATTACCGCTGTGTTTCTTGATTACAGACTCATTTGCTCAGGCTTAGCCTCGAATCAGTGTCTAATCACTCGCAAATACCAACGGTAAAGTAAAGAGTGCACAAATTTAACAATACGAACACTTTGAAACTTGGACGGACCTTGACTGGAACACGTGAATATTCTGCACAAAATCGAGGCTAACCCTGAGCAAATGAATCTGTAATCAAGAAACACAGTGGTAATTTGGAACTCGAAAATTAAAGGGTCTATTCATTAAACATTAAAACCTTTGAAAAGCCTATCAATCACGACCGGTCATTTGATCATTCCGCCATGTCTGGACACCCAATAAATGGCGGCACAATCGTGTGACATCCATCGTGGGGAAGGTCCAGTGTTGACAGGCTTATTTCATAATCTCAAAGATTCTTTGCGTGAATTGTAACTATTCAATAGCTTTGGTCTTTTTTGCGTTTTCTTTGTCATCGTCTTCCTTGAGTTCCTCGCTTTCTGGTACTTTAGGCAGCGATGTCTTCCAACCGTGTGGGCAATAACGAATCTCGGGACACGAGATTGATCTAGGACGAATTTTAGGTTTCACCACCTCGAGTCTCCTTTTCGCCTCGGGTGAGTACGACACTCGTTGCGGTTGCCTTGGTTGCAAATGGTCATAAGCGTCGACTGTTTCGAACCTTGATAAATGAGCAGAAAAGGCGGGAAAGTTGTCCTCTTGTCCTCCAGCGGCGCCTTTGCGCACAGGCCTCGGGGATTTGACTCCGTTCACGCGCTGAGCAGCGTGGACATGCTCGGCAATCTTGAGTTGTAGGTTGTGTATAACTCCCTCCACGCGAGCTCTCTCCTTCAGGTGTCTTTCCGATAATTGTGCAAGCTTTAAATCTTTTAAAAAGGACATCATTTCTGAAAGAAAGAAAGAAAACATTTAAAACACAAACTTCATCTAGTGCCTTTGTACCACAGGGCAGGTGAGACGCCATGTTGTCTTGAAACTACATTTCTCGTACGCGAGAATCCGCTCAAATTGACATCTCAAATTATATGAATGATTTTGACTCTTTTGTATCTTGCGCAATTGACTGAGATTTTCAAGATTCGTCAGAGGAAAGCCTAGTTGTTGGAGGTGCATCATCCACTTATGTGTAGTATAATGGCTTCTCCTCTTAGCCAATCAAAAAGCATCGTGACAATTAGATTGTTTCCAAGCCAAAGAGCCGACCAATCAATACTCACTCTTATCAGCCAATTAAAAAACAATAAAATGATGCATATTATCCAATTAAATGCCGGGAAGCCACTTTAGTGTCGCAGTACATTAAGGTTCCTAGTCACGCGAGATTTTCAGTGGTAGGAGTAAAATTCATTTCATATATGCTCCGGGGGATTAAATATAGACAAAAAGTTTCCCATTAAAATGTACAGTCAAATGTTTGTCATGCAATGCAGCTATAAAAAAAAGCCATACGTGACAGGTCGAGGTCAGACCTAAAAGGTCAAAAAATAATAGAGTACGGTTAAAAATTTGTTACTCAAATTTGTTTCGCAATGAATATAGGTTTCTTAAATTTGTTACTCGAGATAATCATATCAAAGTCAACGTCCACCTTCCTTGCCGTTTTTCATCTGTCTTCCTGCCTTCTTTATAACAACGACGGCTCCATTCGACCTGAATTAGCTTTTTTTTTTATTATTATCACTATTTCTTCAGCTAATTGTTTTTCTCTCTTGGTATTAGAAGTGAAAGAATAGAGTTTTTAAGAAAAAGAAACGTAATGAAAACAGAAAAGATTAAAATAGCTACAATAATAAACTGAAACCACAAAGCAATAATTATTTAACCAAGGTGAAATAGTAGAAGCGAAATAGCTTCAAGTACATGGAAATGAGCTTGGATGAAGTTCATTACACATATAATCCATCTCTGCTATTGGGGAGCATCTTCTTTGACTTCAAAGGGGTCAAATATTTCAAAGTCAATTCGGTCCTAAAAATAAACTTCTGAAATGTTTTGCTTTTCGGTCTGTTGATGAACTGGTGTTTTCCTTCTCATTGCCGGAAACACACTTCGTCTTCACCATTTGATTATTAATCTCATCAAATGCGCCAAAATTATTTCCAAAATAATCAGGCTAAAGAGAAAATGTTGAGTTTAAAAAATAACTTTTATCGCGATGAAAGTAAGAAATTAATAAATTACGAGTTAGTTGCTTTTCAAAATAGTATTTTTGGATTTCTCCAGGTATCTTAGGGAACCAGAATTTTAAACACAAAAAATCATTAAGATAAATTCGTTGTTTGGAGGAAACTGAGCTTAGGAAACGGTAGGATGTGAAGTTAATGATTTTAATATCCTAAAGGTTTTTTTTTTTAATACTCGAGCAAACATAAAGCCTTACATAACCTGCAATACTCATTACCGTCTTTACAAAAATGCCAAGGTACGATTCTGGGTCTTCTGGATTTCCCGCAGAACTGAAATGTTTCAATATTTTTTTGTACAATACTAAAGAGATTGTTTTTTTGATAAGGAAAGAATAAATATTGCTATCCAAGAAGAAAATTAAGTAAGATATTCATACGTGACAGGAAAAGACTGGTTCTCGCTGAAGTCCTCAATGCCGAAAGATAGCAAACATTTCATTTTTTTGGAGGGGGATTATCCCTTGACTTCCATAAAGACCGACTACCTACTGACAAAGACTAGAAAATGCTAGAAAAAACAATAAGTTTGATTCCATCTGTTTTGTACTAAGCGATTTTCGATTAGCCATTCAATTCTTCTCCAGCACTTATGAATAAAGATCAACAAAAAATATCGATGTTGAATCAGAGCAAATTTATCGGGAACCATTGTTTTCCCCCGATATTTTTAGCGAATGATTTTAGTATGTTTTTTGCTATATTTTAAAACACCTTTTTTTTTCTACCAAAATTGGAAGCTTTGTCTTTTGAGGAAATTTGTTTTAATGCATATACTATTTCTGTTTATGATATTTATGCATATGAAGCATTGTTTTTCTCTTTTACTAACAGTTTTCAGGGTGATTTTTCCACTGTTTTCGTTTGTAAACCTTGATTGATCCCGTAAATAGTTATTTAAGACTTTAAAAGGAGTAACAAAGACCTCAACTCACCTTTTAAAGCCGAAAAAATATCGTCATAAAACTTATCCTCTGACATTGGCGTCTGGCCTGGTATAGTTACCGTCAAACTCATCTTGGAAGATCGTCTCTACTCACTAAATAACAGTACTACACTTGTATCGATTTTCCTCTAAGATGCTCTCGCTACCTGATGTCTATATAATCAGCATAGCAACAAAACCAAGGCTTTAGATCTTCGTTCGTCGATGTCGAGTCGAGGCGGTTCTCTTGTCAAATGCTTCACTTCTTCACGAAGATTTATGCACAAAACAATATTGTGGTTATGGTTGAGTCCAGTTCGAATTAACTCCAGGAGTTCTGTTTCCAGGAAAGACGAGTCTCTTTACAATCCACACTATTCTTCGTAAATGATACCCTAATAGAACTCTCTTCTTCCTTACCATTAAGTATTCCCTAAGACCTTGAAATTACAACAGATCCGACATTGAATTACAGCAAACCTCCCACGCTAACAGCTCACACAACAGCAAATGACAGCCTCGGTACAGAGCGAGTTCAATGTCAGACCAAAGGTTGTGTGACTAAAAACATTAAGATTAAGCTATATTTTGGGTTGGAATCAAATATTCATCAACCAAATCTATGCGAAGATCTCTGTACGACTTAGTTTATCATTAATACCTCTTTACGTAACAGCATCCTCTAGGAATCCGCACGTCTGCTGCATGATATTATGTCACACTTGCTTTGTTACCTGTTTATTGATAAATAATTATCATTCTAAACTACAGACAAGCTGTAAACGTACTAAATAATGAAAAATAATTAAAAAAATGATTACAAAACTGATGGGCAGTGCTGCTAAACAATTTAAATCGAAAACAGAAGTCAGCGCCGATAAAAATATTGCTCTGTCTGGCTTACTGTTGTAGTAACCTAGAAATGCAACTAGATGTAAATAGGAGCATCTGGACTAGTCAAGCATCTTACTGCAGTAAAGTAGAGAATCATGATTTTGTAACACAGTCAAGGTAAGAGGTTGTGAAGCTTTGGAACTATCATCATAACTCGAAATAACGTTAAAATTTTTTAAATGACATCTCATTTTACTTCCTTTTCGTTTTTTCGGTTGTTTTTTTTTTCTTCGTTAGTTTATATACTTGCTTCTTTCTTTCTCTCTGTCTTTCCATCTCTCTTTCTGTCTTTCATTTTCTTTATTTTCGAGTGTCGTTCCATCCCGTTTCTCCTGTTTTCACAAGAACATTCCTGTCGCGTGAAACAAGAACAATTTTGCAGACTCAAAACTGCATTAGTAATTTTTTGCTACGAAGCCCAGTTGCTAGACATTTAAAAAAAAAACTTTTAACCACGCTGAAAAAAGTTTATTAGGTCATATCTCTAGGAGGTCTCGTATTGATAACGCGACTTTGATTACAGTTCATTTTAATTAATGATGCCTGAGTGAATCTTTAGTTTCACATTTTAATCATTTCACATGTTAACAGTCTATTTTCCCCCAGTGTTATTTCGTATGGTGTTTGCGTTGATACAAGTTGCTGCATACTAGACGAGTTGCTGAATGCATGTTAAATGAGTTGCTGTATGTGACGAGTTGTTGAATGTGTGTTAGGAAAGTTGCTGCATTTTTGCTGAATAAAACACTGAAGTGATGTGACATTAGGTATTTTCCCTTCTGTTATATTCTGACGTGACATAACGTGACTTGACAACGTGATGTTATGCATACTGCACTTGTGTTGTGTGATCCAATGCATTTATACACAACTTCTTTTTGTCTTGCGAATCTCCTGCAAGAGCACACAGCTGTAAGCTTGCACGTACTCGCAATACGAGAGATTTTAATCTTAACGTGTCAGTATACTTTATACACACATTCACATAGATGGAGATGTTTATATCACTTAGGGTCGCTGATGTATCACTAGACAAGCGCTTATTTCCTTAAATACGTTTGTTTGCCAGACGCTAAATGAAGCCGTTCAACAAGTACATCTATTTCCTCATCTTTAGGATGTCGTATTCAATGAAAAGTTAAAATCATAATGAGACAAAACGAAATATTGCGTAATCTGGTTGTCCTCACATACAGATTACAGCTATTTTTGTCGTTTATTTGACACTTTTCTCTTTGTTTCTGGTTTTAGTTTATGCACATTTGATCATATACATATGTTAAAATCGCCCTTTCCATAACCACCAATTTTGTCCACTAGACCTATTTCTTATGGAACACTAAAAAAATATCAGTCAACACTAACGATTATAGTCACTACATAAGCCTTTTTCAGGGTATTGCACATACAATCACGTCTAGCCACTTTACTGATGGGTCTTTATGCCTTCTTACGTCAACAGGATTCAGGTAAGTAGTATTGGATACTGGTGCTTGCGTCAGTGATATTTAAGTCATAATTTCACTGCAAGCTTTTGCGTCAGGTAAAGTGAACAATTATTGTTCTGTTAAAAGTTGTTTATCTTTAAGTCAACAGGATTTACCGAAGCAAGGCCGGATATTCTGTTCATTATGTCTCTAAAACTAAAACCTTCTCAAAAAAATGAAGCATCAGTCAAAGAATATACTAATGAAGTAATATTATGAATCCATCCTAATCAACTAAGTTCAACTGAAATGATTCATGGCAGTATTCACCCTTTGGCACTTGGTTTTTGATACCCTTTTCTAAAGTATCTCTTATGATAGACCTTTACCAAAATGATTATTTGATCAAACATACGTTTTGTTTTCCTAGAGTATCTGCTCAGACTAATTGCAAAAGCAAGAAGTTAGTCAAATGTAAAGTCAATATTTAGTTTCTTTGGGTTCATTATAGACGTATTTCATAATCGCTCTGTAGTATTGAAAACATATTCGCAAGGATGTTTTGAAGTATAAAGTTTGGAAGTTCATTTATAATTAATTTTATGACTAAATAAGATTGCTCTAAATTTTATTCGTTTCCAGTAACAAAAATATATTTGGTGCGTTTCAATCGCATTATAGTGAAACATGTCAGCGTTTTAACAAATTATAGTGCCCATAAGCCTTTACACAATATTTTCAGAATTGATTCTTTAGATAGTGAATAGTTGATTGTGAAAAAAATTCGTCATTTGAATGTCGGGTCTTAGAGATACACAGGTTTATATTTCCAATATGTTAATGACTATGACGTAATTAACATAAGGGATTTGAGTTATTTTGTGGCAACTTTTAATATTGAACGCTGGGCATTTTTTGAAAACAAATTTGTAAAGACCTTTACGTGAGTCACGAGTAGAAGGGTGATGCTTTTAGAATACTGTATTTCAGAACAAGTGTAATGTTGTATATCAAATGATCCCTTATGCTACGTCATAGTCATTAACATATTGGGAGTGTAAACCTTCGTATCTCAAAGACCCGACTTTCAAATGACGAAATATTTTCACAATCAACTATCCACTATCTAAAGAATCAATTCTGAAAATATTGTGTAAAGGCTTATAAGCACTTTAAATAGTCAAAACTACTTCAAATGCATGAGTGCTATTGCTGACCAAAACTGTCCCCCCCCCTCCCCCCATATATATATATATTAAAATACTTGATGTATATCTTTCGAGTAAGCTCAACAGACTCTTTAACCGGAGGAAGGACTACTGTTTTTTGATTGGCTATTATAAATATCGGCGAGGATCACAAGGACCGCAGGTTCTTTGAATGACATTGGCCAAACTAGAATTTGACGAATAGGAGACTGGGTACTAGTTTGCGCCTTCGAGACTTACGCTATGACAAATCACGAGCAAAAAGAACAAATTTCGATATATTTCTGTAATTTCAAATTGAAAGATACAAGCAAGTCATCAAAAAAGGAACAAAATCTCAAGTAGGTATAATGTTAAGGTCACCCATCCAGGTGCTAACCCTGCTCAAACGGGCTTGACTCAGTATTTTGAATGCCCAAGTTTTTATCCACTGGGCTACGGTTCCAGGTGAATCAGCATAACAATAGCCGCGAAAACAATGCACCGAATAGACTAGACCTTTTTAACATTATTTTTCCAACCTTCGTGCGTTGCAGAGATGCAAGGGATTAGCCGATATGGTCTGGGGGCCGGCTGGTCTCTCCCCTGATGCTTCGGCTAGAACATTTTCTTGCGTAATTCGTACACCCAAGGGCAGAAGGATTTAATCGCCGTCAGGTCCGAAGTCCATACGCCGCCTCAGCTCTGCGGATGTCTCGGGGGTATGGCAAAGTAGAATCGTTTTTTTTTTATGTTGGTGTACCACGCCAGCAAGTTAAGATTTTTTTTATTTCTTTTCTTTTCCTTTTTTTTTTTCTTTCTTTCTTTCTTTCTTTCTTTTTTTTTTTTTTTTTGTGTCCGCGTTTCGTTTTTTCGGGTCTTTGATTTGTTTATTAATATTTTTTTTAAATCAGCAAAAGCTGACTACTTGTATCACTATAGGAAATCGCACAATGTTCTCGTACAATTCGGTATTTACAGGTACGAGTAATGCTTTGAAAGTTTTCATAATAAGCCTGAAGCGAGATGACGTTTTACCCCCGTCTCTAGACCATAATAGTTTTTAAAATTCTTTCATATAAATTTTTTTGATTCCTTAGAGAATACAGGAACAATACTCTTAATTAGAGAACAAAAGCAGTGTGAAAAGGATTATGGTCTAGAGGCGGGGGTAAAACGTCATCTCGTTTCAGGCTTATTGGACGAGCCTTTTAGGCGCATCCAATTTGAGAACTTTCAAAACATCACGAGTATCTATAAATAAATTCTGAATTGTACGAGGTTGTGCGATTGTTTGTTTATGACACGCTCAACAAAATCGAGCAACTTAATTGGGACTCTATAGAGTACGATTTGGGATTTAATTGTACTCCTCATGTCCAATCAGAATGGAGTATTTGTTGAGTGTATCAAGTATTAAGTTGATTAATTTCGTTTTACTTACATTCAACATATATATTCGTTCTTTCCAACAACCGCAGACCTGCAAGTAACGCTGGCTTCATATAGGTATGAGCACTGACTGCCGCTCAAAATTCTCTTAAATAACTTAAAAGGAATCGAATGTCAAAAACGTTCAAGTAGTAGATAAACAAAAGAATAATTTTTTGTGATATGAAACTGTTTCAAGAGGCGGTAAAATGCAAAAAACCGATCAAGCGGTAAGAAAAAAAGTCAATCTAAAACTCTCTATTACGCAAAATTCTCTTGACCGTAGCTTCTTGTCACTCAAACGGTGGCTTCGAGATTCTACATCACTTTAAACTTCCACGACAAAGGATTTTAGTCAATTAAAAATCATATTACGTTCGATACCTTAAACGTTAGCCTTGATTGCGATACCCTAGTCGTATGGTACTTCATGTGTTGTAAAAACACGTGAATCGCCAAATTAATGTACCATATACGACGTTCCTAATACAATAATAAAATATTGATTTCACCACTCGACGTTACAATCGAATCTACAACAATATATCTACTGATACTTTTGAGGTTTAATGTCATTTCGAACATTTATTCCACAGAACCAAGGTATCGTGCTAGAATTTTAATATCTCGAAAGTGCCTTTATTTGTGAAAATCTTCACCCTTTGTCTTCCTCGCCACACCTCCACGCAACATTAAACCCCTTCTTGTTCGGTTTTCTTTCGCACTCTTTTCGTTTTTCGCAAACAAAGGCAGACAGGCTGCTGATGACTTGGATATACTCCGGGTTGGGCTTCCTGTGGTCTTGTTTGACAGTCGAAACGTGAGGAACTGACGCAGACCTCTGACGAGGGTGAGGAGGGATCTTTACCGCGCTGTTGTACGCTTGTCGTAAACGTTCAAACCGTTTTCCATCGCACAAGCTCTTCTCTGTTTCCTCAAACGTCTCCTCCTCGTCTTGAGATTCTTTATCATCCTTTGAAGAACTATTTGACAAAGCTACTCCCAATTCGCCGCCATCTTGACTGTCCGCTGTGGAAGTACTTACGTATTTCCTCCCAGGCAACACCAGCAAAGGCTCCTGGGATGTCATGGGCGGGAAAGACCATGATCTTCGCCGTCTTGGACGTTTCTGTTGGAGTTTTTCAGTAACATCGGTTGTCAGCTGTGGTGGAGGAGAAATCTTTCGTACGGTTGATATTTTTTTCTCGAGATTAAGTCTTCTTTTTTCATATTCTGCGCTTAACGAAGCACCAGCTAAATCACTCAAAAAACGCTCTACTTCTGGAAAATGAAAAAGATATTAACAAATCAGTAACTGAAATACTACTCTTCCCAGTAGACCGAGGTAGTTGTGATTTTTTAATCGCCTTCGTAGCGTCTGTTATGTTATCCGCAAGTACTTTTCAAATCGACCACGTGATGCCAATGTCGTACCACGAGGACAAGATTTTTACACCACGTGATTAAAACTTGACTGAAATTTGGTCACGTGGTGTAAAAAACTTGTCCTCGTGCTACAACATTGACATTGCGTGGACGATTTGAAACGTACTTGCGGATAACATAACAGACGAGCTACGAAGGCGATTAAAAAATCACAACTACCTTGGTCTATTGCGAAGAGTAAATTAAATTTTAAATTATAATTAGTAAGATATCCTCCATACGGTTCCATCTTAAGTATATCATGTTAATATATGATAGAACTTCTACCCGCCTCTCATTAAGCTGCTTTATTCAGTGGACACCTATAAGCAGCTGACCTATGTCTCAAAGAGGGATTTAAATTTCGCTAAATTTCTCATTATCAAAAATAAAACCATTTAAAAAACCCTCGTTTCTTCAGAGTGACCATGCCCAGCATTGATAATGACGTCACCTACTGTATCCTTATGACGTCAGTACATGTTATGCCATCAGTTATCTGACCTCTGCGTGTGTATATTTGGAAAATCAAACCACACACCCATTACCCCAGCCAAAATAGCAGAGCATAACAAAAGATGGTCGAGTAAGAGATATCGACCGCAGCACAAACGGAGGTCGGACACTCCCAGGTCTTGAAAATAGGGAGTCCAAAAATAGAATTCCAAGCTTAAAATAACCCGGAAAGCCGCTCAACAGATGCTCTTGGCTGTTTATTTAGCTCGGTATGGTTGATGATATAAAGATATAGCGGGGTCGCTTTGTGTGCGTTAGAAGGATAAGCGGACTTAACCGCAGAACTAATGCAAAGGTACAATCTATTCCTCAATCTGATTGGGTGTGGGAAACATTGGCTTGTGATTGACTCGTAAAATGTAACCCTCGACCAAAAATAACGCGGGCTCTAAGGTCGAGACTATTCGGGTTTCGAAGTTCAAAAAAACACATGTTTTTGCAACTTTTCTGTTATGAAAATGCTACGAAAGTTGCATGAAAAGACGCCTTTCTGAGAAGCGCAGATTTGTTCGCTGTTTTGCCCTGGGGGAGGGAGGGTACGTCTCAGCAACTGATGAACACAAATGCTGGCACTTAGAAGATGATTGAGCCTACATAATAAAGACCAAGGATATTGGTCGCAACACTTAGTCGTCTTACAGCTATTAATTTCCAGTAAAGTGATTTATTTTTGTCCCATAAGATGATGGAGTGTTTTCCCTGCGGGTCACCATCGGAGCGGAAGTATGATGAAGACTCAGAGTCACCACTGTTTTATCGATCAATCGATTGATGACTGTATTGAAGGTATTCGGCTCATTAGAGCACGTACACTGTTCGTTTAAGCAAGCTCCAAGGCATTTAAAATATCTATTAGAACTTCTAAACGCCGGACTTTCTTGTATTCACATTCCAGTAAATATAACAGTTGTTATCATTTATAGACCTCCTTAAGATTGTCAACATCAGAAAAACGCGGTTTAACTTCTTCTGATACTTAACTATTTCATCCTAGTCCTCAGGAAAAGATAGCAGACTTTAGTATTGGAAGAAAATATATTACTGACGAAACATTTAATTTTTCATCCGAACCGGTTTCTATAGTAGCAAGCTTGAATTTGGTGTAACTATGGCAACATTTTGCTTAGATAAAAGGGCAGGATGACCTGTGTGAGGTATTCCATAAAGGAATGGATAGCTAGGAGCGACTCTAAGGTGTTCGATATCTTTTATTGAATAAAATGATTTACGATCCCGCGGTTTACGATTTTATTCTCTTCAGAGAAAAATCCAAAAAATATTTCTCTACTTCGCTTCGAGGATTTTCTCCGGGGTTTCTGTCTATCCTCCCCCCGCAAAACCATTATTTTTTACATTTCAATTATTGAATTCATCGGATAAGTTTCAATGCATTTGAAATTTCAACCACTCTTATTCGACTTTTATTTATTTATAAATAACGTTATTAATTTGTATTTATTTATTCATATCATTTTGATATTATTTTTATATGATTATTAATATTGCAATGAATGGTCTGAACCCAGGTGAATGGATATTTTTCGAAGTAACAATATTTCTCGAAGAGATAATATTTATGATCATAACATAAATATTATCTCTTCGAGAAATATTGTTACTTCGAAAAATATGATTATTAATATTATATAAATTATTTCAATTATCAACTATTTATATTATCATAATTATTATAAATTTTATATCATTATCATCATCATCATCATCAGTATAATACATTTTTATATATTAATATTTGGTTATCTGAACAAAATATTTCAACGGGTTTATCAGTTCTTAGCCAGGATTACATTATCCAGGATTATACTATTGGTATTAGGTATTAATGGTAAAGATATATTATACATTGAAATCATAAAGGCAAGGGACAACTGAAAGAGGTTTAACGAATTCGAAAAAGGAATTAAAAGCATCCAAGAGATAAAAGTGGATGAAAGTAGGATGGAAAGTATAGCTATATAGAAAGATAAATTTTAAGTAAGTATTAAAGGAAGGAAGGAAGGAAGGAAGGAAGAAAGGAAGGAAGGAAGGGATTGAGAGACAGAATCGTCAACGATATAGGATATATCAGACATAGTTGGGTCAGATCTCATGTCAAACCGCATAACGATAAACCAAAAAGTCGATTAAAATACTTCGCCATCCAGTACTTTCGCATGTTGACAACAAAGAGTAGGAAGCGTTGGTCAGTCAGGAAAAGATTCGAGACTTCCAGTCACATACCCAGGAAATTGTTTAGAGGAGGAGACGAAAACTTGAAAGCTAATATATAGCTTCGTTCGTTTCCTGTAGCTTTGCCTTTAATTCAAAACAGTATGTTTGGACACTTCAGCACGTTTGTTATAAAGAAAGTCGGAAAGATCATGTGGCGTCTTATCAGCTTCAAGACAACATAGAAATACTTAATGAAATCTCAAGCCTGTTCGCATTTTAAAGATTTTCAATTCACAAAGACTCCATTTTTAGTACTTCTCATTGATGAATCCAAAAATACAAAACGGGGAAAAATGGGTGGGGAACAGGGAAAAGATGAATTAGAAATATCGCTAAAGGTAAAATAGATAAAACCCGACAGTTTTCCATTAAGACACTTCAAACTTCCATCAACATTTTAAATTAACGTTTGGAGAAAAGTGCCGTTAGTTCAACGATCTCCATCAAGTCAAGAATTCCTTTCATGAAACTCGATGCTGTGTGGTTTGCGACTATTCCCGACTACTCCCCAAGAATTCCGCCGGCCGAGCATCCTAATGAACCCTGATTGAGGCTCACATTTAAATCAAAACGTGAGTTTTAAAAATCTTGCGGGTCAAGATATGATTGATGTGGGATCGGAGATTTGCTCGCTCAAAAAGGAAAATATTTTTTAATCTGCATGTGGAACGATAATATGCAATGGAGAATTCCATGCATTTTGACGAGTAAAAAAAGATCTAGTATATAGTGAATTCGAAATGTAGGCCTTAAGCGTAATTTACAATAATGCTAAATGAAAGTTGGCAATAATAATTACAGCTTTCGCTTTAAATGAACCATTGAGTGACATTTTCAAAAATGCAGAATATTTTTCTACTTGTTTCTGTCGAGTATTTTCCTGTGTTCCTGCATGATAAACACTAATGAAAATCAAAATTGGTAATAAAAATACATACCAGAGAAGACAACTGAAACGTAAAACGTCTCCCACTCCGACTTCATCTGTCTCCGTATTCTTCTGTATTAAAAAACTGTGAACAATTAAGTTGACACTGAGCTTTCTTACGAACTGACCCCAGCAGTTGTATTTAGCCTCTCGTTTCAGACAAATTCTCCAATATTTTAAAAGGATTTGAAACAAAATATTATTGTATTCGTATACTGACTTCAAGGATAATCCAAAATTTAGCTTCAGTAGTTGCTCTTCAAAGCCTCTTCAACGCCTAACTCTCTCTACAATATTCTTTTGACTTCGGTGTCAGTCATAGCTTTCAGATAAATATAATGCCGCCTTTTTGCAAAGTGGTTTCTGAAGTCTTGTTCGTGACTCTATTGTTTTGGGTCTGGAATGCTCCCGAACTCTCCCGATATTTCAGTGGTGAGTCTAACGCTTCATACCACTCAGAGGAATTTATTTTAGGGTTGTAAATTCTCTAAGCCGTCTCTTGCGATAGGAGGCCAAGATAAGTGTTCGTGCGATTTTGAGTGAGTTTTTTATCGCGAAATCACAAAAGGAAATGAAATTATCCGTCGTCGAAGCGACGCGTGCCAGTTGGATTGAATTGGCCTCTAAAATAGTGCAACTTTGAAAAATGTTTTTGTAGATATCGTATAGGAAACTATCAATATTACCTTAACAACTACGAAAATGTCAAAACACGCTCTACAGGAACTATAGCATTACTTTTGTTTTTATTCAGTCGAAGGGCGAGAATCACTATTTTATTACAAAGAAATAATAGCAATTTATGTTACGATATGATTGGTCCATCACATCAATGAGAACTGTGATTACTTAGATCCCATGTACATTCTTTGTGACGTCTTCTAAGCTGTCAAAAACCGTATGAGAGCGAAAGAAAATTGTGCTAATAAATGTCCCATTATATATAAGTTCTTTTGTGAAGAATTCTTTGTATATCAGTACATCACTTCGCGTCTGTATCTAGAGTAGATTTAGAAGATAGTATTTGATGACGCTCATGTGCGCGAAATCTCAAGAGACGAGGATATTGAAAAAAACAATATTCATCTATATATCAGCAATATTGGAAGTGCTTGGTCTTACTGTTGAACAAATTGATAATAAATTTTGGGATCGTGATTAGAATTTTCCAATATTGATTAATATAGGTGTCAAATTGGAAGTGGTCTTCTGTTAAAAGACTTTACAAATCTCCGGATCACCCAAAAGGAATGCGGTTTTTTCACAACCCATTTAAAGGTATAAAGGAGATAAGGATTCTGCTGAGCCTGTCCAAGTATCAATAATACTAAGTTGGGCAGTGTGGGGAACACGCATGTCATTTTGAGCACAACCGCCGACCAATAGTTTGTGAATGCAGCTAAACAACAATCAGGGAACTGGTAACCAGCTGATATGGGAAAAAATGCCGGATGAGCCAATCAGGACTGCGAATCAGTTTTTAATAAAAATATTTAAAAAATCACATAACAATAAAGAAGCAATCTCATGCGCAGCAAATGAGTAGGCAAACACTATTTTAATAAATAATGTAAAATTTGTATAAAATTATATATCAAGATGAGAATAAGAATTTATCATTAATAGTCAGGTTGTTGTTCATGGTTTTGGTTTGATGAATAGAATGAAATCTTAAACGCTCTCGAAGAAGCGAGACTTTTTTAACTTAATTAACTGAGAATGCTTGCTTTTATCCACATAAATATAAATACTGAATTCCATAAAACCATTCCTAATTTTATATTATTTTTTGCGCCGTCTCTGGTTTGGCCAAAGCGTTCTCACTGCCAGTTTCTTTCTTATCAAATAATGTGCTTGGAAAATAATCTTTAGTCAGTGCGCGCGCACTTTCGAGCCAAGAGTTCTGTCAATCTTACTGCGCATGCTCATTAATTAATTATTACGGTTATTTACAATAGCAAAATTTCATAAGATGTACATGAGTGTCTTGAATACACCATGGTTGATCTCCATACGTATCTACACGACTTATTGCTCCTTTGATGCTGGGTACTCCACCTTTAAGTTGAACACTTGCCTCATAAAAGCCATCATTCGGTGATGTGAGGAATTGAATTTGATAAAGAGTATCTTTGATTAAGTTATTTTCATCTTTTTGCACCGAGAACTACTCCACATGAATCGCACTTTCGGTTAGCAATAGAATTCTTAAAACTTTGAACTTTTTTATTTGGCAATTCTATTTGAGCTGTTTTGATCTCCTTTAACGAAAGCCTGTGGCAAACTCTTTTCGGCTTTTTTCTCTCTTCTAGTAAGCTGTTTATAAAATTCACTACATAGTTCACAACTTGTTTTACTATTGAGCTATCGACAGGGACTCTTTCTAGGTTCATACACGGGCACCAGTGCTCTTCAACTCCGGCACTAGCGCATGTACGATTTCGTGGGTCAATTGGAATAAAAAGGCTTTGTCCAAATCTTAGATCCCTTGGAGGTACGGGATATGAAATAACGTGTCGCAAAGTGGCATATATGTCAAAGGGTGTGGTCAATAGCTTGGCATTTTGCTGCACGTTCTTGTACAGTTGTGGATACTTTTTAGGAAACCACGTGGGAAAAGTGATTGACATGTGCGGCAGTCGTTCCTCTAGTTTTCCTTGTAGAGTTTTTCTCATGCTTCCATAACGAACACCATGATCTCCAAATATAAAAACAATACTTTCATCCAAATATGATTCTTTATCCATCGTTTTCAGGAGATCAGTAAGATCTTGATCTGCGTATTTCAAAGCATTCATGTTTCCATGGCTCAAGTCAGAAAACAGCAGAAAGCCAAATTTAGGGTTGTTAGGATAACTGCGAAACAGGCTCAAAAAATACTTCATTGTTACTTTATGGATGGGCTGGTTGGTGGAGCAGTAATCCTTGCTAGCATGTTTATCAGCCTCCAGCCAGAAAGGCCTTCCATAGTGATCAGTCGGTGGATTTCGAAAACCTTTCAATCGAAGATTAAATGTTCCTAGACCCGGTGAGTCTTCCGAGTACATTGTAACATACCCACGTTTTTTATAATCATTGAAAATCCATCGCCACCTGTCAACTGCCTTGGCTTTAAACATGGAACGTCTTGCTTCGGGCTGTTCTTCCTCGGGAATTCCAGTGAGCATTGCACATAACTGGGCAGTTGTTCCATCACCAACGATGGTCTCTCCTAGAAAGACACCGCAACATTAACAATAGTGGGCCAATTGACTGTTTTCTCAATTAAATCCACACTTCATAACATTCACTCGAGTATTGCTACTCATTGTCAACCTTTAATTTTCGAGAGAAAAAATATGTTGGACGAGATGTAAACAAAGAATCTTATTCTCAAAGGAATGACAAGTGGTGGAATATGAGAAAATAGTTAGGCGTAAAAACCAAAGGGATTACCTCCTTATCCCGGCTTTATATTATAATGATACTTCATGGTTAGTGCCAAAAAACTATGTTCACAAAAGTTTGTCACAAGCTGCTTTGTGTCACCAGCCAATCGACTGATAGCTGTTACATGAAGTATAGCTAATTCAGGGATCTGAGACCATATCATTTACAATCTTAGTCCCCTACTTTTGTCCATATAAGTCCCTTATATTCCCCCATCTTAGTCCTCCCACCACTTTTTAGGATGATCCGCGGTCCTTGGCTATTAGCATCCACTGATAGGATAAGAAGTAAAATTAAAGATGGTTACCGATGGAATAGTGCAGTTATTACCTTCCAGGAAGACGGTTGGCCTTGTCTTCAAGTAACTTCTCGTGATGGGCATTTGTCTGACGAAATTCGCTGCTGACGTCGAGTCAAACATTATCATAGCAACATTTACTGGGATCCCTGCAGGTTGGACTTTTCGTTGTAGAACCTCTTGTTTTGGTGCAGTTTGCATATGGACTTCTGTTATCGAATCTTTGCCTTCGGGTCTTGTGATATCAACACGAACAAAATCTGCATTCACTGTTGCATTTCCTTCAAAAGGTTCACCTGAATCAAATCGAATTGAACGAAAATGGCAATTAGTGATGATTATGATAACGACGATGGTGATGATAACGATAATGATGATATGGGGATGATAAAGACGGTGATGAGTATAGTGATGATTATAATGATGATGGTGATCATGATGACGTTGATTATGATGGTGATGATAAATATGATGGCGATGATGATGGTATTGATGGTGATAGAGATGATAATGACAATGGTGATGATTACGATGATGATAATGATAATAAAAATGATGATTGTGATGATGATGATGATGATGATGGTGATGATAAATATGATGGCGATGATGATATTGATGGTGATGATGGTAATAGAGATGATAATGACAATGGTGATGATTGCGATGATGATAAAAATGATGATTGTGATGATGATGATGATGATGATGATGATGATGATGATGAAAGAAAATTTCAAATTCAACAAGCTTGAACTATACCTTTTACTTTGTAAAAATAAAACTTGTGCGTGCATTTTGTTCCAGCTTCAAGGAAGTCGTTATTTTCTGGCGATTCGTTTCTTGGTTGTAAGCAGAGTCGACTTTTGGCGACTCGGACTTTGCCATTCGAGTCTTTAAACTTTGTGGAGCATTTGGGTTCAAAAGTAACATGATTGCTAGCATTTCCTAAAGAAAGAAATAGCGCTGTTATACTAATCCGAATAACTGGAGCACTATCAGTTATTAGTAAGTTTTCCGAGCAAACCCCAGTGCTTGAGTTAAAAGAGGCGAAAGAGGGAGAGCAGTAAAGGAAGAAAATAAAGAAGAAGAAAGATGGAGTAGGAGATGGAGAAGGAGAAGAAGGAGGAGGGCAAGAACAAAGACGAGGACAAGAGCGACAAGGATGAGGACAAGAACCAAGACTAGGACAAGAGCGACAAGGATGAGGACAAGAACCAAGACTAGGACAAGAGCGACAAGGATGAGGACAAGGACGAGGACCCAACAGTTACTCACCTGTATTCACATGTAGACAAAGTCCACTAGGAACATGCCTAAGGACCCCAGATGACGTCATCTTGAAATGTAAACGGCTAAGACCACAGTCAGAATGAAGGACTGCTCTTTCACCATCACTAGGTATGTCTTGACCTCCCAATGGGTGTAGACATTTTTCACTCTCTTTGTGCATTATACAGCCAGTATCCCCTGAAAAACAGTATTCAGTCATGATTTCAAATAACTCAGTCGTATACAAAAGCGACTTCTTCACTTATTTTTGGGGAGGGGGTTCGGCTATAAAGGAATCAAGACTGGAGTTGCAGGGTATCGCCTTTTACCTCTAGGATCTCGTTCTCGATTCCTGGACACACCACTGATGTCGGAGGATACTATCTCTCCCTTGATCGAGGGTTTTCTCCGGGTTTAAAAATGAAGTGAAATGGCAGGGAAACGACGAATACCTGTCGAGTTTACATCTTTTTGCGTCAAGTAAAAAAAAAGCAGTAGCACATTATCCCACTTCAACAAAGACAGTTTTTGACAAAAACGTTCTCTCCATTTTTTGAAGGAAAATTGTACTTATGTAATCAATGGGACATCATAAAATCTGTGTTATGCTGAAACAAAACCTAGATTGAATTGCCAGCAAGAAAGGCTGCAGTCGTGTAACTAATGAAACATTAGCCTGTAATGCGATACACAGACAGACAAGGTGTCGTAAAGTGTAACCGTATAGCCCACGCATTGTTAATGTAAATCTGGTTATGAATTACTTTAGCAAAATCACGAGAAATAAATGTCCCAAAATACGCTTTATAGTGTTATTTTCAATTTAGTAATACGATATAAATCTACCAATAATTATCAGAAAACTAACCTGGCCTTATGGGATAGAGATTTGACGGTTCCTCAACCTTGTAGACGTTTTCGATTTCAACAGGGTCTGAAAGCTTCACGCCGAAATCATGCATCTCGGGTCGACTAATGATTCGGTATTTTACTGAAACTACGTCCTCTCCCTTCACGTGAAGAATACTCTTCTCAAAACTCGAATGTAGTTTTCCACAATCAAGAGGATCAAGCTCTTGAATAAGGGATTTTAAACTAGGGTGGAATGGATCAAGACTCGGTAGTCTACACGCGCTCAATCGAACACTAGTTGAGTCGTTTGTAATGTTGTTCATAATAAGCTGGCGCCGTATCTTTCCAGCGTAAAGGTCCACGGGTTCTTCTGTGGCGATCCAAATAGGTTCATTACTCTCAGAATAAAATGAATATCCCTTTAATCTGTCAGAATGTTTGTTACCCGGGTTGTTGATATATAAAACCCACAACAACATTATGGCGAGTCCCTGTCACAGCAAAAACAAAGCGACGACGACGACGAAATCTCATTTTCTTGAGCGCCAAAGATGCATGAAAATCATAGAGACGTCAGAAATCTAACAAGTGATGATTTGGTATTTTAGATTATGAATGCTTCAGTCCATATCACTACACTCCTTCTGGTTTGCCGCTGTTCAAACTGCCTGCAAATACATCCTTCGTACACAATCGGAGTTACGCGTGACGCGTGATTCGGGCCCAAATATAAGTGCGTGATACGTGAACTAGCAAAATGTAGAGCGTGATTCGTGGTGATCAGACGAGTGAGTTTTCTAGGCTTGAAATGTGAGGCGTAATTCGTGATTGGTTTATTCGATTTCGTGAAAAGTTAGAATTCAATTAAATAATATAATTAAATATCGTAAATCATTAGTTCAACTCAAAACGCACGAATTAGAAATATTGACTGCGACTCCCCTCCCCTCCCCACCCCTGTCAAGTTTACGGGGGAAGGGGAGGAAAGAGGAGGCAATTGTCACAATGGTTTCGCAGGATTTTTAAAAAAATACAAATATCTTTGCAAAGGACCTTTATCAGGTGGCAGCCATGTTGACTGGAACAATAGATTTCACCGCAGGAGCCATCGGGAGAATTCAACAAGCTTGTTGAAAAAATATATATATAATATATTATATAATATATTATTATATTATATAATATTTATATAAGATTTATATATCATAGTTCTGTATCTTCACTGCATACTCATTACCTCATCGCAGATGATTGAGCTATAGATGGGAGAAAAATCCGCGATAACTGAGGTAATAGGTATGTAATGAAGGTACATGTTGCGTGGTATGTCACCGCCACCAGGGGAGGTGGGTGGGTCCAAAAATTATCCTTCCACGGAGTCTGATCTGTTGAAGTGACCACGCTCTAGATGTGAGCGTATTTTTAGATGACAGAGACACAAAGGATCATAGCTTTCGATTATAAGCATGATCCCGTCGGAAACTGGGGGTTACATAACTTTTAGCGATGAGTTCATTAATTATGCAGTGAAAATAGCATTATCATTGTCATTAGAGTGACCACAGTAAATCCGTGAAACACTTATTACTAAATAGTGCAAAATAGTCTTAGTTAAACAATAGAAAACAATGAAACTTGCATGAAATTGTGCTATTTAGTATTACTAAAGTTTCACGGATTTACTCTGGTCACTCTATCATTGTCATTATTACATATTTATTGTCATTGTTACAGTGTCATAATTATTGTAGTTGTCATAATTTGTTATTGCAGGATGAATGTTAGGTCAAGTTTGATTTTTGACAAACATTTCTATCATTCGTTTGTTTGACATGGTTTTTCATACCATATGCACACTTTTTTACACCTTTCCGTCAAATTATTTGGAAATGTTGGGTCAAATTTAGGGTCAAATATTGTCAGTGCTAGCTTTGATATGAGGCTTATGACAGATATTATAGTAAAATTCAATGGCTGACGAAGGAATTCTGCCCGAGAAATTGCTCAGCCGCTTCTCAACCATCCCTCGTACCTTTAGATAAATTCAGGGTCAGGTTATAGGGTCAGGTCCACGTATCGGGTTGTCACAAGGCAATGTTATCTTGGACTTACCATTGAGATATAAACTACAATAAAACGTTTAACTAGACTGAAATTTTTCGTACCTTCTTTACTTCATATCTTGTCTGTGCGACGTGCGTAGAAACATGCCAAGCACTACCAAGCACTCCAAAGTTTAGTCGGCCGGTAAAAGCCGCTAGTTAATCCTTATTAGCTTCATAGAAACTTCAATTGAAATAATAAGGATAAAGATGCAGTAAATGAGCTAAATTCTTCATCATGCATTTGCAATTTTGTGTGGAAAACAGCCTTACTTTTCCATATTCGTATCTAGACTAAACTTCAACAAAGATGTCGGCAAAATCACCGCTGGCTAATACACTACGAAACTGTGGACGATGTCGATGTCACGACGAAGCAGCCACAACTCGCCACGACGAAACAGCGCCTAAGGAAAGTGTCGACGGCCTCCGAGGAGCTGCCGAGAGCCTCCAAGGGCCTAATGCTACCTTTCTCAGAAGACCGAGGCAATTGTAATTTTTTATCGCCTTCGTTGCGTCTGTTATGCTGCCTGCAAGTTTAATTCAAACCGAGAGTGTGATGCTAAATATGTGTACGCACTGGGACAAGTTGTTTTAGACCACGTGACCTTCTCCCATCGGAAAACTTCTGGTAAAACTGCTCAATAGGTACCCCATTGTTCCAGTGAGCCCATAATAACCGGAGAATCGCGTATCATTTAGACTTTCCACACATGTTTTTTTAAAGACAGGAAGCCCAAATCTTGAAATTGTTTAGAACAGGAAGCCCAAAAAGAGAATTGCAAATGGAACACAAACCTCCCATTAATGACAGGGGAAAAGGAAACAGTTTCGTGCCATTTGCTCGTCTGGATGAAGAGGAAATTCTGATGGAATTTCCAATCTAATGATAATCAACCCTTGTTTTTTTTTGTTTTTTTTGTTCCGGTATCGTTTAGAGCATAAAAGAAATGGTGTGGTCACTTCTTTTGAAAAGGGTTTTTCATAGCTGTCTTCTGAAAGGGACAGAAGTGACTCCAGATAAAAAATCATTCTTCGCACGAAGGATTTTTCCTTGACGTCTAATGACTCTGTTTGGGGCGGGGGGGGGGGGGGGGGGGGGTGGGAGAGGTATAAATTGCTAATAATAAGGTCATGATACAGTAGAGGCTTCCTTAAGTGATTACCTTTCTCCACTGTCTTCGTCGCTGTCTTGAGCAGTCTCTTCTGACGCCAAATTTGGTGGACCGCTGGTTTCCTGTAAAAGAAACCTTTCTTAATTCATGGAAAAATTCTTATTGATGATATCACGGATGATATGTTGTGCAATAAATCTCAATAAATCAGCTAACATTTACGTAGCCCTCGATTCATCGGCAAATGATTTCTCGGCACGCTTTCCTTCGGTGGCTTTCTTGGAACTCACACGACAAAGATGACAATGAAAGATATTCAGGGACATGAGGAATTGCCGCATCTTGGAAATTTGTGGTTGGAAAATCTGGATCTCCAGGTAGAAATAGATAAGTGAATTCGTTTTTCCACCAAAACAGTGCAAAGTTGAAAGGCTATGTCTTACGCCACGTTGCTCAAATTCCATATGGATAATAGCGAAATCAGTAGACTGTAATGAGACTAGCATGACGTCCCTAGATATCACGCAGGAAACTGGCATTTGACAGCCTGGCAAAATAAGAATTGGAACTAATTAGAAACAAGGACAAACTGAGTCTGAGCAGGTGGCCACTGCGGGACTCGGATTTCATCAAGCCGAATGGCTAGACCAACGCTGTGACCACAATAAGTGCTACACCAGGCCAATTAAGCCGGAGTTTTAATGTTCTCTAGCATTGTACGTCAATTGGCTTTTTTTTTTTGCTTCTATACTTTTAAAATTTTATAATTTCAGTGAACTTACTGCACCTCAACTGCTAAACTATATACTATCTAACGTATTACGTTGTTAGTGCACCAAATAAAAAAAGTGGCATTGTACTATTTAGATTTTGGAAAAATGACTTCCGACTTCAATATCATAAAAAATTACCGAATTCAGAAATTTATATCCCTATTCGGAAGATAATTTTAAATCCATAAAATAGTCTTGATATCTAAAAAATAATTTCCAAATTCAAAAATCCTGAAATGTAATTTCAGTTTGGCCAGGTGACACACTGGTCGACCACTTGACCATGCTGCCTCCTCTCAACTTTCAACGTTTTTTCAATTAAAAGCAAATTCAAGCACTATGTGTATGCTTCTGGAGAGAAAACGATTTCAAAACACTAAATGGCTGGCAGTTATATCGCATTAACACGATCCAAAATATCCTATTAGTTAAAGCAATTCCAAATTTGGGACATTTTATTTACTATAATTGATTATAAACCTGGGCATAGTTTACTCAACCTCGAAGTGGTACTCTTTTTATTGCTCTTTTGCCCCACTTCCACGACCATGCAAAACTCCTATGCAAAAGCAAGGCTTTTTTTTTAATTGAAAGTAATAGGACGTTTGTGCATGATGGCGTTATCATTATTACTTTCTTTCTTTTCTTATTCAAATTTATATTCCTTCAGAAGCCAATACTAGAGAGCTGGTAGACTTGTTTACTTATGCAATAATGATGGGGTGATACTGGTTGGGCTGCCTGTGCTTTTATTAAGTGAACGAATATGGAGACGAAGGACTTTGCTGAAGTCTAGCTCAACCTTGAAAACGTAGTGGTATTTTTCTCTCTGATCAATATGCCACTCAGCCCTGGAAGAAAATTAACTCTTGTAATTAGAATTTCTCTTGCTTCGTCTTGCTCTCACGTGTTGTTGTACCTGTAATTTCAGTTTATTTCTTTGCTCCTCGAAAGCTATCTTTGTGAGAGGCACTAGCGTTTAGACAAGTAACTTACGAGTTGATATGAGCGAAGACAATGAAAAATATAAATCGACTTACTTTGCGAGCAGTAGAAGTAGTGGACTCGTTATCGGTTTTTTTTAATAGATTTTTCATTTTTTGGAGTGTTGAAATGGTAGCGGACGAGCCCGTTTCTCAATTTTTCTAGCTCGTACATTAATAACGCTTTTGCTCCCAACGGCAAGCCCCGCCGAACATGAGATCGATCTCTTTTTGAAATACAAGTTTCAGTTTTGTTCTAGTCGTAAATTGATTCGCCATCAATCTATCTTGACTGAATTAAGAGGTAAGACCTTTCCTTTACATGTACCGCCATATAGTTTCACATATCGCGTCGACCGTCGACGAACGTCATAAAGTTAATAACGAAGCTTCGTTTTGAATTTCCGAAGTTCGGTTGTACCGTGGTGAAACGGACCTCCATGGCAGAACTGACCTATGACGTAGATGAAATGAAATGGCCAATCGAAACACTCGACAGAATCGGCATAAAAATGCCTTCAAATATCTGTGTGGCAGAACCGACCTGAACAGATAAGCCCGTCGGGGAGGTAGTGTAAATTTATTTGTGTTTTTTGGTTTCGTTCTACTTTACATATTGCCGTTCAAAGTCACCAATTGCTTGAAGTCTGTATATCTCTGTAGATATATAAACTTCGTAAAAACTACTCGAGACAAATTGAAACCTTTTACTTAAAATAACTAAAAGATTTATAGGTAATTACTGTATTGTTTTTTTTACGACCTTAGATTTACTCACAATGTATGAGGTATTTCGAAGAGAGCGAAGTTAGAGCGAAGACTCAAAAGGCTCAAAATAAAAAATATACGAAGTGTCTAAATGTCCGCAGCCGGTCACATAACTCAAACTCTAAGTGAGTTTATTTTTATAATAATCAAGGTTACGTTATATAAACCAAAATCCAAACCTAATATCTAGCCCGATCTCGATAAGGCATACTATTTAAGCTCCTTTTCATGGCACTTGGATATTCTTGGTCATAGAGTAACTGCCGGTCACGTAAATCAAAACACTAAATGGCTGGCAGTCCGAAACGGTTCTTTATCGAGATAGGAACATTATATTTGGATTTTAGTTTATGTAACCTTGATTTTAAGGAGACTCTGCTTGCAGGGTAAGTTATGTGAGGTGATCGCTGCAAAATGTCTTTATAGTAAACATATAATTTATAGGACACATATAAGCACTCAACTGGAAGATAAAAACGTGGTCTCAACTATGTGTCCCTTCCCCAAAGGGAGGATATTCAACTGAGTCGGTTTCACCATGCATTCTGATTGGCGGATAAAAGCACGTCATCTATTGGCTAAGAGTTATTAGGTCAGTTCTGCCATGGGAGTCTGTTTCGCCACGCTACACTCGGTTGCCAAATATGGAATTTCCGAACTAACTTCGGAATCTATTCGGGAAACGTTATGCGGAAGGCACTGTAACATAAAATATAAAGGCGTCAAAAAAATAACGACTGCCTCGGTTTCCTTTGAAGGGAAGTAATAGTAAATGTCCTTGATTTTCTGCTTTCTTGCTTCTCTTCAAGGTAAGTTCATATGAAAGTTATATTCAATATTAAGGGTGTTGCGTGGCCTCGCAGAGATACACATTTTATCTTCAAAAGTTGAGATGATATCTTAGGCATGAACGCAGCGAACGAGTAAGGTATTCTGAATAGGAGCAAGGTAAAATCCGAATACCTACTAGCGTCCATGTCAATTCTGTTTAATATAATTATCAATGAAATAAAAATTTAGCTTTTTTTTACTATTCTTAGAATGCGATTCATAAGAATTGCCACAAAATGTGTTCTTCCAACATGTGACTTCATTTTCACTTTCTTTTTCAACTCAAAATTTCGGCTTTTTTCGAATTTTTCATAGTAAAAACGATATGTTTGGCTTTGTGTTGCATTATCCCGCGAGACGGCGACTGCAGCTCCGAAGGATACCAAAAAATGTTAAAAAATCCATCCCAATCCTTGCCGAATAACACGAACCAAACTATCTTCTACGCGGTTTTTCTTCGAACGTTGTATATTAGATGTATATAAATAAGCGTAACTTAAGATTGTGTTGTCCTTAAGTAAATCACTTGTTAAAGCGTTTATGTAATGAAAGCCAAATGCAACAGTTATATGTGTTTGCTATTCAATGTGCAGTCATAAGTATATATATACTTGATTGCAAAAAGGTTTTAGCATAAATTTATAAATATATCTAACGAGATGCAAGATATCAAATGAGATAAAAAATCTTAAAAATCTAAAATTGGTCTCATTTATCTCCTATTGTATCAGATACATTAGTATTGCACGAAGTCAAGTTAAAAATGTATTTTCCACAAAATGTCGTGGTTAAGCAATCGTATTTAAGCATGTTTTACGTTCTTCATCTCATTTGATATCTTGCATCCATTAGATGTATGTATAAATGTATACTACAACATTTCTGCAATCAAATGTGTATACATATATATATATGTGTGTGTGTGTGTGTGTGTGTGTGTATTTATTTATTTGAGTATTTGCCCAATTCATGCATTAAAACGAACCAAATATCCTATCATGATTAAGAAGTGCGAAAGCGATTCCAAATTCAAATTCGAATTTGTGGCCTTTGGAATAGTTTGGTGCTCGCCAGACAGCTTAGGTCAATTCTCAAAATCATTAAAAAAACCATCCCATTCCATGCATGGATTGATCTGGACGTTAGTATGTCGTACAATTTTATGACTTTTTCGCTAGTTTTTCGGGTCATAAGCACTATTGTGAAATCTCAAGTATCATTAGTAATGTAAGACTTTGGAACGCAAGGGATCTCTGATCTGTCGAGCAACTGTCGAGAATCTCGATTCGTGGTTGTCGAGATGACTTTCGGTCTTTTTCGTACTCTAATTATGTCAAACACAAACTTATTTATTGCTGGAAACATTCATCAAGGTCATGAACGATTTAATGACATTTCACGGGGAAGACAATGTTCTTTCATGAGCTTTTCTTCGCTGTTATGTGTTCATACTTTACCTAACACCAGACTGCCGCCACCGTAGATCAGATCCTTACGGAAGGAGACACTATAATAATAATAATAATTATTATTATTATTATCATTATGTACTTGAGTGCACTTAAAAGACAAACATCCCAGATACCGAGAGGTTGTCAGTTAACTTTCTACCTGTCAGAGCTCGCACGTGCTCGCACATTGAGGCAAACGAATCAAAATAGTCGGCCATGCATCGATGCACGTAATATATCGTACCGATTGCCCACTGAGAAAGAAAGAAATAAATTTTTAAACATCTCCTATTATGGTGATAAATGCTGATCTACCTATTGTGGTAGAGCCCAGTGAAGCACAACGAATCAAAACAAATGATAACCCATTGTGGTTGATAAGGTACATTGTATCTTACCAAGGAAGAATTAAGCGTGACGAGCCTGAAAAGGAAGCTCCATACTTCACTTACCGCTCGACTTTGATGAATACTTTTAGTAAAAATAATTTGGCATTTATAATAGTAGAATATCATGGCTTTAATAAAGACCACAGATTGTATTTATGTGTTTAATTATCATGCACGTAATTGTAATGGTATGCCTGATCCAAATGGTACTGCTACTATTATTTCTATTATTGCTATTATTTCAAAATTAGAACAATATTTATGTTCTCTTTCACTAATGATAAAAGGGTAAATTATACACCGTGAAAAGATGAAAAAACTTACTGACGTTTCGGACGCTAGTCCTTCGTCGCATTCAATTAGTAACGGCAACAATGATTGTTGCAAGACCAACGCGATTTATTCACTCCCCTAGTGGGCACTCTTAGTCCCAACGGGATTAATGAAAGCTTTGCTTTCAAACTAACCCATTCTTTTGTCTTTTGATTGCTTCAGTTTTCGTTTCCTTACCTACCTTGTTATCATTGGTTTCTTTAAAATAACTTTATTCAAGAGTCGATGTATTTTTACAAAGCTTTCGCTGTTGTATCACAGCGTGGGACAATCACAATAGAGCTAGGCTTCAAATTAGGTGAAAGAGAATATCGAATTGGAACTTAGAACTCGATTTTTGCGGAGGGAGGAAAATAGGAGAACCCGGAAAACCCTCGTAGCACTAGTAGAAAACCAACAAACAATTCTACACACATACGACATCAAGATCGGCAGGACTTGAACTCGGGCCGCATTGGTGAGAGGCGGCGCATTCTGTGCTTTCTATTTATACAAACTAATTGGGGACTAACTGAAATGAAACTGAAATAAAGAAAATCGGCATCCGTATATTGAAGATATCCTTCGAGAGGTATTGAAAAGCTAAAGCCGATCTCAGTATGATTATTTTCTTAGATTTGTATATGAAACGCCAGTATAACACTATAACCTTCTCACGTTATATTCAGATATGCAAATTAGGAGCTATGATAACATATTTGGAATCATGAGTTTGGTTTCAAGATGGCCGCTTATATCACATATCAAACTTTTCGCTGAATTTCCCTTTACAGAAAATACTTTAGTTTTGGTAAGCTCATAACGAGAGACCGTGATTTACTGGAAATAAATTTGCCATAAAAAAGTTGAGCATTTCCGGATGCATTGCACTAAAAAACTGTAAAGATGAGAATGAATTGCCCCATCATGTTTTTTTTTGAATTTGAATTTATTTACTCGTGTATAAAGAATATTAAATAATACATTTGGGAATTTAATTAGTTGATCTATTTGAAATAAATTTGAAATAATAATTCACAAAAGAAAACAGAAACTGTAATTCAAGTACAGAAATTCGTGGAATTTATGGAATTTCTGTCAGCTTTCCGCTGTTTCCGTTTCAGCTTTTTACCACAACCCTAATTTTAAGACTATGATAAGATAATAATTATTGGAGATGAGAAGAAAACATTAAAATAAGTGAATAAACAAATCGATGAATAAGATACCATGAGATGAATACATATTTACATTATTCATTTACATAATTACACAAAAGTCCTATATGTTGCATTATATTGCATTATGTTCAAATGTTCAAATCTGCCCTCAAGATGACGATGTAGGTCAAAAGCTTTGGAAAATAAATGTAACAATACTCCTTAAATTTGAACAAATTACTACTTCAATTTCCTGTCATATTTGCTAAGCTTTCGACGTGCGCATTCATATTCAGGGCAGAGTCGAAATAACGGAAAAACCCCAAACACGTAAGCAAATAGCGTTGAGCGCGCGCATTAAATGTGCGTGCAGAAAAACAAATGGTTTAAAAATAGCATCAAACTGTGCACATGATGGTTACAAGGCTATATAGGGGGGATTCCTTCTCTTCGTTCATTTTTTCTTGCTTCTAAGCTATTGTTTTACTATGGATATCAAACCTTCGTATACTGTCATTCCCAATGATGAGGGCCTTCGTGCTCTTCAGCATTTTTTCGATCTTCGTCCGTGTCCTTGAGCCCAGCACCCCTACTTTGTTACGCTTAGCTGAACTTGTTCTTACTCCTAATTGTTTTTCCTTCGGTGATCGGTATTGTCGGCAGGTAAACGGTGTTGCTATGGGTACTAAGATGAGCCATAGTTATGCCAATTTGTTTGTTGGTTATATCGAAAACCTTGCTTTTCAACAATATACTGGACCTAAACCTGAGTTTTTTTGGACGGTATATTGATGATTGTATTGGTGCTACTTCTTGTTCACGTAATGACTTAGATTCTTTCATCTCTTTTGTTACACTTTTTTGGCCGCCGTCTTGGTAATCGCATTTGTTGCAATCATCTTTATGATATTCGCAATAACGATCCCACCAAACCAGTTTCTCGCCATTTTAACCTAGCTAATCACTCTCTTTCTGACTTCATTGTTTTCAGTCTTTCTTTGATTAACGGCAACAATGATTGTCGCAAGACCAAAGATATGCGGCTTATTCACCTATTGGACACTGTTAGTCCTAACAAGATTAAAGAACCGCGCTTTACTTTCAACTTACCTTTTCTTTTGTCTTTTAAGGTGGAACCAAACTAATTCAGAGCGGATTTTGGACAAAACTAGTGAGTCAATTTAACTGGATTTTTCATATAATGTGCTTGGATTATCCTAGATTCTAACAGTGTATTTTATTTTAAGATGTTTTAAATGTTTAGCCTATAACGGCCGAAAATCAAACAGTGCTATTTTTAGTTTTTTGGCTTTTTTCTCCTCATCCCCAGGTACGATTTTTCTGAAATTTTCAGAATCTTATTACCTAGTACTATTGCAGCCTGTGTATAAATAAATTTAGTGCTTTAGAAAACCCATTAAAGGTAAATAAACATAAAAACAACAAGATCTCAGTATGTATAAAATAAATAAATTACAGCGCTTTGTACGGGATTTTCGTAATCCCGTAAAATCCCGTACGAGCGCGCTTTCCATGAAGTAATCTCTATTTTTATTACTGTATTTTTGTCTAAAGAGTATAAACAAACATCGCAGCTTCCATGTAGGACAATACACATTGTTCCCAATAATCCATGCTTTCTTTGTTTTTGTTATTTTGTCCAATCCCAAGCTTCGTTCAATCAGTGGACACCGACCTCTTTGTTGAAGAACGTTGTTGACTGCCTAGCTGTTGGCCATCAACTTGTTCTGCACCATAGCTTGCTGACAAGATGACAATAGGAAGTATGGCTGAAGTGAAGATGTTGTAAACTCCTAGTTCCTCGGGCCAAGGATGTTTTATCTAGTATTGGTTCTCCTTTTTAGTTTGGTTAGCATTCCATTCTTATTCGTCGTCGATTTCGCCGGTTTTTCACTGCAATATTATGTGCTGGACTGATGCTGACCATAACTGGATTTTTATTTCAACACAAAGAAAGAGCGCCATCAAAAGACTTTAGAGCCAATTTTCTCTTAGATTATCATCTCGTACGAGGTGAAAAAATACAAGCTTACCTACAGCAATTGTCAGCCAAGAAGCATTCAGTTGACGAACCCATTTGCAAGTTACCAGTCCTTGACCCATTCCACAAAAGCGTCAAAAGTCTAATAGTTCGTTTACCTCCTCTTGACTGTGGTAAACTACATTCTTCTTTCGAGAATAACACTCTTCGAGTTAAAGCAGACCGTGTAGTTGCTGTAGCTTACAGAATTATCTGCCGCCCGAAAGGGGATGACTTCAGTTCAATCGTTTCGGAACCACTCGCCGTTACGAACTCAAAACAAGACGCAAGAAAGAATGTTTCCTATAAATTTGAACCAGGTATGTAAATAAAAACTCAAAATTCATGGGGTATTCGTATGTATTTTCCGACTATAAACATCTTTTCCTCCCAAATGTTTTTGGTATTCGCAGCCTTTTTATTTGAATAGCTATGAAGAATAGCCGTCATGAGGGAGGAGATGACTCAAATGGTTTTCCTATTAATTAAGGAGGCTCTGGGAAGTTTTGGCCTGGCACACCTAGCCGCATTGAAACGGCTACAACTTCGTCTTGAATAACTCGATCTGCAAGCACTTTTCACACAATGTCAGGAAAGGATTGAAGATTTCAAAAATGATAAATTAGTTTAAAGCGGCCTTTTAATTATGACGTAATGATGACATTATAGAAATCGTTTACCACTTATTTTCTCCAAAACTAGACCCAAACATTCAAAGCGACTTGCACCAATCGATAGTATTCATCAAGGCACCCATATTATTGCAATATAAGAAAAAATGTATGAGAGCGTTTTCCAAATATTGCGCGATGGATATTTTCATGGACTTTTACTAATTTTTCCAGCTTGTCAACTTTATACCCTTATAATGGGGACTTTGATTTAGTAGATTCAATATTTTTAGTAGCTAGAATATAGGTACGGATATAGACACTGTCCCTATTGAGTATGAATCAAATTGTGACTTTCTTCCTAACGTTATGGAGTCTTTTGATATGAAGGTAAATAAGCGATAACATATCGATAATATAAAGAACATATCGGCATTCAAAAAATCGTCGAACGATTTTTTTCTAAATGAAGTCACTAAAAGATGTATGTTTTACGATTATTTTCGCTCACGGCTGCTTGTTGATTATCCACGCTTGACTTCCGTGTTATTCCTTGTCGTGTGCTGTTAGTTGTGAGCGTACTTATTTTTATTTGACTGCCTTACAACCTTTCAATGAATACCGAAATTAAAGTAGACTATTCGTAAAACATACATAACTTATTTTACAGGCATTAGTGGCTGCATAATGCACAAGAGCAGCGAGAAATGTCTTCATCCTTTCGGAGGCCGAGCAAATCCAAATGATGGTGAAAAAGTAGTTTTCCACTCCGACTGCTGCCTCGGTCGAATACAGTTCACTATGACTCCAGACAAGGCCATAAAACACAACTCTAGTGGTCTTTGTTTGCACGTTAACCGTAAGTAATATCAATCTAGCATTTCTTGCATACATTGCAAGCACATCTAACCAGGACTCGAACTTGGGGTCCATAAAAATAAAAGGTGATGGGAGAGACCAGGGAAGAGAAATCGGAGAAACAGCCCTCCTCTCCTACATAAATTTACACAGGACCCCCGAAAGTGAATTTTGAGAGTTGTCTGAGAAGGCTGGCTTTACGAGCCATGTCATTCAGACTGGGGCAAATTTTCAATCTGATTTTACTAGCAGTTTTTGTTTTGTTGTCGTTGTTGTTGACTGGTGCTGAACTTGAAAAAAAAAACACATTAATCGCAAACCCCTACCTTCCCAAAACAAGCATAAAATATAGCTCAAATCACCCTTAATTTGTCAACAGATGAAACAAACCAAGTTTCCTTGCAGCAAAAATGTTCGACAAAGTTTAACGTCTTGGACGACACACTGCGAGTTGAAAACAGCCATCTCTGCCTACAGTCAAAAAGTCACCCTGATATTCCTCAAAACGATGATCTTCTTGAAGTTGGAAAAAACTGTACAGAGAAATTTACATTTCGTTCACTGAGAGGTAAATAAATTATAATTAGATATAAACTGTTGAAAAATCTTTCGGGTAGATACATGTCACGCGTCTATGGTACTAGTCTCCCCCACAGCCGCTTTCAGTGTCGTCACGCAACGCTTTCTCCTCAGGGGAGATTGAGTGACGACACTGAAAGAGGCTGTAGGGGAGACTACTATGGTACGTGACCACTGCGACCACTGATTGGTTTATCAGAAATATGGCAAGCTTTATGAATGGTTAACGTCAGTTTCGAGATTACAAACATAGAGGCATATGGAATATATTCACTGTGTAATTGAACAATATTAAATGTTGACTTCACAGAAGAATCCTTCGAAGGAAGTGCAACAGTCAATGCAGATTTTGTTCGTGTTGATATCACAAGACCCGAAGGCAAAGATTCGATAACAGAAGTCCATATGCAAACTGCACCAAAACAAGAGGTTCTACAACGAAAAGTCCAACCTGCAGGGATCCCAGTAAATGTTGCTATGATAATGTTTGACTCGACGTCAGCAGCCGAATTTCGTCAGACAAATGGCCATCACGAGAAGTTACTTGAAGACAAGGCCTAACCGTCTTCCTGGAAGGTAATAACTGCACTATTACAGCTTATTACTAGGTTTAGCTAGCCCCGAAGTGGTATAGTCTCCCTCGCAACCGTTTATAGTGTCGGTCGTCTAGAAACGGTTGCGACGGAGACTAGAAGTTGTAGGGGGAGTTACCTCATAAAGAAGGGTCTTCAAATCGTACCTACGTAAAGAAGTTCGCTTTTAATGGTGAGAAAAGCAAGAGATTAGGTCAACCCGGGGCTATACGTTGATAGTTTTAGTAATGCATGCATGTTTCTAATGATGATCTTCAGTCTACAGAGCTTAATGGCATTAACTTAAGATCATTATATATTACCAGATACTGAAGTAAGCTTGTTTTGCACAGTACTCCGGCTCAACAAATTAGCTGAAAGTTGAATCGATATTTATCCTATTTGTGTATCAACAATGTTTTTTTAAAGAAAAATGAGGAACGCATTGATTGATACCATCCTCCCTAGCAAACAGACACTAGATAAGTCTGCTGTTAATGTTGCGGTGTCTTTCTAGGAGAGACCATCGTTGGTGATGGAACAACTGCCCAGTTATGTGCAATGCTCACTGGAATTCCCGAGGAAGAACAGCCCGAGGCACGCCGCTCGAAGCCAAACGCAAAGGTCGTGGATGACTGGCGATGGGTCTTTAGAGATTATAAAAAACGTGGGTATGTACAATGTACTCTGAAGACTCACCGGGTCTGGGAACATTTAATCTTCGATTGAAGGGTTTTACAAATCCACCGACTGATCACTATGGAAGGCCTTTCTGGTTTGAAGCTGATAAACATGCTAGCAAGGATTACTGCTCCACCAACCAGCCCATCCATAAAGTAACAATGAAGTATTTTTTGAGCCTGTTTCGCAGTTATCCTAACAACCCTAAATTTGCCTTTCTGCTGTTTTCTGACTTGAGCCATGGAAACATGAATGCTTTGAAATACGCAGATCAAGATCTTACTGATCTCCTGAAAACGATGGATAAAGAATCATATTTGGATGAAAGTATTGTTTTTATATTTGGAGATCATGGTGTTCGTTATGGAAGCATGAGAAAAACTCTACAAGGAAAACTAGAGGAACGACTGCCGCACATGTCAATCACTTTTCCCACGTGGTTTCCTAAAAAGTATCCACAACTGTACAAGAACGTGCAGCGAAATGCCAAGCTATTGACCACACCCTTTGACATATATGCCACCCTTCAACATATTTTATCCTACCCTAAACAAGGAAAAGAAATAAGATTTGGACAAAGCCTTTTTATTCCAATTAACCCAAGAAATCGTACATGCGCTAGTGCCGGAGTTGAAGAGCACTGGTGCCCGTGTATGAACCTAGAAAGACTCCCTGTGGATAGCTCAATAGTAAAACAAGTTGTGAACTATGTAGTAAATTTTATAAACAACTTAATAGAACGAGAAGAGAAATCGAAGAGACTTTGCCGGAAACTTTCTCTAAAGGAAATCAAAACTGCCTTTTTGGAGTTGCCTAATGAAAAAGTACAATCATTTCAACAGTCGAGCCAAGACCACAGATGCGATTCATGTGGAGTAGTTCTTGGTGAAAAAGATGAAAATAACTTAATCAAAGATACTCTTTATCAAATTCAATTCCTCACATCACCGAATGATGGCTTTTATGAGGCAAGTGTTCAACTTAAAGGTGGAGTACCCAGCATCAAAGGAGCAATAAGTCGTGTAGATACGTATGGAGATCAACCATGGTGTATTCAAGACACTCATGTACATCTTATGAAATTTTGCTTTTGTAATAATCGTGTTAGTTAATTCGGAGCATGCATAAGAATGACAAGACTCTGAGGTCGAAAGTGCGCGTGCACTGACTAAGAATCAGACTAGCCACAGGCAGCCCAAGCTATTCGTTAAAACTCCAATAAAGAATTCTGATTTTCACTTTGTTTGAGAATTAAGCCATCATTTTTGAAATAATAGAGGTTTTTCACGATCACATACCGGCACCCATAATGCAGCCTGGACTTCCTGTGGGTGAACAGATCAGATGTTGATTTCAAATGGAATAGCTCACTATCGATTAGCATAGAAGTTTGCTAGTGTGCGTTTAGACAAAAGTGACAATTCCAACGACAATGCCACTAGCCATCACATTAATTGGGAACATACATTAATAATTGCAGGAAGAACGTCGATGGTGCAAAAGAAAGTGGTTGGAAGCATGGAACATTGCTAGTAATTGGAACTCTTTAGTTCTATGTAATATAGAGACAAAGGGAGGTATATTTCAAGTAATTGATTATACCCCTCTGATTCAATCAGCTTACTTTTCTATATTCGTATCTAATATTATATTCGTATCTATATTAACTATGCTAACTGAACTGCAAGAAAAATGGCGGCAAAATTACCGCGCTGGCTAATAGCACTGTAAACGATGTCGACGCCATGACGAAAAGCACGGCACAATGAAGGACATACGTTAGATTTGTTTTGCAAGTTGAAAAAAAAATAGTTATTGCTAATGCAAAAACCATTTGTATATGTAAAAGGACTCAATGCCGTCCAATTAAGAAATAATTGGACGAGGAGAAAAACGAGGACTGACAAGATTGGATGTTGCCGTAGGCCGATTTGGCAGTCAGAGAAATTTTTTGAGCCAGTCTAATTATTTCTTGATTGGGGAGCATGAAATCCCATTATCTATTAATCATATAGCTACCTAATTAATCCCATATCAACAAGTTGGATGAAAACTAGAGGGGGAGGGTGGGAGGGGGATGAAAAATAGGCTGTTAATAAAATCTTCGTTATATTCTTCTTCCTGAAGAATTATCCGATAGGATGTTTGCATGATTGCGTCATTTGACTCCCAATACCATAAAGCTTCGCTTTTTTTTCTTTACAAGTGATTCTGTTAGTAGAGGTCAATGACGCTATCATGCAACTGTCCTATGACAGTGCAAACACTCGAACCATGAACACTTCACGGTTTTTTTTTACATTTGTCGAATAATCCAATCAGAAGCCAGATTCTTACAGAGGTTCCAACATTTTTCGTGCGATTCCAGAGTCTCTTGTGTTGTTGTTGCCGTAAAATTTTATCTTATATCAGCTACTTTATCAATGAACGATATTTTTGTATCATTTCTGTAAATTATTGAAAGTTTTTACTTTGTGCCACAGTTTTGCATACTGCCATGTTTCAATATGCGAATTTAGCAGTTCATTAATTCACACCCAGTGAGCTATATATGAAAACGTCTAAAGATTTTCCGCCGTTTATTGTGATTGCACTGTTAAAGCCAGACTAGAGTCCAATCCTACCGGACGTCCTACCACCCTACCAGTTAGTTATCAGGTTTTACATTCTTCATCACGCCGGTTAGGGCAACTAACCCTGGGGATCTTTGCAGGTTAACCGTTATATACTCTTGCATGTCATTAAATCATTTTATTAATGGCTAGTTTGAATAGTTTAATTATTCATACCACACACGAAATATTTACATCAAATGACATTAATTTTAATTAAATGAAAAAAAGACCGCATTGATTACCAGAAAGCTAATCGAGCTAGGTAACACAGCTTCGAAATAAATCAGCAAAAAGCCAGTCACGTTCTTCATCAGTGGATGAACTTCGGAACTAACCACGGTTAAATAACCAAATCTCGCTACCACCGAATTGTAACTGATGCTCCACGGATGACTAACGATAGATGAAACCTCGTGGTGTGACCTTGTTGGTTTCGCGTTAGTTCGGATGATAGTTCAAGTAAGTTAACTATTTTTATAAAATTTATCACAGCTTTCATTTAGTATTTCTGTATGTCAAATGAAAGGTTTTTAAGTGGTATTCAAATATTAGGCCAGTGTTTAAGCCGAGACTTTCCAGCCGACACCAGACGGCGAAAACAAATGTATTGGGGAAAACAAAAGCCGTGTGTAAGGGAATGTATCAAAAATGAGTCTCTTCCGTTGGAGAATAATTTAAGCCTCTTTGGGTTCAGAAAATAATGTTTGGTAATTTCGAATAAGAACACTTTTCAGTACTATACCTTATATCGCACGACATTCCTGATAAATCATAACTCCGCAGTCCGAACCCGTCAGAGTTCTATTTTTGTCCAACACGCACAGTCTCTACTCACAATCGTTTCAAAACCACTACAAAATACCCTATGTGATTCATGATTCAATATAAATGATCGATTTCATAAGCATTCGACTTTAACAACTCTGCAGTCGCCACATCGTTTAGCACCTATCAGTATCTTTTTGGTCAGTAGCAGGTCAGAAGCAGGTCAGAATTTTCTTCGTAAATACAGGTATTTACAAAGAAACCGCCGGTATTTACGAAGAAAATTCCGGATGTTACGCAGGCTAAAATCTTACTCAAACGTCATGGAGACTTAAGTTAAAGGCTATACTTACTACTTATATATCCTTTTTAAAATATTCTTCGTCTAGACCTAGTAGACTTGTTCGTACACAATTTACTACGATTTGCGATCTAACGTTAACTTGTTTGATGAGTTATATCCCAGAAGGTTAGCACAAATAACTGTGAACCTTTAAGCGTGGTTTTCAGAAAGGATTAGCTTCTATTCAAGAAATTAAAGAACAATTGATTGATCCCACCGATCAAGAAACATACGAAGAGTTTGAAGCGCCAAACTTCAAAGTTTGAGACGCAAAAAGTTAACTTACCGCCCCCAATTAAGTGGCGGTTTTCTTTAGAAGTGTTTCCGCTTAGGTGAGAGTAGTTAATAGAGTCAGTCAAACTGTTGAATAGTTAGATAAATGTATCTAACTTAGATAACTATTTAGTTCACGTCACCTAAAATAGTAAAAGCGCGCCAAATAACGGCTATGCTCATCCAGGGGGTTGTTTTACCAGAGAATGAGTGAATAGACATTCATTTGTATCATCGTTTCTCCCCCTGATCTCAGGAGCGTACAATATTTTAATCTTTTCCGTCGCCATCTTCACAACAAATGAGACTAGAAAAAACTTCGCACATTCCACGTGTAAACTAAAAGTTTGTCGGCGCCAGCGTTAAAGTTTCACATGTCAAACTTGACAGTTATTTGTCAAACGTCGGTTATTTGTCAAACGTCTGTTATTATTAAACTCATAAAAACGAGTTTAGCGCGTCACGCTTCACGATAGATCGCAAATCGTAGTAAAGCCTACAGAAGCACACCGCTTTTCAGAACGATCTTTTCATACGCATGCATTCATCCGTACAGCACATTTCGACCGTTCCATGACAATAGTGCAAAAATTGCCAATAAATACGGTGAAAAACTTTCCAATGTCCATGAGTATGGATGTAGATACATTTTAATAAGCGTACGGCTGTTTGGGGAAAAAAATCGAAAACCGAAGTGGGCACGTGCATAATAACGGCGCGCAAAGCATGCTAGGTAAACATCCATCTTTATATCCTGCTCTCTTTGCTTCTCTTCGAGGTAAGTTTATGTACAAATTATATTTACAACTTGAAATTAGTGCTGCTTAGATGAATGTTTTACAATTTTATGTTTTTATTAGTTTTCATTAGCATGCAATCTCGAGATTTAAATTAAAGCTGGTATTTGCCAGTGAAGAAAAGTTCAGCCATTTTTTATTAACATGGGCATATGACTTTGAAGTTAGTTTATTTTCACTGTCTTTTTCAACTCGAAATCCCGAAATAACTTCATCAGAATGATCCCTAGGAGAGGAATTCATTTCTTAAAAGTTTTTTCGGCTCTTCTTCGACGTTTTCATAGTGAATCAAACTGCCTTTGGCGAACTCGAGTATATTATCCTGTGTCCCGAGTGCCCCTGTGCCTTTACACAGACTATACTTCGCTCGATTAAAATGCTCAATTTAACTGTTAAGATGAGTAATCGACCTTATATTTTGCTTCCAGTTTGTATTTCGTTCTTTGCTATTTCATTGATTTTGAAGCGAATCCTGTAATAAATCGATAGCTTCAGAACTACACACACGGCTTCGATCGCTTATCATGCTTATAGTTTTGCGCAATACTGTGACTTTCTGGCCTTTCTTTCTGGCCTTTCTTTCTGGCAAATAAATACATCAAAAACTCGAAGTCTGGCTTTAGGTTTCCTTTGTATTCACTGAAGAGTGCTTTTTAACATGAATTGTTCAACCTACGAGTCTTCAAATCGTTAGAAATCTGAACATATATACATATATATATGTCGACGAAACGGCACTTGAAAGCGATTTCTGTATGCTTTCTCCGACTCTTTGAAATTCTAGGTGAGGCGTTTACTATTTATTTTACCTCAACCTGCATCTTTCCTTGATTCTTTCCTTGATTCTTTTGATATTTATAACCAAAAGTAAAGCTATGTGAGAGTGTGAGCATGGTAAGTACAAGACATCAACCCACATCAAACAGTCGTGAAATTCCAACACCTGATCAGTATAGATATCACATCTCCAGCTCTATTAGTATGGTGTCGTTTGTCTCTGTGTTGCAGTCCCTGAGTCCCCTGAGGCTTCCCTTACTGTCCCCTTTTACTGTCTTACTCTCATAACTATAACCCCTATAAGTAACTTAGTGTCTCTCACACATCCCCAAGTCCACTGTGGATCTCCTGAGGCATTCTTTAGCTGCCCTCAGGACTACTATAGTTTCCCGAGTCCGCTAGAGATCGCGTGAGACATCCTTTAGCTGTTCTGCTGTCCCTTAAATCTTTCTTCATTTCAAATATTATGAACCAGAATTTCAGTTAGTCCTTATTTTGAGTAAAATTTAAATAAGCTTCGAAATTTTCGGATAGGGATATCAAAGAACATGGAAAAGTTTCAGTGATAAAATGATTTGCCAAGAATCGTGAGTGTTGTGTGACCGTTGAACGAAGGTTAAAATAGCAAGCCAATCAAACCAGTTTTTTAACGTAATGTTTGTGGAGGATTTTAGGTGTCACATTTCTCTTTTGAAACTGGCGTCATTGTGGAGCATTAAAGAGCGGCATTGAAGAGCGAGTTAAGCGTTTTAAGCTTCCTGGAAAAGTTGTTATGAAAATAGGTTGGTCTTCAGAATATTATATTTCTTCCTTTTCCTTAACACTAACCGTCAGTGTTTTTTTTGCCGCCTTCAGGACGAATGAATCAGACCGCTTACGTGTTACAACGGAAATGTATGTACAAAATGTAATTCTGTGTTCTCCTGTCTAGTACATCTATTTCAACCCACAAATTTTAAGAAAAACTCAACCTACGTGTTCAATGCCGAACAGAACTTTTAAGCGAGAAAGAAAGCTTTCTAAAACCGACCGAACGCAAATTATCTAGCTCGCTTGGCGGTTGGAATAATGACCACAAGCTTTCAAAACTGAAGCCATAGATATAAATAATACAACATTTATTATGAAAGGTCGAAATTTGAATACAGTCGGGGTTTGAGTTTCACTTGGGTGTGTTCGTCGCGATCATTTGATATAAATATATTATCAATATGTGAGTGGATGATTAGTGGAGTGCAGACGTGTTTTCTCGGCTCTCCAACTTAAAGCTTTCTCTAAGATTTGAAAGTAATATCACTATGTAAAGATACTCATGATGAGATATTGATGTTAAAGAAATTAATCGAGCCCATCGCGTCGGCCCTAAAATAAAACAGAAAGGCAAGGCAAGTCTTACGACACGAAAATGATGATTTCTAAGAGGAAAGGTGCACTGAAAGAAACTCAAATATACATAAAAGAAGACCGGACTAAAGAATGCTAAATTTTTCAACTTTTCTCCGAAAGGATTGTATTGTCACCGTGAAGTCAGTGTGGGTAATAGACGCAAAGATTCTAGTCAAGAAGAATATTAAAGGAAAAACACTGCGCATTCGTAAGTTTGACGATCTACAAGTTTCAGCTATATTCAGCCCCTGAATTTGTTTTTTTTATAACGCTGTTGACAGCGGAGTCTAAATAATGTCTAAATATCTCGCGTATAGACTATCGCTACTCGTAAGTAATATTATTAAGTTTTGAACTTTAATACTACTATCATTTTATAGTAATCTTTTCGCTATTGTAATATTTATTATTTGTAATATAATTGCTTTCGAGATCCATCATTAGAGTGCTTTTAGTCTCACTGTTGAATAGGTGACGTCAACTGAATTAGATAAGTTATTTACTATTTTAGGGGACGTCACCTAAATTTGAAACTACGAGTAAACAGCTACTGAGATCAGGGGGAGAAACGATGATACAAATGAATGTCTATTCACTCATTCTCTGGTAAAACCACCCCCCGGATTAGCATAGCAGTTATTTAGCGTGCTCTTACTATTTTAGGTGACGTCACCTAAATAGTTATCTAAGTTAGATAAATTTATCTAACTATTCAACAGTGAGACTAAATACACTCTAAAAGCACTCTACAGTTGTTTGCAACTAAGCCTGAACACCAGACACTAAAACATGTTCTAACTGGCGGCCAAAACGTTGAAGTTAGTCTACCGGAACGTGTATGTTTCGTAATGATTCGTTGGACCGTCCGTTGAGCGCGCAAATTCCTTCAGGTACTTCAATCTCGAAATAACCAAAATCGTTTTACAGGGCTGTCAACTCTCCCGGATAAACCGGGAGTCTCCAGACTTTGGACCGTATCTCCTGGTCTCCAGATTAGAGTCTCAAATCTCCCGGATAATCCCCGAAGCTGACCATTTCTTGTGAGACTCGACTTTCACAACCATAAAATTCCAATTACGTTTGTGCAAGAGAATATGAAGTAAGCTTACTTTAATATTCTCTTGGTTTGTGTTATTTTAAATCGCTAACAAAATCAAAACGTTCCTCATAAACGGTTATTGCAAGCAGGCCATTGTAATATAAGCGATAATCTGATTGGTCACAAATAAACCAATAACATCAAATGTTACGAAAGCGAAAGACGTCTTTTCGTGCGCTTTTTGATGCGCTGTGACATCATGTCCCTTCCCTATCAATTCTCCAGATTTGAAGTATCTCGGGAGTTGACAGCCCTGCCGGTACTTTATGCTTTTGTTTGAAGTAAAGCCTTTTTTTCAAATATGTGAAGAGTACTGAAGAGATCACGATCAATCTCTTCTAGAAACTGGCTTATGTCTACTCTTTCGAAGGAATCCTTGACCAACACCAACAGATCAACATGCACGCGTATTTGAACAAACGTTGCCATCAGGCTGGCACTTTGGCGCCAAACTACAACGGTTGACTAACTTCAACGTTTCAGCCGCCAGTTAGAACACGTTTTAGTGTCTGGTGTTCACGCTTTTAGTTGCAAACGACTGTTCACAATTTATATTATTGTTTAGAACTTGTAGTTATTTTAGGGGGCGGGGTTATTGAGTTTAGGGGGGAGCTAATTGATTTACTTCAGTCAACACAAAGGAAAAAAAACATCTAAATTCTTCAGTTTTGATTTTTTTTTTACTTTTTTTTTTGTCTTATTCAGCGCACGCTATAAATACGCATAGCGAAACATCTCTGACAAACACTAAGAAACGTCTGCATAGGAGTCTAGTAAAAGTCTAGCTCAACTTTAAAAAGGATTTATTTCAGGGAAGTGGTATTTTTCTCCCCGATCAGTTTGCCGCTGCCTACCCTGCGAGCAGAGTCTCCTTTCAACTCCTCTACAGGCGAGAGAAGGAAAGGAGACTCTGCAGAAATCGTGTAGAATGTTATTTGAGCATGCGCAGCGGTTGCTAAGAAACTAACTCATTCAAAAGATCATTCGTTTCATAAATGGTTTCCGGTCCGAACGCGTTTCCGCTTCAAAACATGTTTATAGCCTCATGACCCGAGTGAAAGATGATCTCGTGTTCTACATTAAATTTTCATAAGCGGAAATATGGTCGCTCATGGGTGCCTAGAGTGGAGTTATTACCACCAAAAGAGGATTTTAGGATATCAACTAGTGTTTGGATCGATTTCTTGAAGATGTTTGATCTTCAGAGTTACAAGCTGGATAATAAGTGACTTTCCGTGACCTGTCGGAAGCGAAACAAACGTGTCTGTGACATCCATAAAACACGACGCGGGCTCAATTTAGGTCATTGGCCATATTATTTAATACAGAATCGCGCATCGAAACCAGTTTAAACTAGTATGAAACCTGAAATTATGCATCTAATTATCCAGATTCTTGGATAATGGCATTACAAAAGAAATACACGATTTCTGCAGAGTCTCCTTTCTTTCTCTCGCCCGTAGAGGAGTTCAAAGGAGACTCTGCTCGCAGGGTAGCCGCTGCCCAGCTCTTGAAGAAAATTAACATCTACTCACAGGGTAAAAAATGTTTTGTCTTTGAATAAATGTATTCTAAAGAATGCATTCAAAAAAAACGCGAACATAATACACCTGTTTTTCGTAATTTGCATTGGATACCAGTTTCTTAGAGGATGATTACATTTAAGGCTCTGAATGGTCAGGCTCCTAGTTACATTTTTGATTTAGTAGTTCAATATCAACCAGAAAGAAATCTAAGATCAACTAGATCTAATTTATATAAAGGTTCAAACGCTAGGGCGAGGTTTTGCATTAGAATTCAAGACCAAGGGCCGCAGGCCCAAAGCCGTGCGTTTGAACTGGTTTAAAATATCAACTAAGCCCTTAATTCCATTGTTTCGATGCAAAACACGAAATACTAAATTACATTGAAATCAGAGAGGTAGATTAGTGTTGCTTTGTTCTTTCGGAAATAGAGTGCTTACGATATATCCGTGTAATTAAGTAACGATGCAGATAAGAACGATAGCACTCAACGGCATGGAATGTAGAAAGGTGATAATTGTAGTATTGTTTAAACCAATCTTCTTATTGGTCGAAACACGAAAAATGGAGGAAAAGTATATTTTTTGTGATATTTAACTACTGACAAACTCCCTTTTAGTCTTTAAATCCCTTTAAATCTTCTGTGTTTCAATACGACAGAAATTCTATGTGAGGAAAATGACAAATTTGAGGCTTTTTCTACCAATTGTTTTCGGGTGTTGTGATTGGTTGAAAATCTCAAACTCATAAGTAAACGTCTTAAGAAGCGACTTTTAGTTCATATTTTTTCACAAACATCTCTCCATAGGTTGATACATTTCCCGCAGTAGAAAATCTCAAAATTCTGATGTGAGGCAAGCGATATGCCGCAGAACAATAGAAAGCGCTATCGTTCTTATAAGAAGCATTACTTAAAAACCTATCCCGGGTTTAAAATTCAGCCCCGTTCTACCCTGTTGATATCAATTCCGCCCCCGGCTTTACAAATCTGGGTTTTCCGAAGAATTTAAGAACCTACATCAAACGATGGATTTAGGGTGTGGTTGATTTTTAATAGTTGTTCATAAATCTAGTTTCTAAGACATACGGAGGCCGATCTATTTCCGTAGCTGCTGCAAGATTTTGGAACTCGCTACCATACAACTTTAGGACTGCTAGTACGATATGCTCGTTTAAATCAGCGCTTAAAGCTTATTTGTTCGCATCCTGATTCCCCCCCCTCAAAAATCAATGATATTGTATATTTTTATTTATTGTTTTTGACTTTTAGGACACTTATTTAAGAGCATTGAGTTCTAATAATGCTCAGGAACTATTTATTATTAAAGATACCCCGGGTGAATTTTTGAACGGTTTCATTTAATTGATTACTTTATCATGATTGAATTCTACAAATCCTTTAGTTCTGAATTCTAGTTTGGCTTGTCGGACATTCTATATTCCATAGGGCAATCATAATAACGAATTGCTATACTAAGGTCCAAAAGCATACATTTTGCTATCCTTAATCACCTGTGCGGAATAACTCTATTGCCTCCGTTCTCGTTAATCTATTTAACTCTAATTTGTATTTCTCTTTCGACACTCCTATTTATCAAAGTTAATCTAAAAATTGAAATTCGTTTTTTTTCTTTTCTTAAGAGTGCGCGTTGTTGGAAAAAAGTGCCGATATCTGACTGGCTACAGCTGATGGTTATCCACATGATCCGAGTCATAGCTAGCGACAAGATGACAATTGAAACTATGGCTGAGGTGAAGAGGTTGTAAACTCCTAGTTCCTCGGGCCAAGGATGTTTTATCTAGTATTGGTTCTCCTTTCTAGTTTGGTTAGCATTCCATTCTTGATTCGTCGTCGATTTCGCCGGTTTTTCACTGCAATACTGTGTACGGGACTGATACTGACCATAACTGGATTTTTATTTCAACACAAAGAAAAAGCGCCATCAAAAGACTTTGGAGCCAATTTTCTCTTAGATTATCATCTCGTACGAGGTGAAAAAATACAAGCTTACCTACAGCAATTGTCAGCCAAGAAGCATTCAGTTGACGAACCCATTTGCAAGTTACCAGTCCTTGACCCATTCCACAAAAGCGTCAAAAATCTAATAGTTCGTCCACCTGCTCTTGACTGTGGTAAACTACATTCTTCTTTCGAGAATAACACTCTTCGAGTTAAAGCAGACCGTGTAGTTGCTGTAGCTTACAGAATTATCAGCCGCCCGAAAGGAGATGACTTCAGTTCAATCGTTTCGGAACCACTCGCCGTTACGAACTCAAAACAAGATGCAAGAAAGAATGTTTCCTATAAAGTTGAACCAGGTATGCAAATAAAAAGTCAAAATTCACTTGTTTTTCAAGGGCGTTAGGCGGACAGACGAATGAAGTCATATAATGTTTGTTTCAGTTATTCGTAGATCTCGGATTGGAATGATATTGGTTAGTCCTATTTTCCGGCCATAAACATCCTTTCCTACCAAAGATCTTTCTGTTTTGAATAGCTTTGAAGAATAACCGCTGTACTATCAGTCCATGCCAAGTAAATTGATTAGTTAACCAAATTTACCTTCAGTTCAGTAGCTGTGTATATATAATTCAAAAATATTCCATTGCTGGGATTTTGAGGATTAGAACGACGGAAAATGGATAAAATTAATGTGCAAAGGTACTGGCCTGGTTAAGGTGGTCGCAACTAATAGACCGTTTTCTCAAGGTTGCGTGCGCATCCAACTTGACAAGCCACAAAACAAAAAAGGAAAATTCAGTAAAATTGAGAAGACAGTTTTAAGTTTGAAGGGGAGAATAATCAATTTTATGAATTCTTATCGAAAAACAATTCAAAGCAATGCATGATAATACTCATCAAAAAGCTCGTGTTGGATTTGGATGCGCACGCAACCTTGAGGAAATGTTCTATGCAGAGCGAATTTTGCTCAATTTTATTCTCGCTCGCTTCGCAAAAAGAGCGCCTCAATTTAACAAGATTTTTCATATATCGTAATTTGATATACATAAACCCTAATGGTGTGCTTTATTTTCTTATTTTAATAAGTGGTTGGCCTAGAACGACGGAACTTTAAACAATGCTAATTTTTAGTGCAATTTTCCGGCAGAAACTCATTATCCATATTGTGTGCAGATTTTAATGGCAAACTAATTATGGGCAGAAAACTAGGTCTAAATGACTCTGGTCTCAGTAAAATTCAATTTAAAAGCTGGTCCACTCTGATATATAAAACATTTTGATGTAGAAACATCTCCACTTAATGGATTGTTTTGAATTTTCAATATATCAAGTATTTCTTATGATTTCTCACGAAAACTATAACAAAAAAACAACAACTTAATACTTAAAAGCTGGTCCCCAAACATGAAACACTAATTTGATATAAAAGGATTAAGGTAGATGGTTTCTAAGGGACCGACCATTACATAATTGATTGGGGGTTGGGTAAACTTCCCCCCCTCCCCCACTCCCTAAAAAAATCGCCCAACCGTCTCTTTTCAGAAAAATAAAAATCGGGCAAGCTCAAATAAAGTTTTGATACAAAAAAGTTTAATCCATCCTCAATTCCTGCAGCCCATCTCCCCCTCCCCATTTGTTTAATGGCCCATCCCAAGGTGCTTTGGGCGCAGTGGGTTGTAATGGTTTTATAAAGAAACTCGTACCCACCTACGAATAAGAAATTTTAATTACCTTAATAGTTGTAACTTGCTTATTTTACAGGCATTAGTGGCTGCATAATGCACAAGAGCAGCGAGAAATGTCTTCATCCTTTCGGAGGCGGAGCAAATCCAAATGATGGTGAAAAAGTAGTTTTCCACTCCGACTGCTGCCTCGGTCGAATACAGTTCACTATGACTCCAGACAAGGCCATAAAACACAACTCTAGTGGTCTTTGTTTGCACGTTAACCGTAAGTAATATCAATCTAGCATTTCTTGCACACCTTGAAAGCAACACCTATAACCACTGGCAGGACTCTAACTTTGGGTCCCTTAGCACAGGAGTTGACGAGAGAGAGACTATAGACTGTGTAAATAACTGATTTACACAGGAACCCGAACATTGAAAAACAAGAGTTGCCTGAAAAGGCTGATAGTGTCATTCAGACTATCTATTTATATATCTTTGTTAACTGGTAATGAACTTGAAAACTCAAACATCAATCCCCACCCCCTCCCTACCCAAAACAAACGTAAATTTACCCTTAATTTGTCAACAGATGAAACCAACCAGGTTTCCTTGCAGCAAAACTGTTCAACAAAGTTCAACGTCTTGGACGACACACTGCGAGTTGAAAACAGCCATCTCTGCCTACAGTCAAAAAGTCACCCTGATATTCCTCAAAACGATGGTCTTCTTGAAGTTGGAAAAAACTGCAAAGAAAAATTTACCTTTCGTTCTCTGAGAGGTAAATTCATTTTCTTTAGGTTGTCATCAAATACCTATCATTTCAGGTCTCGCTCCTGTGGAATTGTTACCAGCTAAATAAAATTAAAGAACAACGGCTTGCGGCTTAATCACCTATTGGGCACTCTTAGTCCCAACGTCCTTAGTCCTTACCTTGTTCTCATTAGTTTCTTTTTTCTTATTCTATCATATAAACACTCCTACCACCTCTTCCTCTTTTACTCCGACGAAGGAATAGCGTCCGAAACGTCAGTAAGTTTTTTCAACTTTTCATGGTGTATAATTTACCTTTTTATCATTAGAAACATCGAAGCAGCTCACACTAGTCTTTAGCTAGTTATATCTTTTTAAAGTACAACGAGAAAAGTGTCTTCCCTACGTTGACGTAAAAGTCGGTAATGAAATTGGTTGGTTTAGTTTAGCAAGTTCTTAGATCTAAACTGCTGAAATTAAGATATTTGTGTTACAGACGTATCACGTGTTTCTGGCACGTGACCAACTACAACCTGATTGGCTCATCAGTTTTTAAATTAGAAACATAAACGCATATGGAATATATTCACTGTGTATTGAACAATATTAAATGTTGACTTCACAGAAGAATCCTTCGAAGGAAGTGCAACAGTGAATGCAGATTTTGTTCGTGTTGATATCACAAGACCCGAAGGTAAAGATTCGATAACAGAAGTCCATATGCAAACTGCACCAAAACAAGAGGTTCTACAACGAAAAGTCCAACCTGCAGGGATCCCAGTAAATGTTGCTATGATAATGTTTGACTCGACGTCAGCAGCGAATTTCGTCAGACAAATGCCCATCACGAGAAGTTACTTGAAGACAAGGCCAACCGTCTTCCTGGAAGGTAGGTAATAACTGCACTATTTGATCGATAACAATTTTTATTCAATCTTGTAGGAGCTAGGGTAGTTCTATTACTAGGTTCAGCTCTCCCCGAAGTGATGGGGTTACCTCATAAATTAGGATCTTCAATCGTACCTAAAAGAGGCTGACTTTTACCGGTGAGAAAAACAAGAGATTGGCTCAACTCAGAAATTTTGTAGTGTTTTTTTATTATAATGGCATTAAACTCTGTAGCCTGAATATCACTATGCACAGATACTGCATAAAAGCTTGTTTTGCACTTACTCCGGCTCAACAAAACATTGAAAGTTGAATCGATATTTTTTCTCTAGTAGTGTATAAACAATGTTTTTTTTGTAAAGAAAAATGAGGAACGCATTGATTGATACCATCCTCTCTAGCAAACAGACCCTAAATAAGTTTGCTGTTAATGTTGCGGTGTCTTTTTAGGAGAGACCATCGTTGGTGATGGAACAACTGCCCAGTTATGTGCAATGCTCACTGGAATTCCAGAGGAAGAACAGCCCGAGGCACGCCGCTCGAAGCCAAACGCAAAGGTCGTGGATGACTGGCGATGGGTCTTTAGAGATTATAAAAAACGTGGGTATGTTACAATGTACTCGGAAGACTCACCGGGTCTGGGAACATTTAATCTTCGATTGAAGGGTTTTACAAATCCACCGACTGATCACTATGGAAGGCCTTTCTGGTTTGAAGCCGGTAAACATGCTAGCAAGGATTACTGCTCGACCAACCAGCCCATCCATAAAGTAACAATGAAGTATTTTTTGAGCCTGTTTCGCAGTTACCCTAACAACCCTAAATTTGCCTTTCTGCTGTTTTCTGACTTGAGTCATGGAAACATGAACGCTTTGAAATACGCAGATCAAGATCTTACTGATCTCCTGAAAACGATGGATAAAGAATCATATTTGGATGAAAGTATTGTTTTTATATTTGGAGATCATGGTGTTCGTTATGGAAGCATGAGAAAAACTCTACAAGGAAAACTAGAGGAACGACTGCCGCACATGTCAATCACTTTTCCCACGTGGTTTCCTAAAAGGTATCCACGACTGTACAAGAACGTGCAGCGGAATGCCAAACTATTGACCACACCCTTTGACATATATGCCACCCTTCAGCATATTTTATCCTACCCTAAACAAGCAAAAGAAATAAGATTTGGAAAAAGCCTTTTTATTCCAATTAACCCACGAAATCGTACATGCGCTAGTGCTGGAGTTGAAGATCACTGGTGCCCGTGTATGAACCTAGAAAAAATCCCTGTGGATAGCTCAATAGTAAAACAAGTTGTGAACTATGTAGTGAATTTTATAAACAACTTAATAGAACGAGAAGAGAAATCGAAGAGACTTTGCCGGAAACTTTCTCTAAAGGAAATCAAAACTGCCTTTTTGGAATTGCCTAATGAAAAAGTACAATCATTTCAACAGTCGAGCCAAGACCACAGATGCGATTCATGTGGAGTAGTTCTTGGTGAAAAAGATGAAAATAACTTAATCAAAGATACTCTTTATCAAATTCAATTCCTCACATCACCGAATGATGGCTTTTATGAGGCAAGTGTTCAACTTAAAGGTGGAGTACCCAGCATCAAAGGAGCAATAAGTCGTGTAGATACGTATGGAGATCAACCATGGTGTATTCAAGACACTCATGTACATCTTATGAAATTTTGCTTTTGTAATAATCGTGTTAGTTAATTCGGAGCATGCATAAGAATGACAAGACTCTGAGGTCGAAAGTGCGCGTGCACTGACTAAGAATCAGACCAGCCACAGGCAGCCCAAGCTATTCGTTAAAACTCCAATAAAGAATCCTGATTTTCACTTTGTTTGAGAATTAAACCATCATTTTTGAAATAATAGAGGTTTTTCACGATCACATACCGGCACCCATAATGCAGCCTGGACTTCCTGTGGGTGAACAGATCAGATGTTGATTTCAAATGGAATAGCTCACTATCGATTAGCATAGAAGTTTGCTAGTGTGCGTTTAGACAAAAGTGACAATTCCAACTACAATGCCACTGGCCATCACATTAATTGGGAAGATACATTAATGATTGCAGGAGAACGTCGATGGTGCAAAAGAAAGTGGTTGGAAGCATGTGGAACATTGCTAGTAATTGGAACTCTTTAGTTCTATGTCATATAGAGACAAAGGGAGGTATATTTCAAGTAATTGATTATACCCCTCTGATTCAATCAGCTTTACTTTTCTATATTCGTATCTAATATTATATTCGTATCTAATATTAACTATGCTAAACTGAACTGCAAGAAAAATGGCGGCAAAATTACCGCGCTGGCTAATAGCACTGTAAACGATGTCGACGCCATGACGAAAAGCACGGCACAATGAAGGACATACGTTAGATTTGTTTTGCAAGTTGAAAAAAAATAGTTATTGCTAATGCAAAAACCATTTGTATATGTAAAAGGACTCAATGCCGTCCAATTAAGAAATAATTGGACGAGGAGAAAAACGAGGACTGACAAGATTGGATGTTGCCGTAGGCCGATTTGGCAGTCAGAGAAATTTTTTGAGCCAGTCTAATTATTTCTTGATTGGGGAGCATGAAATCCCATTATCTATTAATCATATAGCTACCTAATTAATCCCATATCAACAAGTTGGATGAAAACTAGAGGGGGAGGGTGGGAGGGGGATGAAAAATAGGCTGTTAATAAAATCTTCTTTATATTCTTCTTCCTGAAGAATTATCCGATAGGATGTTTGCATGATTGCGTCATTTGACTCCCAATACCATAAAGCTTCGCTTTTTTTTCTTTACAAGTGATTCTGTTAGTAGAGGTCAATGACGCTATCATGCAACTGTCCTATGACAGTGCAAATACTCGAACCATGAACACTTCACGGGTTTTTTTAACATTTGTCGAATAATCCAATCAGAAGCCAGATTCTTACAGAGGTTCCAACATTTTTCGTGCGATTCCAGAGTCTCTTGTGTTGTTGTTGCCGTAAAGTTTTATCTTATATCAGCTACTTCATCAATGAACGATATTTTTGTTTCATTTCTGTAAATTATTGAAAGTTTTTACTTTGCGCCACAGTTTTGCATACTGCCATGTTTCAATATGCGAATTTAGCAGTTCGTTAATTCACACCCAGTGAGCTATATATGAAAACGTTTAAAGATTTTCCGCCGTTTACTGTGATTGGGTGGTGCTTAAAAAGGCACAGTTTACGCACTGTTAAAGCCAGACTAGAGTCCAATCCTACCGGACGTCCTACCACCCTACCAGTTAGTTATCAGGTTTTACATTCTTCATCACGCCGGTTAGGGCAACTAACCCTGGGGGTCTTTGCAGGTTAACCGTTATATACTCTTGCATGTCATTAAATCATTTTATTAATGAATCAGAGAAATAAGAGAAAAATATCATATGCCCTACATTTCATATTCTGGCTGCGTTACCAGCGTGGTTGGTCCTTGTAGTGTAGTGGTTAACACATCGGACTAGAATACCGAAGACGTGGGTTCAAATCCTGCCAAGGGCATATGATATTTTTCTCTTATTTCTCTGATTCATTATATACACACCGAACGCATAATTCCTACTTTACATTTTATTAATGGCTAGTTTGAATAGTTTAATTATTCATACCACACACGAAATATTTACATCAAATGACATTAATTTTAATTAAATGAAAAAAAGACCGCATTGATTACCAGAAAGCTAATCGAGCTAGGTAACACAACTTCGAAATAAATCAGCAAAAAGCCAGTCACGTTCTTCATCAGTGGATGAACTTCGGAACTAACCACGGCTAAATAACCAAATCCCGCTACTACCGAATTGTAACCGATGCTCCACGGATGACTAACGATAGATGAAACCTCGTGGTGTGACCTTGTTGGTTCATCTTGTTGGTTTCGTTAGTTCGGATGATAGTTCAAGTAAGTTAACTATTTTTATAAAATTTATCACAGCTTTCATTTAGTATTTCTGTATGTCAAATGAAAGGTTTTTTAAGTGGTATTCAAATATTAGGCCAGTGTTTAAGCCGAGACTTTCCAGCCGACACCAGACGGCGAAAACAAATGATTGGGGAAAACAAAAGCCGTGTGTAAGGGAATGTATCAAAAATGAGTCTCTTCCGTTGGAGAATAATTAAGCCTCTTTGGGTTCAGAAAATAATGTTTGGTAATTTCGAATAAGAACACTTTTCAGTACTATACCTTATATCGCACGACATTCCTGATAAATCATAACTCCGCAGTCCGAACCCGTCAGAGTTCTATTTTTGTCCAACACGCACAGTCTCTACTCACAATCGTTTCAAAACCACTACAAAATACCCTATGTGATTCATGATTCAATATAAATGATCGATTTCATAAGCATTCGACTTTAACAACTCTGCAGTCGCCACATCGTTTAGCACCTATCAGTATCTTTTTGGTCAGTAGCAGGTCAGAAGCAGGTCAGAATTTTCTTCGTAAATACAGGTATTTACAAAGAAACCGCCGGTATTTACGAAGAAAATTCCGGATGTTACGCAGGCTAAAATCTTACTCAAACGTCATGGAGACTTAAGTTAAAGGCTATACTTACTACTTTATATATCCTTTTTAAAATATTCTTCGTCTAGACCTAAGTAGACTTGTTCGTACACAATTTACTACGATTTGCGATCTAACGTTAACTTGTTTGATGAGTTATATCCCAGAAGGTTAGCACAAATAACTGTGAACCTTTAAGCGTGGTTTTCAGAAAGGATTAGCTTCTATTCAAGAAATTAAAGAACAATTGATTGATCCCACCGATCAAGAAACATACGAAGAGTTTGAAGCGCCAAACTTCAAAGTTTGAGACGCAAAAAGTTAACTTACCGCCCCCAATTAAGTGGCGGTTTTCTTTAGAAGTGTTTCCGCTTAGGTGAGAGCAGTTAATAGAGTCAGTCAAACTGTTGAATAGTTATAAAAAGATATAACTAGCTAAAAACTAGTGTGAGCTGCGTCGGTGTTTCTAATGAAACAGTAATGATGAAAAGGTAAATTATACACCGTGAAAAGATGAAAAAACTTACTGACGTTTCGGACGCTAGTCCTTCGTCGGAGTAAACGGTGTATAATTTACCTTTTCATCATTACTGTTGAATAGTTAGATAAATGTATCTAACTTAGATAACTATTTAGTTGACGTCACCTAAAATAGTAAAAGCGCGCCAAACAACGGCTATGCTCATCCAGGGGGTTGTTTTACCAGAGAATGAGTGAATAGACATTCATTTGTATCATAGTTTCTCCCCCTGATCTCAGGAGCGTACAATATTTTAATCTTTTCCGTCGCCATCTTCACAACAAATGAGACTAGAAAAAACTTCGCACTCCACGTGTAAACTAAAAGTTTGTCGGCGCCAGCGTTAAAGTTTCACATGTCAAACTTGACAGTTATTTGTCAAACGTCGGTTATTTGTCAAACGTCTGTTATTATAAAACTCATAAAAACGAGTTTAGCGCGTCACGCTTCACGATAGATCGCAAATCGTAGTAAAGCCTACAGAAGCACACCGCTTTTCAGAACGATCTTTTCATACGCATGCATTCATCCGTACAGCACATTTCGACCGTTCCATGACAATAGTGCAAAAATTGCCAATAAATACGGTGAAAAACTTTCCAATGTCCACGAGTATGGATGTAGATACATTTTAATAAGCGTACGGCTGTTTGGGAAAAAAAATCGAAACCGAAGTGGGCACATGCATAATAAAACGGCGCGCAAAGCATGCTAGGTAAACATCCATCTTTATATCCTGCTCTCTTTGCTTCTCTTCGAGGTAAGTTTATGTACAAATTATATTTACAACTTGAAATTAGTGCTGCTTAGATGAATGTTTTACATTTTTATGTTTTTATTAGTTTTCTTTAGCATGCAATCTCGAGATTTAAATTAAAGCTGGTATTTGTCAGTGAAGAAAGGTTCAGCCATGTTTTATTAACGTGGGCATATGACTTTGAAGTTAGTTTATTTTCACTGTCTTTTTCAACTCGAAATCCCGAAATAACTTCATCAGAATGATCCCTAGAAGAGGAATTCATTTCTTAAAAGTTTTTTTCGGCTCTTCTTCGACGTTTTCATAGTGAATCAAACTGCCTTTGGCGAACTCGAGTATATTATCCTGTGCCCCGAGTGCCCTTGTGCCTTTACACAGACTATACTTCGCTCGATTTAACTGTTAAGATGAGTAATCGACCTTATATTTTGCTTCCAGTTTGTATTTCGTTCTTTGCTATTTTATTGATTTTGAAGCGAATCCTGTAATAAATCGATAGCTTCAGAACTACACACACGGCTTCGATCGCTTATCATGCTTATAGTTTTGCGCAATACTGTGACTTTCTGGCCTTTCTTTCTGGCAAATAAATACATCAAAAAGTCGAAGTCTGGCTTTAGGTTTCCTTTGTATTCACTGAAGAATGATTTTAACATGAATTGTTCAACCTACGAGTCTTCAAATCGTTAGAAATCTGAACATATATACATATATATATGTCGACGAAACGGCACTTGTAAGCGATTTCTGTATGCTTTCTCCGACTTTGAAATTCTAGGTGAGGCGTTTACTATTTATTTTACCTCAACCTGCATCTTTCCTTGATTCTTTCCTTGATTCTTTCCATGATTCTTTTGATATTTATAACCAAAAGTAAAGCTATGTGAGAGTGTGAGCATGGTAAGTACAAGACATCACCCCACATCAAACAGTCGTGAAATTCCAACACCTGATCAGTATAGATATCACATCTCCAGCTCTATTAGTATGGTGTCGTTTGTCTCTGTGTTGCAGTCCCTGAGTCCCCTGAGGCTTCCCGTTACTGTCCCCTTTTACTGTCTTACTCTCATAACTATAACCCCTATAAGTAACTTAGTGTCTCTCACACATCCCCAAGTCCACTGTGGATCTCCTGAGGCATTCTTTAGCTGCCCTCAGGACTGCTATAGTTTCCCGAGTCCGCTAGAGATCGCGTGAGACATCCTTTAGCTGTTCTGCTGTCCCTTAAATCTTTCTTCATTTCAAAGATTATGAACCAGAATTTCAGTTAGTCCTTATTTTGAGTAAAATTTAAATAAGCTTCGAAATTTTCGGATAGGGATATCAAAGAACATGGAAAAATTTCAGTGATAAAATGATTTGCCAAGAATCGTGAGTGTTGTGTGACCGTTGAACGAAGGTTAAAATAGCAAGCCAATCAAACCAGTTTTTTAACGTAATGTTTGTGGAGGACTTTAGGTGTCACATTTCTCTTTTGAAACTGGCGTCATTGTGGAGCATTAAAGAGCGGCATTAAAGAGCGAGTTAAGCGTTTTAAGCTTCCTGGAAAAGTTGTTTTGAAAATAGGTTGGTCTTCAGAATATTATATTTCTTCCTTTTAAAAGGCATGGTCCAAAACATTGACTGAACCCGAGAAAATGACACAGACTTGAGGGTAAGGGTGATTGAATTGAAGGATACGACTGCAAATATCTTCTTTGCAATACGGAAGCAAACCTGAGTATTATTTTACTACCAATGCTGACATTTCCGTTGTAACGTAAGCGGTCCGTGATTCGTGGATAGTGTTAGGGGAAAGGGGTTCTGTTTGTTAACAGTATTTTTTACCCTCTGAACGAATGAATCAGACCGTACAACGAAAATGTTTATACTGAAAACAGAAAAAAAGATCTATACTTAAACAAAAGCGCTTTTCCTTAACACTAACCGTCAGTGTTTTTTTTGCCGCCTTCAGGACGAATGAATCAGACCGCTTACGTGTTACAACGGAAATGTATGTACAAAATGTAATTCTGTGTTCTCCTGTCTAGTACATCAATTTCAACCCACAAATTTAAAGAAAAAATCAACCTACGTGTTCAATGCCGATATGTTTGTCACATTAGAACTTTTAAGCGAGAAAGAAAGCTTTCTAAAACCGACCGAACGCAAATTATCTAGCTCGCTTGGCGGTTGGAATAATGACCACAAGCTTTCAAAACTGAAGCCATAGATATAAATAATACAACATTTATTATGAAAGGTAGAAATTTGAATACAGCCGGGGTTTGAGTTTCACTTGTTTGGGTGTGTTCGTCGCGATCATTTGATATTAATATATCACAATATGTGAGTGGATGATTAGTGGAGTGCAGACGTGTTTTCTCGGCTCTCCAACTTAAAGTTTTCTCTAAGATTTGAAAGTAATATCACTATGTAAAGATACTCATGATGATAAGATATTGATGTTAAAGAAATTAATCGAGCCCATCGCGTCGGCCCTAAAATAAAACAGAAAGGCAAGGCAAGTCTTACGACACGAAAATGATGATTTCTAAGAGGAAAGGTGCACTGAAAGAAACTCAAATATACATAAAAGAAGACCTGACTAAAGAATGCTAAATTTTTCAACTTTCTCCGAAAGGATTGTATTGTCACCGTGAAGTCAGTGTGGGTAATAGACGCAAAGATTCTAGTCAAGAAGAATATTAAAGGAAAAACACTGCGCATTCGTAAGTTTGACGATCTACAAGTTTCAGCTATATTCAGCCCCTGAATTTGTTTTTTTTATAACGCTGTTGACAGCGGAGTCTAAATAATGTCTAAATATTTCGCGTATAGACTATCGCTACTCGAAAGTAATATTATTAAGTTTTGAACTTTAATACTACTATCATTTTATAGTAATCTTTTCGCTATTGTAATATTTATTATTTGTAATATAATTGCTTTCGAGATCCATCATTAGAGTGCTTTTAGTCTCACTGTTGAATAGGTGACGTCAACTGAATTAGATAAGTTATTTACTATTTTAGGGGACGTCACCTAAATTTGAAACTACGAGTAAACAGCTACTGAGATCAGGGGGAGAAACGATGATACAAATGAATGTCTATTCACTCATTCTCTGGTAAAACCACCCCCCGGATTAGCATAGCAGTTATTTAGCGTGCTCTTACTATTTTAGGTGACGTCACCTAAATAGTTATCTAAGTTAGATAAATTTATCTAACTATTCAACAGTGAGACTAAATACACTCTAAAAGCACTCTACAGTTGTTTGCAACTAAGCCTGAACACCAGACACTAAAACATGTTCTAACTGGCGGCCAAAACGTTGAAGTTAGTCTACCGGAACGTGTATGTTTCGTAATGATTCGTTGGACCGTCCGTTGAGCGCGCAAATTCCTTCAGGTACTTCAATCTCGAAATAACCAAAATCGTTTTACAGGGCTGTCAACTCTCCCGGATAAACCGGGAGTCTCCAGATTTTGGACCGTATCTCCCGGTCTCCAGATTAGAGTCTCAAATCTCCCGGATAATCCCCGAAGCTGACCATTTCTTGTGAGACTCGACTTTCACAACCATAAAATTCCGATTACGTTTGTGCAAGAGAATATGAAGTAAGCTTACTTAATATTCTCTTGGTTTGTGTTATTTTAAATCGCTAACAAAATCAAAACGTTCCTCATAAACGGTTATTGCAAGCAGGCCATTGTAATATAAGCGATAATCTGATTGGTCACAAATAAACCAATAACATCAAATGTTACGAAGCGAAAGACGTCTTTTCGTGCGCTTTTTGATGCGCTGTGACATCATGTCCCTTCCCTATCAATTCTCCAGATTTGAATATCTCGGGAGTTGACAGCCCTGCCGGTACTTTATGCTTTTGTTTGAAGTAAAGCCTTTTTTTCAAATATGTGAAGAGTACTGAAGAGATCACGATCAATCTCTTCTAGAAACTGGCTTATGTCTACTCTTTCGAAGGAATCCTTGACCAACACCAACAGATCAACATGCACGCGTATTTGAACAAACGTTGCCATCAGGCTGGCACTTTGGCGCCAAACTACAACGGTTGACTAACTTCAACGTTTCAGCCGCCAGTTAGAACACGTTTTAGTGTCTGGTGTTCACGCTTTTAGTTGCAAACGACTGTTCACAATTTATATTATTGTTTAGAACTTGTAGTTATTTTAGGGGGCGGGGTTATTGAGTTTAGGGGGGGAGCTAATTGATTTACTTCAGTCAACACAAAGGAAAAAAACATCTAAATTCTTCAGTTTTGATTTTTTTTTTACTTTTTTTTTTGTCTTATTCAGCGCACGCTATAAATACGCATAGCGAAACATCTCTGACAAACACTAAGAAACGTCTGCATAGGAGTCTAGTAAAAGTCTAGCTCAACTTTAAAAAGGATTTTATTTCAGGGAAGTGGTATTTTTCTCCCCGATCAGTTTGCCGCTGCCTACCCTGCGAGCAGAGTCTCCTTTCAACTCCTCTACAGGCGAGAGAAGGAAAGGAGACTCTGCAGAAATCGTGTAGAATGTTATTTGAGCATGCGCAGCGGTTGCTAAGAAACTAACTCATTCAAAAGATCATTCGTTTCATAAATGGTTTCCGGTCCGAACGCGTTTCCGCTTCAAAACATGTTTATAGCCTCATGACCCGAGTGAAAGATGATCTCGTGTTCTACATTAAATTTTCATAAGCGGAAATATGGTCGCTCATGGGTGCCTAGAGTGGAGTTATTACCACCAAAAGAGGATTTTAGGATATCAACTAGTGTTTGGATCGATTTCTTGAAGATGTTTGATCTTCAGAGTTACAAGCTGGATAATAAGTGACTTTCCGTGACCTGTCGGAAGCGAAACAAACGTGTCTGTGACATCCATAAAACACGACGCGGGCTCAATTTAGGTCATTGGCCATATTATTTAATACAGAATCGCGCATCGAAACCAGTTTAAACTAGTATGAAACCTGAAATTATGCATCTAATTATCCAGATTCTTGGATAATGGCATTACAAAAGAAATACACGATTTCTGCAGAGTCTCCTTTCTTTCTCTCGCCCGTAGAGGAGTTCAAAGGAGACTCTGCTCGCAGGGTAGCCGCTGCCCAGCTCTTGAAGAAAATTAACATCTACTCACAGGGTAAAAAATGTTTTGTCTTTGAATAAATGTATTCTAAAGAATGCATTCAAAAAAACGCGAACATAATACACCTGTTTTTCGTAATTTGCATTGGATACCAGTTTCTTAGAGGATGATTACATTTAAGGCTCTGAATGGTCAGGCTCCTAGTTACATTTTTGATTTAGTAGTTCAATATCAACCAGAAAGAAATCTAAGATCAACTAGATCTAATTTATATAAAGGTTCAAACGCTAGGGCGAGGTTTTGCATTAGAATTCAAGACCAAGGGCCGCAGGCCCAAAGCCGTGCGTTTGAACTGGTTTAAAATATCAACTAAGCCCTTAATTCCATTGTTTCGATGCAAAACACGAAATACTAAATTACATTGAAATCAGAGAGGTAGATTAGTGTTGCTTTGTTCTTTCGGAAATAGAGTGCTTACGATATATCCGTGTAATTAAGTAACGATGCAGATAAGAACGATAGCACTCAACGGCATGGAATGTAGAAAGGTGATAATTGTAGTATTGTTTAAACCAATCTTCTTATTGGTCGAAACACGAAAAATGGAGGAAAAGTATATTTTTTGTGATATTTAACTACTGACAAACTCCCTTTTAGTCTTTAAATCCCTTTAAATCTTCTGTGTTTCAATACGACAGAAATTCTATGTGAGGAAAATGACAAATTTGAGGCTTTTTCTACCAATTGTTTTCGGGTGTTGTGATTGGTTGAAAATCTCAAACTCATAAGTAAACGTCTTAAGAAGCGACTTTTAGTTCATATTTTTTCACAAACATCTCTCCATAGGTTGATACATTTCCCGCAGTAGAAAATCTCAAAATTCTGATGTGAGGCAAGCGATATGCCGCAGAACAATAGAAAGCGCTATCGTTCTTATAAGAAGCATTACTTAAAAACCTATCCCGGGTTTAAAATTCAGCCCCGTTCTACCCTGTTGATATCAATTCCGCCCCCGGCTTTACAAATCTGGGTTTTCCGAAGAATTTAAGAACCTACATCAAACGATGGATTTAGGGTGTGGTTGATTTTTAATAGTTGTTCATAAATCTAGTTTCTAAGACATACGGAGGCCGATCTATTTCCGTAGCTGCTGCAAGATTTTGGAACTCGCTACCATACAACTTTAGGACTGCTAGTACGATATGCTCGTTTAAATCAGCGCTTAAAGCTTATTTGTTCGCATCCTGATTCCCCCCCCCTCAAAAATCAATGATATTGTATATTTTTATTTATTGTTTTTGACTTTTAGGACACTTATTTAAGAGCATTGAGTTCTAATAATGCTCAGGAACTATTTATTATTAAAGATACCCCGGGTGAATTTTTGAACGGTTTCATTTAATTGATTACTTTATCATGATTGAATTCTACAAATCCTTTAGTTCTGAATTCTAGTTTGGCTTGTCGGACATTCTATATTCCATAGGGCAATCATAATAACGAATTGCTATACTAAGGTCCAAAAGCATACATTTTGCTATCCTTAATCACCTGTGCGGAATAACTCTATTGCCTCCGTTCTCGTTAATCTATTTAACTCTAATTTGTATTTCTCTTTCGACACTCCTATTTATCAAAGTTAATCTAAAATTGAAATTCGTTTTTTTTCTTTTCTTAAGAGTGCGCGTTGTTGGAAAAAAGTGCCGATATCTGACTGGCTACAGCTGATGGTTATCCACATGATCCGAGTCATAGCTAGCGACAAGATGACAATTGAAACTATGGCTGAGGTGAAGAGGTTGTAAACTCCTAGTTCCTCGGGCCAAGGATGTTTTATCTAGTATTGGTTCTCCTTTCTAGTTTGGTTAGCATTCCATTCTTGATTCGTCGTCGATTTCGCCGGTTTTTCACTGCAATACTGTGTACGGGACTGATACTGACCATAACTGGATTTTTATTTCAACACAAAGAAAAAGCGCCATCAAAAGACTTTGGAGCCAATTTTCTCTTAGATTATCATCTCGTACGAGGTGAAAAAATACAAGCTTACCTACAGCAATTGTCAGCCAAGAAGCATTCAGTAACGAACCCATTTGCAAGTTACCAGTCCTTGACCCATTCCACAAAAGCGTCAAAAGTCTAATAGTTCGTCCACCTGCTCTTGACTGTGGTAAGCTACATTCTTCTTTCGAGAATAACACTCTTCGAGTTAAAGCAGACCGTGTAGTTGCTGTAGCTTACAGAATTATCAGCCGCCCGAAAGGAGATGACTTCAGTTCAATCGTTTCGGAACCACTCGCCGTTACGAACTCAAAACAAGACGCAAGAAAGAATGTTTCCTATAAAGTTGAACCAGGTATGTAAATAAAAACTCAAATACTTGTTTTTCAAGGGCGTTAGGCGGACAGACGAATGAAGTTATATAGTGTTTGTTTCAGTTATTCGTAGATCTCGGATTGGAATGACATTGGCTAGTCGTATTTTCCGGCCATAAACATCCTTTCCTACCAAAGATCTTTCTGTTTTGAATAGCTTTGAAGAATAGCCGCTGTACTATCAGTCCATGCCAAGTAAATTGATTAGTTAACCAAATTTACCTTCAGTTCAGTAGCTGTGTATATATATTTCAAAAATATTCCATTGCTGAGATTTTGAGGATTAGAACGACGGTAAATGGATAAAATTAATGTGCAAAGGTACTGGCCTGGTTAAGGTGGTCGCAACTAATAGACCGTTTTCTCAAGGTTGCGTGCGCATCCAACTTGACAGGGCCACAAAACAAAAAAGGAAAATTCAGTAAAATTGAGAAGACAGTTTTAAGTTTGAAGGGGAGAATAATCAATTTTATGACTGATTCTTATCGAAAAACAATTCAAAGCAATGCATGATAATACTCATCAAAAAGCTCGTGTTGGATTTGGATGCGCACGCAACCTTGAGGAAATGTTCTATGCAGAGCGAATTTTGCTCAATTTTATTCTCGCTCGCTTCGCAAAAAGAGCGCCTCAATTTAACAAGATTTTTCATATATCGTAATTTGATATACATAAACCCTAATGGTGTGCTTTATTTTCTTATTTTAATAAGTGGTTGGCCTAGACAGACGGAACTTTAAACAATGATAATTTTTAGTGTTTTGTTGTTTTACGATTTTTCTGAAATTTTCCGGCAGAAACTCATTATCCATATTGTGTGCAGATTTTAATGCCAAACTAATTATGGGCAGAAAACTAGGTCTAAATGACTCTGGTCTCAGTAAAATTCAATTTAAAAGCTGGTCCACTCTGATATATAAAACATTTTGATGTAGAAACATCTCCACTTAATGGATTGTTTTGAATTTTCAATATATCAAGTATTTCTTATGATTTCTCACGAAAACTATAACAAAAAAACAACAACTTAATACTTAAAAGCTGGTCCCCAAACATGAAACACTAATTTGATATAAAAGGATTAAGGTAGATGGTTTCTAAGGGACCGACCATTACATAATTGATTGGGGGTTGGGTAAACTTCCCCCCCTCCCCCACTCCCTAAAAAAATCGCCCAACCGTCTCTTTTCAGAAAAATAAAAATCGGGCAAGCTCAAATAAAGTTTTGATACAAAAAAGTTTAATCCATCCTCAATTCCTGCAGCCCATCTCCCCCTCCCCATTTGTTTAATGGCCCATCCCAAGGTGCTTTGGGCGCAGTGGGTTGTAATGGTTTTATAAAGAAACTCGTACCCACCTACGAATAAGAAATTTTAATTACCTTAATAGTTGTAACTTGCTTATTTTACAGGCATTAGTGGCTGCATAATGCACAAGAGCAGCGAGAAATGTCTTCATCCTTTCGGAGGCGGAGCAAATCCAAATGATGGTGAAAAAGTAGTTTTCCACTCCGACTGCTGCCTCGGTCGAATACAGTTCACTATGACTCCAGACAAGGCCATAAAACACAACTCTAGTGGTCTTTGTTTGCACGTTAACCGTAAGTAATATCAATCTAGCATTTCTTGCACACCTTGAAAGCAACACCTATAACCACTGGCAGGACTCTAACTTTGGGTCCCTTAGCACAGGAGTTGACGAGAGAGAGACTATAGACTGTGTAAATAACTGATTTACACAGGAACCCGAACATTGAAAAACAAGAGTTGCCTGAAAAGGCTGATAGTGTCATTCAGACTATCTATTTATATATCTTTGTTAACTGGTAATGAACTTGAAAACTCAAACATCAATCCCCACCCCCTCCCTACCCAAAACAAACGTAAATTTACCCTTAATTTGTCAACAGATGAAACCAACCAGGTTTCCTTGCAGCAAAACTGTTCAACAAAGTTCAACGTCTTGGACGACACACTGCGAGTTGAAAACAGCCATCTCTGCCTACAGTCAAAAAGTCACCCTGATATTCCTCAAAACGATGGTCTTCTTGAAGTTGGAAAAAACTGCAAAGAAAAATTTACCTTTCGTTCTCTGAGAGGTAAATTCATTTTCTTTAGGTTGTCATCAAATACCTATCATTTCAGGTCTCGCTCCTGTGGAATTGTTACCAGCTAAATAAAATTAAAGAACAACGGCTTGCGGCTTAATCACCTATTGGGCACTCTTAGTCCCAACGTCCTTAGTCCTTACCTTGTTCTCATTAGTTTCTTTTTTCTTATTCTATCATATAAACACTCCTACCACCTCTTCCTCTTTTACTCCGACGAAGGAATAGCGTCCGAAACGTCAGTAAGTTTTTTCAACTTTTCATGGTGTATAATTTACCTTTTTATCATTAGAAACATCGAAGCAGCTCACACTAGTCTTTAGCTAGTTATATCTTTTTAAAGTACAACGAGAAAAGTGTCTTCCCTACGTTGACGTAAAAGTCGGTAATGAAATTGGTTGGTTTAGTTTAGCAAGTTCTTAGATCTAAACTGCTGAAATTAAGATATTTGTGTTACAGACGTATCACGTGTTTCTGGCACGTGACCAACTACAACCTGATTGGCTCATCAGTTTTTAAATTAGAAACATAAACGCATATGGAATATATTCACTGTGTATTGAACAATATTAAATGTTGACTTCACAGAAGAATCCTTCGAAGGAAGTGCAACAGTGAATGCAGATTTTGTTCGTGTTGATATCACAAGACCCGAAGGTAAAGATTCGATAACAGAAGTCCATATGCAAACTGCACCAAAACAAGAGGTTCTACAACGAAAAGTCCAACCTGCAGGGATCCCAGTAAATGTTGCTATGATAATGTTTGACTCGACGTCAGCAGCGAATTTCGTCAGACAAATGCCCATCACGAGAAGTTACTTGAAGACAAGGCCAACCGTCTTCCTGGAAGGTAGGTAATAACTGCACTATTTGATCGATAACAATTTTTATTCAATCTTGTAGGAGCTAGGGTAGTTCTATTACTAGGTTCAGCTCTCCCCGAAGTGATGGGGTTACCTCATAAATTAGGATCTTCAATCGTACCTAAAAGAGGCTGACTTTTACCGGTGAGAAAAACAAGAGATTGGCTCAACTCAGAAATTTTGTAGTGTTTTTTTATTATAATGGCATTAAACTCTGTAGCCTGAATATCACTATGCACAGATACTGCATAAAAGCTTGTTTTGCACTTACTCCGGCTCAACAAAACATTGAAAGTTGAATCGATATTTTTTCTCTAGTAGTGTATAAACAATGTTTTTTTTGTAAAGAAAAATGAGGAACGCATTGATTGATACCATCCTCTCTAGCAAACAGACCCTAAATAAGTTTGCTGTTAATGTTGCGGTGTCTTTTTAGGAGAGACCATCGTTGGTGATGGAACAACTGCCCAGTTATGTGCAATGCTCACTGGAATTCCAGAGGAAGAACAGCCCGAGGCACGCCGCTCGAAGCCAAACGCAAAGGTCGTGGATGACTGGCGATGGGTCTTTAGAGATTATAAAAAACGTGGGTATGTTACAATGTACTCGGAAGACTCACCGGGTCTGGGAACATTTAATCTTCGATTGAAGGGTTTTACAAATCCACCGACTGATCACTATGGAAGGCCTTTCTGGTTTGAAGCCGGTAAACATGCTAGCAAGGATTACTGCTCCACCAACCAGCCTATCCATAAAGTAACAATGAAGTATTTTTTGAGCCTGTTTCGCAGTTATCCTAACAACCCTAAATTTGGCTTTCTGCTGTTTTCTGACTTGAGTCATGGAAACATGAATGCTTTGAAATACGCAGATCAAGATCTTACTGATCTGCTGAAAACGATGGATAAAGAATCATATTTGGATGAAAGTATTGTATTTATATTTGGAGATCATGGTGTTCGTTATGGAAGCATGAGAAAAACTCTACAAGGAAAACTAGAGGAACGACTGCCGCACATGTCAATCACTTTTCCCACGTGGTTTCCTAAAAAGTATCCACGACTGTACAAGAACGTGCAGCGGAATGCCAAGCTATTGACCACACCCTTTGACATATATGCCACCCTTCAGCATATTTTATCCTATCCTAAACAAGGAAAACAAATAAGATTTGGAAAAAGCCTTTTTATTCCAATTAACCCACGAAATCGTACATGCGCTAGTGCTGGAGTTGAAGAGCACTGGTGCCCGTGTATGAACCTAGAAAGAGTCCCTGTGGATAGCTCAATAGTAAAACAAGTTGTGAACTATGTAGTGAATTTTATAAACAACTTAATAGAACGAGAAGAGAAATCGAAGAGACTTTGCCGGAAACTTTCTCTAAAGGAAATCAAAACTGCCTTTTTGGAATTGCCCAATGAGAAAGTACAATCATTTCAACAGTCGAGCCAAGACCACAGATGCGATTCATGTGGAGTAGTTCTTGGTGAAAAAGATGAAAATAACTTAATCAAAGATACTCTTTATCAAATTCAATTCCTCACATCACCGAATGATGGCTTTTATGAGGCAAGTGTTCAACTTAAAGGTGGAGAACCCAGCATCAAAGGATCAATAAGTCGTGTAGATACGTATGGAGATCAACCATGGTGTATTCAAGACACTCATGTACATCTTATGAAATTTTGCTATTGTAATAAACGTGTTAGTTAGTTAATATAATTTACTTATTATTAATTAATTGGTAATGGGATTTCATGCTCCCCAAACAAGAAATAATCAAAGTATGATAAGTAAGTAATAATAAATAAAACCACAACAACAACAAAATGAAATCAGTGTGTACGACTAGGCTTATTCCTTTTTCGCGAGCCAAGTGAAATCACTCTTGTATATCTTATTTCAAATGTTTGCTTTTGAATCGTGCCGAGCACATGTTGTAAAACAGTAGAGCAGTAAGATAGAAGAGCGCAAACGGGACTCCAAGTCTCATGCTAGTCACTTCTGTTTAGGACGTACATTAGACAAAATAAATTTAGATGAAGTGACCAAGAACACCCCGCATGATGGCGTCCATTAACCGTTTATCGGTCTATTACAGTAATTACTGGGTTACAACATACAACATTCTGTACTTCACGTTCCCGAGGAGTTTACAAAAATTGTCGAAAGCACGATACAAGATTTCATTTGGAATGGCAAAAAGCCAAAAATAAAACATAGCACACTTATTGGAGATTATGGAGAGGGAGGTTTGAAGCTAACAGATTTTCAATCATGTTTAAATGCCAATAGAGTAAAATGGATAATAAAACTATTTCAATTTAAGGAAGAAATGACAACAGTTAGTTTTATTCCATCGTTATATACGAAATCTATTGGTGGTTTTAGACATATTCAAAACAACTTCGACAAAAAAAGGATCCCTGAAACTATTCCACAATTTTATAAAAGTGCTCTTATTGCATGGTCGATGATCTCGGATGAGAATTGTACATCTCCAAATGCAGTATATAATCAACATCTATGGAACAACAAATATATTCAAATAGGAGGAAATTCTGTTTTCTATAGAGATTTTTCAGAGCTGAATATCAATGAAATATACGATTTATGCGATCATAATGGTTTTTTCAATTGGGAACATACAAAATCAAGAGGACTAGCAGACAAACATTTTTGGAAGTGGGCCGGGATAATTCACCTAATTCCCGACGAATGGAAAACTCTCGTAAAAGGAAAAAAATGTGAAAAAAGAAGTTACAAAGGACTCTTAATATAGCAAATAACAATATTGACGTATTTAAGCTACATACTAAAGTATTATATAATTGGTTTATAGAGAAAAAGTTAAAGAAACCAACCACAAAAATATATATCTCGAATGATAAGTCCAGAAAAAATTTTGGATTGGACTATGATTTATAACAGAACTTATAAAACATCTCTAGACACTTATTCAAGATATTTTCAGTACAAATTATTGAATAACGTACTATTTCTCAATCGTGATCTTTATCGTTTCAAAATTTTAGAATATTCCTCTTGTTCTTTCTGCTCTATTCATCCTGAAACTGTATATCATTTGTTTGTTGATTGTGTAGAATCAAAAAACTTCTATTTCGAAATAAGGGACCATTTTGAAAAATTTGGTGTAAATCTGCCAGAAAATAACTACCAGCATATTATTTTGGGCTCAGATAATCCTATTTTGAATTATATTATATTATAACCCCGCAAGATGGCGTCCATTAACCGTTTATCGGTCTATTACAGTAACTACTGGGTTACAACATCAAGGCTTTTACAGCTACCCAAATTATATGGTGCATTTCATAACTCCACGACACTGCTTAATAGGAGATTGCAGGATATTGCAATACTAATGTACAAAGTTAAAAGTAATTTGTGTCCTACCTATATATCAGATATTTTTACTTTAAATACTGTTCATAAATATGGGCTTAGAAATTCAGACGATTTTACTATTCCTAGGTTTAATACTATCACTAATGGTAAGCATAGTTTAAGATATATCGGGCCGGTTGTGTGGGCTAAGTTGCCAAGGGATATTAAGAATTCCGAATCATTCAACTCATTCAAGAGAAAAGTAAGGAAAGTAGATATTGATAATCTCATCTCAGAGAGATGTAAAAATTGTTATTTATGCAATACGTAGAGATTTTTATTTATTTATTTATTTAGCTTTGTCTTCTTTTGATAATATTCTTATCACATTGTATTTTATCTGATATTTATTTATTTATTATTTTTACTTATTTTTAAATCACATATGAAGGGTAGATGGGATGGGAGGGAGGGAGTTTTATAGATAGATAGGAAGATAGGTGTCCTCTATTAGTTCACAATTTATTGTAAGCTAGAAAATTTCGACACGTTAATAAAGTTATTATTATTATTATTATTATTAACTCCACAAATCTCTCAAGCATGGCTGATGCAGGAACAAATTAATTGAAATGTAAATTATAGACGATTTTCTCCTGGTTGCGACAACGATTTTTGAAACAGGTGCATATGAAAATGCGGCCTACCTACACTTTATACTATAGATGATGCCGTGTAGTTCATAAACACTTCATCTCTGACTAGAATGGCAACTCCATCAGCGAAGTACTGTTCTGGTACTCCATCTAAAAGTCCAACCCATAATGCACCTATCAATGTAAGTTCTATTGGGGGGGGGGGGGGGGGGTGGGGGGTGGAGGGGAGTATTCGGCAAGTGATTGGGATTTCACAGCAATTGCCCTATTTCACTATGACGTCACTGCTTGTTTATGTGGAAGATAGAATCGCCAAATCCAATAGAAAATTCAACAAAATTTGCTCCTAGCGAAATAGTTTAATCTAAAATGACCTTGTTTTCAGATATAATATGTGTTAATATGTACTAAAAAATATTTTGAGGGTTGCTAGCTATTCTACTTCTCTTCGTGGATTTATCGTGTTTTAGGACAATTTTCGGTGAATTTGCTTTGCATTGAAACAATAGATTGTTTTGATGTGATGTCATAGGTCGACACGGCCAAAAAATCGCTGATTGGCTAATTTAAATATCAACTGAGAGTGCGCAATGTGGTTTACCGCTGAATTTGTCGCAGGCGCTCTGACAAAATGGCGGACGAGGAAAGGATTTTTCCTTCCAAAAATCGCAGTTTTTATCTCAAACACGACCTTAATTATATGCCGTAGTTTATAAGGTAAATAAAATAGTAATGTTATTTTGATTCAAACATATTTGACGACTCTGTACTCAATGGCGCGCAACTCACTTTCGCGACGCATATATTAGAATTTTTTCCGAGTAGTCTGAGGTCAGTGTCACGACGGGAAATGTCACGCATATAGGATTTCTGACGACTCCCGTACGAATTAGTCGCGATTGTTATTCGTACGAGAGTCTGTTCAGCGAATATATAGCAAAATTTTCCACTCGGCCGTTCGAATTATTCGCAATTGTTATTCTACACTTAGGCCCCGTCCACACCCGGCGTCCACACATACCCGGAAATTTTTGTATCCGCAATTTTTTTTACGGATACGGGTTGCTTTCACACGTGTCCGCAAATTTTCGCGTCATTTATCCGCGAATTTAACGAAAACGGATACGTGTGGACGGTGAAAACGATTCGAATACACTGCGTGTGGACGCAAACATTTTCGTATTCGCGAAAAATAATTTCCGGATACAAAAATTTCCAGATACGTGTGGACGGGGCCTTATTCGGCCTTTTCGTGTAACCTAAAGTCAGGCCCCGTCCACGTCCCCGTCCCCCCGTCCACACTATGCCGGATAAATTTAAATCCAAATTTTCAAACCGACCGAATAAAAAGTTTTCCGTCCGATAAGCCTTCATAACTTAGAAATGCATCACTCAAATCAAGAAACATTTTACCAATCAACTATTTACTTTATGCAGAACCAGTACTGAAAGCATTGTCGAAGGGTTAATTTGCAATTTAAGTACTGGACTACAACGTAGGTACGCTACTTTGCCCACATTATGACGGAAAAATACCACAGGGAGCCCAACCAGCTAGAACTGCGACCCGGAAATTTAACACGATTCCCATAATTCCAGGCGGAATTGGATCGAAAATATTCCCTTCTAAACATCAAAGAATGCACAACTTCATTTAATTGATTCCTTGATCTCTCTCTGGTTGGTCATTTGGACGTCAAGATGGAATCAGATCCCAATGAATTACTTTCAGCTTTAAGGGGTAAGCCATTGTTTTTGAGATGTTAAAGTTTTATTCAATCAAAAATCAAGGAATCGAAGTTTGGATCCCTGGTATGTTGAACTTCCGACTTCCGGGATGCGTTTGTATTTCAAGATTGTCTAAACGTTATCAAATTTAGAAAGGAAACGCCGGTCTTGAGGTTATCAAGTTTTATTCTAAACTTCTGCTGAGCATTTGAAGTTTTTGAGGATCAAAATCTACATCAAAATGTTTCATTTGTTTTGGTATACATTGGAGTTGTAGAAGGTTTCGAAGTGGTTTGAAGCAAAAATTTCGTTTTCTAATGATGGTTGAAATCGTTTCAAATTTATGTACGAAGCATAAGCTAGCTTATCCCACAATCAATTTTGGCATAATTAAACTATTTCTGATCTTTCTGTATCAAATATTATACAAATTATATAGAAATATTACGTTTTAGATTTAATTTAATTTAATTATAGATTTAATATACAATGAGTAATTAAATATCACCTACTCTGTCGATCTAATGATGGTCTTCACAAATCATAGAGCTATAACATTCTTAATGATTGTAGTGCAATCACATCTCAAAATCCCTCAAAATATAAATAACGATGAAGGTTGATCTAATAAGATAAGAAGAGATAACTTGCTAAAAGCTAGTGTGAGCTAACTCTGTGTTTCTTAATGAAACAGGAATGATAACAGGTTAAATTTTACACCGTTAAAAGATGGAAAAACTTACTGATGTTTCAGATGCTAGTCCTTCGATGGAGTAAATTAAAAGAGGATGAAAAACTAGTGTATGAAACATCAGTAAGTTTTTCTATCTTTTCACGGTGTAAAATTTACCCTTTTATCATTAAAGCTAATGAGGAATAATTTGTTATTTTGCAAAAATACCTTCACAATGTTAGTGTGATTTATCAGTTTTGAACTGTTACAATCAAAGTTTTTCATTCTTTAGTCAAATGTTTGAAACATTAGACGTTAATGATCATTATATATTCCTTAGAGCAGAAGAGGTAACGAAAGTCGAAACTATTGAGATTGCAAGAGGAAGATAGTAGAAACTAAATAACACTGATGGATAAATATTCATGAGGTCATATTGATGAATTATAATATAATGTATGTAATATATACAATTATGAGTGGTAGTGTTGCAATTGTATCAGATATATAACCACGAGCCGAAGGCGATGCAACACGGACATGAATATTGTATATTATTTATGAAACATCTAGGTGTATACATTCATGTTCTACTATAATTTCAAAGATAAGATTGAATTTGGCTAAGAAAATTGGAGTTAAAGTTAATGCAAATCAGGACGATTTTGTATCAGATATACAACCTCCTCCACGGAAGATGGTTTCTATTGTGTTTTCCTAATTAACTATTCTTGATTTTTATAAGTTATGTATATTACTAAAGGAGTTAACACTTTCCTTTTTAGTAGATATATATTAGCATTATGTATGTATATATATTTAGAGTTGAGCTTGGGTGCATCTATTAACAGTCTACACACACCAGCCATCTGCCCTTAAGTATCCCTTAATTTACATCATTCAATTTATCATATATTTATCATATATTAGATGCAGAGGAGTTCATTTCTATTGGACTTTCCAAGGAATCACTAAATTATGAAACAGAAAACAAACGACAAAAGTTAGAAACAAGGTTAAAGAACTTGATCAACAGAAGTACAGCCAGAAGTGATGGCCAACTTCCTCCCCGGCCACCAAAATCAGAACAAAATGCGACATGGGAAGAAGAGGAGGAGGGTGAAGATCTTTATGATGATGTAGGCCCTGATACCATTGAAGTGAAAGAAGAATCTGATGGTAAGAATAATTTAATAATAGCTAAATATAATAATAATGATAAATCTTTAAATCTTATTACTTGTTTTATTTAATCAAATGGTGGTCAAAAACTGAGTACCATGTTTTGCTATTCAGAAAGAATCGTATTAAAACATTTAAACTGATGATTAACATTTCCAGGGCTATCAACCCCCAAGGTATTCAAATCTGGAGAATTGATAGGGTAGAGACATGACGTCACAGTGGAAAAAAGCGCATAAAAAAGACGTCATTCATTTTGAAACATTTGATGTGATTGGTTTATTATTGACCAATCAGATTATCGCTTATATTACAATGGCCTGCTTGCGAGAACAGTTTATAAGGAATGTTTTGATTTTGTTAGCGATGTAAAAGTCGAGTCAGCTTCGGCAATTATCCGGGAAATTTGAGACTATAATCTGGAGACCAGGAGATACAGTCCAAAATCTGGGGACTCCCGGCTTATCCGGGAGAGTTGACAGCCCTGCATTTCTGCGCAAGACCAAAAATAACGTCTAGTGAAATCAGGCAATTTACAGAGTACTGTACATGTAGGTTGTACGCCAAATCAAAATATGGTATTTCAACCAAGTTGAATTATTTCTTCAACCAATTTGAATTATTATCGTTTTGGACTGATTTGCCACCTCTTATAAATGTGAATTCAACCCTTAAATAATGTGTTTCCACAGGAACATGAGGCAACTTCAGTCCAGAACAACAGTTATTCATATTGGTAGCCACATGTATGCAGATTACAAAATAAAGAGTGTTATAAACATAAATATAAAAATAATCAAATTATTTTAGGTTAGAATTTTTAATATTGGTACAGTGTCCAATAATGACCAGGTGATTCTGGTGGCTATAGGCCTAGATCCAACAATGAGTTACCAGTAGCTCAGCGGTAGAGTATCTGACCAGAAAGCAGAAGGTCATATGTGTTCAAATCCTGTCTGGAGTGCAATTTTTTTCCAAGAAAATTTAGCTAATGAAGCATAATTTATATCTCTAATAATTATTCTCTTGTCATCACACGTAATATAGATCGAGTAATGTCTCAAAGTCATTTTTCGATGGAAGTACGTGGAAGTACAATGAGTTACCAGTAGCTCAGCGGTAGAGTATCTGACCAGAAAGCAGAAGGTCATATGTGTTCAAATCCTGTCTGGAGTGCAATTTTTTTCCAAGAAAATTTAGCTAATGAAGCATAATTTATATCTCTAATAATTATTCTCTTGTCATCACACGTAATATAGATCGAGTAATGTCTCAAAGTCATTTTTCGATGGAAGTACGTGGGGTACCCAAAGAGACCCAAGACAATGACACCCAAGAAAGTTACGAAGACATGAGTAACAAAGATGTGTTACAAGAAGAAACATATGATGATACAGTTCACAATACCTCGGAAGAAGATTATGAGGAACCTGGCAAAGAAGATTCTACTTCCATTACTGAAGATATAGATTATGAAGGTAGGGTCAAGGATAGATTTTGCTGTAAAAAATTGAAATTAGAGGAATCTGTAGCTAGAGCTTCATCTGTGTAGCCATTACAAAGCAATGTACTAAGGAAGATAATTCATCAATCTGCTCATTGTATGGAAAAGTTTGATTAAGAAAGCCCCAAAACTAATTACTTGAATTATTTAAAATTTCCAATTAAGCAGAGGAATATTCTTTTTTTGCCTCAATTCATATGAAACAGGCCCAATTCAGACACATAACTAAGTTTCATGTGTGCCATCCTCGGGAACCCACCGGCAGGGAACTCACTTCATGAGAAAGTTACCCAAGGGTCCCCGAGGATGGGTGTGTGCATTATCAGCAGTTGCTCCAAAATGATGAATTCGCTAACCTATTAATGTAATTATTATATAATAATTATTAAAGGATTTACATATGAGTAGAGCAGCATGACAATAAATGTGCCTAAGTTGCAACATTTATTTTGTATCTTGATTTTTAGTTGCAGAACCAAAACATACACCAGAGGAAGAAAAAAGCGATGATGTATACGAGGGGGTTGATGCTGGTGATGGACAAGATGAGACTAACAAGGCAGATGCTGAGAGCCTTGAGCAGAAAGACAGATCTATAACACGAGATTTGGAAATGTTAATGAATCCAATCAAAGCTACTGATGTTAAAGAAGTTATTTATAAAGGTATGTATTAGTGTTAAAAAGATTATAGAACAACACATTAATTACTAGTATTATTATTATTTGGATTATTGTGTCATGGGTCATTGTGGACCCCTGTGTCTGGTTCTGGGTTTTAGTAACAGGCATTTCAGTAGAGTATGGGCCTTGATTTGAGGGTTTTACTCATGACAAAGGTTTTTTTAGCTTTTCTCCCTCTACAGTCAAATTTTATATTTGAATTATAGCTGCCATAATCACTGACTATATAGGATCACCCCAGACCTGTTGTTTAAGGGTTAGCTCAAGCTGTGGGTTATTAGCTGTGCCCTAGCGTACACTAACCTAGTGTTGGTTGGAGGAATTGATTTTTGTTAGCTGTACACTGACTTATGTGAGCCAGAACTAAGACAGACATGCCCTCCCTGACTTAGTTCAGTGCACAGGTTGTTTCTGAATCATGGATCAATAAAAATCATGGTGTAATAATGTGACTATCCATAACACTTCAGGATATCTTGATAAGCATCGCAAGAAGGGCAAGTTATACATTGGTAACAAATGGCAGAAGAGGTACTGTATAGTGAGGAGCTTTGCTATGTATTACTTCATAAATCCAAATTCAGATAGACAAAAGGGAACCATCCTACTGCCAGGATACAAGGTGACAGTTAACAAGCAATCCAAGTCAAATCGAGAGTTTATTTTAACGAGAGAGAAAGACCGCTCGTATACTGTAAGTATACATAGGGTACGTAATTTTTTAATATTTCTATTGCTGGGTTTTAAGCATAGCTATCATTTAACTTGTGCAACCATCGTACTTCTTCTACCCTACATAGATGTAATGTCTTTGATAATGTATAATTTTGTTCTCTTGGAAATGATCTTGATGGGAGTGCACTTTATTCGTAAGTGATTTGACTCATGTTTAAATGATAGTTTATTGTTAAATAAAGTTGATTATTTTTAAATAACTGCATGCTAACACCTTAAAAATTCTTTAAAATCCTGGAATCCATTTATAATTAAGATTTGTCCAATCACAGGAAGAACTAAAATAATCCAAAAACATTTCAGTTTCAGTCAGAATCGAAAGAGGAAATGGTAAAGTGGATGGATGCAATTGACAAAGCTGCCGGTGGTAAAATATCTAAACGTCAAAGTGAATATCTTGATTCTTTAAGAAGTGAATCCCCTGATGGTGATGAAGATTCTACCAGCTTGTGTTATGATGATGTCAGTTTGAAGAATGAGAGTATGAATGTTGGACAAAGTGGAGGGGGAGAAATCTATGATGACGTCAATGAAAATGATGATTCAGGGTCTGCTACCATCGATTATGAAATCCCTCAAGCCGAAGCTAGTGAAGCAGCAATAGCAGAATCAAAAAAGGAAGAAGCAGTCCAAGAAGACTTTTATGAAATGCCTGAAGATGAGAGCCAGGAGCGGTCAGCTCCAGTACAGCCTTCACATCCAGCTGTGGTAGTACAAGCAACTTCTTCTCTGCCTGGAAAGCCTCCCTCACATGATATTCCACCAACTACAGAAGAAGAAGAAGAGCTATATGATGATGTTGGAGTTGATGTCTCTCCTCCAGGTACTCCTTCAAAATTTTTCTTCAAGTTTCATCAAACTCTAAAACAACCTCTGGGCTGATTTAAGTCAGGGTATAAAAGCTTACAGATCAAATTGTAATTAAGCATTTTAGGTTCTGCAGAGGGATGAAATTCCGAGATCCACAAGACATATTACTTGCCAAAAATGTTTACAAAAGATTAAATTACTATGCATTTTGATTTCAACATGTTTTTTCTTGCAGATGTTGCACAAACTTTGACTAAACCTCAGATTTCCTTGCCAACACCCCCATCTGCCATTGGAAGGGCTTCTCCAGGAATGCCACGCCCTAAACTACCCCCACCCCCTGGGGAACCAAAACCAAGCATTCCACCTCGAAGAAATGGTGCATTACCACCAGAACCAGACAAAGAAACAACTGTAACTATTGGTAAAGCTCCACCACCCCCACCCCCTGAGGAGAATACCATCCCTGACAAAGGCCCACCACCTCCTCCCCCTGAGGAGGAAACAGAAGACCAAGCCATAGACTACTCAAACATTTATCAAGCATTATGGGATTGCAAACCTGATGTAGATGACGAGCTTGAGTTCAGCCGCGGGGATTTAATTTACATTTATGAAAAACCTCATTCTGATTGGTGGATTGGATCCAAGTATAAGCCACAAGGGTATGAGACGAGACTAATTCCAAGAAACTACCTCACTGAAGCGTACGACTAAAATATTAATTTTAGAGTAGAGTGCAAATAATATACCCAAGAAATAGATAGCTAGCAAACTTATTATTAACCTTGGGTTGCCTAAGTCTAATTAGTTAAAATAGGCGAGCCGTGAACTAGTGCATGTGTGCTACTCAAGGGCGCTCGTTTTTAAATATTTCTAAACACACTTGCAAAAACTGAAGCAATATTTTATTGTTCATGCTTTTTCTTCGTATAATTTGTCATGTTCACATTTTCATGTGTTGATTTGGGTATTGAGTTGTTACTCTAGTAAATGCCCTTGCCCTTGTCATGCCTCACTGAATTTTTATGTCTTGTCTAATTAAGCGCAAACCTCTCCTGATTTTATCCTAACTATTTCACGGGTATATTATTTGCACTCTAGTAAAGTAATGTATATCTTAATTTTTTATTCAAACTTCAAGTGCTGTGTGTTTATGGACAGCTGGAACTAATTAGCAATTAGTCCTCGAGCCTGAATGGGCCAACAGTCAATAGCCCACAAGGCTGAAAGCCAAATGGGCTATTAAGTCATCAGCCAAAAGGGTGAGGACTGTTTTAGTCAAATCCAACTAGTTAGTCAAGTATATAGATGCAAACAAGCTTATAGTGATATTTTGGTTTTCAAAGCTGGTACTTTTAGTAGGCTATAACTTATAGCCTAGTTGTAGCTCATCCAATAAGAGGCAACATGGTTGATAGACCACAAGCTAGATGGATTTGACTAACATCTAATATTTATCTTCATAACTTCTTTAGTTTTTTGGGAGGGAAGGTAAGGATATTTTCTGGTACTACACAATATACCCTCCTCAGACCCTCCCCAACCCTTGGACATTCCAATCCTTCTCCATGGGGGAGGGATGGATATTCTTTGATAATACACAGTATACCTTCTCAGACCCTCCCCAACCCTGGGAAATTCCAATCCTTCTCCATGGGGGAGGTATGGATATTTTCTGGTACTACACAATATATCCTCCTCAGACCCTCCCCAACCCTTGGAAATTCCAATCCTTCTCCATGGGGGAGGTATGGATATTCTTTGATAATACACAGTACACCCCATCTTGGACCCAAAAAACTAGCTATTACTATACATTCATTATTGTAATTTTCAGAATTATGGGGTCAATTTCTACAATTTTTGTATATTAAAATGCAGGCTAAATGGATTTTTTGTACAGGATGAAAAAACATCAATCAAATTGGTAGCTTGTTTCATGTTTATTTGAAACGTGTTTGGTTGGTAGTATTCATCCTTCATGTCTTAATATTTTGATTTTCATGGATTTTGCTCAAAATTAACGGGAATATTTTATAATGCAGGATACTGTATATCTAGCAATAATTGAAATTTTGTAGGCTGGGTAAAAGGTAATTAAATCGTGGCTTAAAAGTAGGATTTTTTCACAGATATAGTTTTGTACTCCATTGCTTAATGCACTCCATTTCCACATTTATTTCCATATTTATACTAGTTTTATAATGATTTTGAATGGCATACCAGAGTATATTCATCAACCCACTCATATTTTTTAGTCTACGAATATATATATATATACATGTAGTATCTGAAAATGGTTAGCCCTTTGCCTTAGCTCAGATGACCAGGTACAATGGCAGTCCTGTCTCACTTAGAGACGTTAGACATAGTGGAGAGTGTATTTACCAAAACATTTACAAGAGACAATTTGGATGTTCCACCATTGTGCCATGAGAAAACATCATATGACTGTACGTTCCCCCCCCCCCCCCCCTAATAATCAAAATTACCTAGGCATTTATAGTAGTAAAGAAATTAAAAACCACAATGCCTGATGCAAAGAAATGGTGTAATACTGCCAAATATGCACTGCATTCTGATTGGCTGTATTTTCAATGGTATATAATAGAATCAATATAGCATAGTGACTTAAATTAAAATACTAATAATTCATTAATCATTTCTAATCATAATTCATTATTAATTCATGAATACAGTATGTATAGTTTATAGCTTTTGATATCGGTAGCAAAAATTTTACAATAAATTGTATAACAATTTTATAGAAAAAAAATCTTACATTTAGAGATAAAATTTCCATGTAGTTATTTTGTAATAAAACCTTTTTTTATAAGTGGTCATAACTGATTTCCTCTTTTTCTTTCTTTTGCACTCTGCTGTCATTTTCTGTGTGTTGGTGTTTTTGTGTTTTTATTTGCTCAATGTGTTCAATCTGGTGTCTCCATGTCTTATAAAACCCATAGAATCCCAGTCGCTGCTTCCTTATGAATTGGGTTTTCTTTTCTTGTCTCGTGACAGGTTTATCCCTCTAAAGAAGTGAGGTGGTGTGTTAGCAATGACTCATGATTTTTAAATGGGGAGGGGTGCTTCACCTATATCATTGTTGGCACTACTCACTTTCTTCAGAACATCATTATCAGGTTTATTAGCAATCTCATCTAGCATTTGAAGAATTTCTGCTGTTGGTTTAACATGACTTTTCTTCATTTCCTGTTTTAATGATAAAAAGTACCTTTGTCAATTCTTTGCTCTTCTGTGGTGGTGGTGGGGGGGGGGGGGGGGGTTGTGCCCTTGCTTAGCCCAGAGTTTATTTGGGGATCAATTCAAAGTAAAGTTAGTCAGTACAACGGTTTACAGACCTTTAAAAGTTCTGTCAAGAATTGAAAATCCTGCCGATATGTTGCATTCTTAATCATTTTGCTGTGCACCAAAATGTCAGGAGGAAATCCTTTTTTCTGAAATTTTTTATAAAAATGTTTTTAATAATGGTGGTTGATTGTGGCTGTCATGATGATGAGAATAATGTGGTGTTGTCGATGATGATAACAATATTGTGATAGAGGTGGCGATGGTAATGGTAGTGATGATTGATGGTGATGATGGTAATGATGGTGGAGATGATTGATGATGATGATGGTGGTGATGGTAATGAAGGTGGTGATGATTGATGGTGATGATAGTGATGATGATGATGCTGGTGGTGGTGATGATGTTGATGATGATCATTGCTGGTGGTGATGATATGATGGTGTCACTGATGAATGAATGACTTAATTTATACACACACATTACAAAAGAAATAACATTTCAGTGAATAGCTAGAATTCTAAATACAAACAAACATTTTACAGTAAGTATTTACAAATATAGTGTAGATAAGGTGTACGTGGTTGCTGAATTAGTGTAAACTTTCAAGTCAGCAACCAGTGATGAGGTGTATGATGAAGTTGATGACAAAGATGGTGCTGGAGATGATGTTGATTATCATCATCGTCATCATCATGCATAAATCTTAATTACTTCTCATGATAATGGAAGTTGTCGTAGAGTCTCATGCATAACAGTATTACTAGTACATTTAATGTGAATATAGTGATGACGATGACCTATATCTACTATGGTACAATTTCTACTCTGTCTGTACCTCCATTTCCTTCAGCAACCACATCCCATCAGATTTTTTCCTGCAGCCTCTTGCTAAGCTTTGATATGTTGTCTTGTTTGGATTCACTCCAAACTCTTCTTCAAACATTTTCATATAGGCCTTTATGTATAACAACAAAAAAGAAATAAGTAACCTTTGCAAAAACTAAATTGTGTAAATAATTTGAAATGTAAAGTTTTGGTAGACGTCAATCAAAGTGTTTCCATGACATCGTCAGTAAACACAAAGGGTGCATTTCCACTAGGACATTTTAAACTAGTTTAACCGAAAAAATACTGGAAACACCAGTGGAAACAGCTCTGAACTAACTTAAGCTAGGTTAATTAGTCAACTGTTTACACGCAAGAAAATGCCGAGTTTAGTTGCTTCAACTCCGGAAATGACACCTTTGATAAGCGACCTAAAAAGATGGCTTAAGTTGGACTACCGCCAGCCGTGACCAATCAGAGCTCACCATTTGACAGTTTGCTGTCAAAATGTTTATCTAGACTGACTTGAAAAGCACCAGAGAGAAGAACGTGGGCTCTGTATCTTGTTCTATCCTAACTATCTCTGTGCTGTTGTGGGTACAAGAATCAAGCAAATGTTAAAAGTAGTGTTGTAAGCACAAGCGCTTCTTCTCCCGCCATTTTTTAAAAATCTCGTGCTCTATGGTAATGTGATCTATCTAGCTTAAAATCACCTCAAATTACATAATGGAAACAAGCTGCACATCTATTCTAGTATAAGCTGGTATGTAAACAAACACCTAGAGGAATTTTAAACTACTAAAAATGTCCCAGTGGAAACGCACCCAACGTTGTAAAGAGCACATGCATATGAAATAACATGGAAATGCCTTGATCGAAGTCCCCCAAAATCTACTTTGTCAGAACAGCAATTTGTATGATTTTGCGCTCTTGACCTTATAGGTCCTCATTTAAGACCACACCTCTTTTTTATATTTATGTGTTTTCTCATGCACAACTGTTCAACAAAGAAATAATACTCTAGGGAATGACATGGTTTGAAATGGGAAAGCGTTGCATTAAGATAAAGAGGTTTGTTGGTTCTTCATTAAGAGAAGCCACTCATACATGTAACAATTTAACATACTTGTGCTTTTGTAACATCTCCAAATAAAGCTCTTCTCTTGACCAAAGCATTCAAAACTGGTAAATCTGGTTTAATATTCCATTCCTTCATCAAATCAAGAATGTATTCCTCTTCATCAACTTCAAGTTTTGCTATTTGGAGTAAAAGATGAAATGTTCGGATATCTGGCAAAACATCATTGACAGCCATCAGCTGGAGTATATCCTCGGTTCCAGAGAATATTGTTGGAGCTGTAGAGTTATCTTTGTCTGATGAAACCTCAAGTGCATTGACTGAAGAATCAGAATCTTCTATATCAGGATATTCGTCAATAGAAGGAGCTAGGTTTGAGTCAATTTTAGCATTGTGATCTGTTTTTTCTGTATTCTTGGTTTCATGTTGGAGTGAAATAAGTTTCTCCAAAGCAAAAGTTTCTCTGTTTTCTTTAGTATATTGTGTTTGAGATTTAGAGTCCCTAACAGCCCTCAATAGAGCATTAAACACAAATAAATCAGGTTTGACATTATGGTCTTTCATTTCTTTCAAGACCCAGGAGAGTTTGTCTGTGTCTCCTTCCCCAGCACATGCAGCTAGTAGTGATGAATATGTTCGGCAATCAGGCTGTAGATGTTTTGAGCAGATATCCTCATAGATGTCAAGAGTGACAGCCAAACTCTTGGACGAAGCTGCTGCTTTCATGGCTGCATTATAAGTAATGATATCAGGAGTTATTTCATCATTTTTAACTCCTTCTTGGAATTCTTCCAAAAGTTTTAACAGTTGAGACAAAGAAAGGTTTGTTGTTGAAATCTGAGCACAAATGGTAAATAAACTAGTAAAGGTATAGGCTGTAGGTTGTAAACCCATTTTTTTAATCTGTTGAAAAAATCATCAGCTTTAATATGGGTGATTAATAAATAAAATACATAACTTACAGGATAAATTCTCCTAAAGGATGACATAAAATAAGATGGAACTGAATAAAAGGGAATGAAATGAAATAAAATGAGGTAGGACTTGAAAGATGCAGGGGATAAGATCATTGGGGACTATTGAAATGAAATACAATGTGATATACTACAGGATATTAGGTGGGATAATTAATGCATCAACTGACTTGTAGAATGTTCTCACATTATTGTAGTTGTGAAAAGCTTTTCTTATCTTTCCAGTTTTCCCATAACCAGCTATCAATATGTTGAAACTCTCTGTAGTCGGCTTGATGTTTTCTAGTCTCATTGAGTTGAACAGCTCTTGAGCCTTGTCAACCTGCAAAAAGATGTTGTATTGCTCTGTTTAACTTGGGATCACAAAGTTAGTCAACCAATTAGTCAGTCAGTCATTTTACTCACTTCACGTTCTGATACCAAATGACCCATTTGTTTAGTATACCAGTCAGCCTTTCTTTTTGACATGTTATCATCTATAGGTCTCCTAACCCATCGTTGATCTTCATCCTCCTCACTAAGGTCCTTAAAGGCATAACGAGATGGTCGCATTAAGCTGTCACCTGCCTTTTGAACCTTAGTGCTATATTTAGCATTGGATACTTTCCTTCTTGCCGACTTATTCTTGAATTTCCGTGCTCTGGTATCATCATTATCATCATCATCATCAATACCATCATTATTACTGTTATCAATATTACTAGTTTTAAAAGTTGATAGTCCTGCTTTACAGTTCTTTCTGCTTCCCAAAAAGCTTCCTGAACTTTTAAACAAAACTTGGCGGGCAAAAAAATACTGATCACGTGTTGCAATATTTGCGAGCTTTCCAGTTTTCATTTGATGAGCTCGAATATCCAAATTTGCTACAGACGAAACAGAACCATAATACCTAAGACTGTTTCTACTATCTATAGATATTGTATTCACTAAGGTAGAACCTCTAAATCTCAATATTTCGATGTATTTTTTAAAGTAAACTTGTCTGCACATTCGAAGCAATGCGTCCGCCATTTTAAATTGAGGGTCTAGTCCGCTGTTCGTAGTGAATGTGGGCTCACTAGTATACCCGCAGTGTATTATGGGAGAGATCAACCTCGCGTTCTGATGCATCAGTCTTCTTCAAAGTCTAACAAATACTGAAATAACTACCAAAAAAATCAGGTAAATGTCTCAAAAAGCAATTCATTAACATTTCTGACCATGCTTAGGTATATTTTTATACATGTTATAAATAAATGATTTTTAAGTCGGTAAGCTTTATATCCGGTTTTAACTGCAACTTCAACTTGTTTATTTACACTTTTTTATACTAGTACAGTTGTACATGTATAGGTACAGGATATAATATAGCTAATACGAATACATATTGTAATACAAATAAAGAAGAAATGATGTTATTATAGGTAATAAAAGTGTAGGGAGATTAAAGTAGCTTATGCTTTGTAGTTAATTGCCCTCAATATTGCTTTGATATTCTGTAGCTGGATATTCAAATACGTGCAGTAAAAAAAACTATAATATTAATCTTTTATTATATTGCTTTAAAGCTCAGAAATTCTAGTTGGCTTAAACAACTAGTGAATATAAAGTACGTTTTATTAGAAAATATATCTGGAAAGTGAAATCTGTTCCTGGCCTTATGCTCCACAAATCAGTACAAGAGTTGCTTGCTGATGTGGCGTTCGATCAAGGGTCATTAACCATCTATAATGCACCGGACATGTATGGGCAAATGTTACATCTTTATTTAATGTATATAATATATATAAATATCAATTACTTATATTGTCATAATTATTTGATATAACATTAAAAACATTTCTTAAAGTTAAGGATTATTTTAACGATTTAATTTTGATTTAATGATTTTGATAGTTTTTTTGATAATTTTAATAGTTTTTTAATTTTAATTAAAATTACTTTCAGAGAAAATATTTTTACTTTGAAATACTTTGTTTTGGAAAGTGCTTCATTCCATTGCGGTACATAGTAAGGAGTTGAGGCAGATATTTTCTACCAGTTTACCCGCCATTTATTTATGTAAATAAAGCCTTTTGCAAACAAAATATCCATGAGTTATGAACAGGTTGAATAATTATAATTGTCTGTAATTTCGTGTGCATTTTATTAGGCTCGTCTTCTGAACACTGCCACGGTTCGTTTCTACTTTTCCGCCCAAGATCCAACCTCTGAAGGATTAGTGGAGTAATCCCTCTTCACAATCGATAAGCCAATTTCGTAAGTAAAAAATTATTAATTTAATCAGATTTCGTATTTGCATTTTTTTCAATTCGTTTTTTTTTAGTTCGTGGCACTTTGAAAATTAATCAAACTGTCTTAAGCGAACGCTCGTGATTATGCCCTGTGCTGTTTTTGTGCAAAATCAAAGTAATACTTATTTCAAATTTTAATTATATTTTGGTGTTTTGTAGAGAGAACTTTGTTTTCGAATTTGCTTGATGATTTAGGGCGTGTTTATAGGGTGTGCTTAGAGTGCTGAGAGTTTCAAAGTTAGTTCTTTGCAGTTTCCCTATTTTCTCTTCTGATAACTTTCTTATACGCCTGAAGTCTTGCGTGTGCGTGCCATTTGAGTGACTGAAAAGTGGAAGAAAAGAAGGTTGGAAAAATGGGAATTGTACCGTAAATCGGGTTGTTTTGTTAGCTGTTGAGCGTCGACTAGCAAAACGTTTTCTTTTTAGTTAATTTGTTTACGATTACATTTTCCCGCCATTTTCCACTTTTATCACCTATGTTTCTATAATCCTTGTTACAATCCGTGGCGCTGGTTTAAATTCTACTTTGTAAAGGATTTATTTGTCTGTGAAATTTATAAATTTGTTGAAATATTAATGACAAAAACAATAACAGCTTTAGAGCGTTTGACATGAACGGGTACCTGTTCATACTATATACATTAACACAACTGTACCAACTTAAATCCAAACTCCTTTCGAAAACCTAGCAAATATTAATAGCAATGTAAATAAGAAATGTCAAAGTGCTATTTGAGCGTTTAGATTGATGATGGAGGCCGATGATGATATTCCTCAACAGGCATGTTCTGAAGAAGATGAAAAGAAAACCCAAAACTCGAAGCTTCTCTCCCGTGCGTCGTCTAGTGGTGTAGAGAAGCACTCCTCGTTGGCAAGGAATTCTAGTTTCGCGAAGGCAGTTCTCGAGAAGCCACCGAAATCAGTTACGTTCAACATGGAACCAGGAAATGTAGACGAAATAGAGCTCATTGAGCAGAGAAAATCGAGCGCGAAGAATGGAAACGTTAGATCCAAGTCCAGAGATTCCAAACTCATCGAACAAGGCCAGAAAGTAGACTATGTTCTTGTCTACGAAGAGAGAAACGACTTGGAAGGCGAAGAATTAAAGAAGGAGGAAAAAAGGCTTGAAAAACGAGAGTATTTTGAAAGTAAACTCAGAGAGAAAGGATTGCTTCTGCAGCATGTCGACTCGGACTTAAACGAGGTAAGATAGACTAAAGTTTATTACTTATGCAAATAGCAAATTACCGTACCCTTCCACTCCCACGCCTTTTATTTCTTTCCTTGGTTCCTGTTTGAAATGAAATACCCAAACGTCCCAAATTTTTGACAATCTTACAAGCAATTTCACGGCCTGTGATTTTGAAAATGATGACGTAATATTTTTGTTTTGTTTCCTTAATTGTACAATATAATATACACCAAGAGAATATGAACTAAGAGAAGGAATCCTACCGATATAGCCTTGTAAACATCATGTGCACAGTTTGATGCTATTTTTAGCTTGGAGATATTTTGAGCGAAGAACCTGATTGGTTGATTTAGGCGGCTTCTAGTCTTTCAGTAAACAAAGCCTGTGATTTTGTTGCTTTTCGTGTCCTTAAACGAGGCATTAAAGGAAGCATGATTATCGCGCGGGCATGGTAACGAGCTAAAAATAGCATCAATGATTCTAAAAATAGCATCAAAGTGTGCACATGATGGGGCACGGGGATTCCTTCTCTTAGTTCATTTTCTCTTGTATACACCCAATCCTCGAAATCGATTCCAGCAATTATGTCTTGTCATTACCAATCTCTGTCGCTTGACAGAACGGTCCTCCAATTACCATGGCAGAATGGTTCTATGACGTAATTAATATCAATGCCCACTCAAAACACTAGAAAAAATGAATTATCCTCGACATTAGGACTGGGTACGATAGTCCGTGGCAAAATGGTCTCAATCAAAATCATCATGTGTGGTTCTCATAGCGCGTTATAGTCTAAGTCCTATAGGGTATAGTCTTATCTTCATTCACGTCAACGCGAACATCATTGGTAGGTAAAAGCCAATTTTCTATTGGAGGAAACATCAGAGGGCCATTCTGCCATCACAAAGAACCATTAGTGCCATGCCACAAATCTCGATATGAGGGTAGAAATTGATTGAAGTATTTGACGTCACTACATTAAATTTCTGTCTGGTATCGGTCCCATTCCCGGTTAATCCTGTCCATGGGTAACTAAAGCACTACTATTACTTACATTACTTCATTTTCTGGACTACAAAAGACTCCAGATGAAAGACAGAACCGTAGACGAACGGACGACATTAGCTCCGATACGGTCCCGGGATTTGAACTGGTGAGGTGCGAGCGGCGCTGCATGCCCGCCATACGCGCCAGTCAAACAATAGTTTCTCTGTTATACTCGTACTGTGTCTTTCTCTGGTAGCCATGTAATTTGTCTCCTAAAATTTGTTGAATAATGGTAAACAGTGTGTCACATCGAAGTTAAAGTGATATGATAATTCATGTTGGATGACATAACAAAAGCCGCCATGTTCGATAATATAACAAACGATTGATGATAATGGCGCGATAACACGGAACAAATTTTCTCTGCAACGTCTCTCGCAAAGGCGTTGCGACACAAGCTGCATGGAGCATTGCCGCGTGTAACCTACAGCGCAATTTGAAAAAATGTCGCAAAAGAAGTTGCAGCAATAGACCCTTTGCAGCTCAATTTGGAGGGCATAATAGGTTTCCAATTCTCATGAGATTGAAATTTTTTTGTTTTGTCCTCCAAATTAAGCTGCTTTGAAGTCTATTGTTGCAAAAAGTAGAAAACCTTTTTTTACTTTTGGCAACTATTGCGTCTTTGTTGCTGTTGTGAGGCAAGTTGCAGAGCACTACTCCGTGTAATTGCGCCTTTAACGGGCACTTCTTTTATTTAGGAATACAACAAAGTCTTCGTACTGATTCATGCCCCTTGGGACGTTCTAGCAATGTGCGCAGAGGAGATGATGATTCGTGCACCTGTGCGCAAGGCTGAACCTCGTCCGCCGCTGACCGGCATTAGTGGACTTTATAAACGAATGATTGACATGATGGAAATCTTCAAGCCACTTTCTTTCGGCCAAGAGACGAAGCAACGCTTCGTGAACGCATTTTTTAACCAAGATAAGTTAGAATCTTTTCTCATTGATGACAAAGAAACTTTCTTCAATGATATCGACCGCACAAGGATGGTTAATAGGATACTTCATTGCACCCACTTTTCCGCCGAAAGCCACGACTTTGGAATTGACCGACTTCTTTACGAAGAGGCATATCAAGCTGATTACGCACTCCACGAAGGAAATTGCGAAGTTCCGCCGGATGTTTCGTCAGCAAGCCTTCGGCAAGGGCTTCGATATTCTTGGGCATCCTTTGGTCAGTGGTTCAGGTTTCAACCCTTGAATACTATAAAAGAGTATTTTGGAGTGCGTGTTGCTTTGTACTTCGCGTGGTTGGGACTGTATAACTTGAGTCTTATAGGCGCGTCAGTTGTCGGGCTGATTTGCTTTTTCGTCGGTCTTGGATCGATGGACAGTTTCATTCCCGCTCAAGAAATTTGTAACAAGAACAACGAAAGATTGTTTTATATGTGCCCGCTGTGTGACGTTGATTGCAGCTACTGGACGCTCGGGAGAAGTTGCAAGTACGCGCGGTTGACGCACCTGTTTGACCACGATGGTACTGTCTTCTTTGCTGCCTTTATGTCCCTATGGGCGACCATATTCCTCGAAGTATGGAAGCGCAAACAAATAAGTCTTGCGTTTGATTGGGACATGATGAACTATGAGGACGAGTTCGAGCCTGTACGACCGAGCTATGTGGCTGCAGTGAAGGAGAAACGGCGGAATCCTGTCAATGGACAAATGGAGCCATATATTCCATACTCTACTCAGCTTATTCGCAAAACGTGTTCTTTAGCTGTGGTGGTTTTTATGGTGGTTTTAGTTGTTGCCGCTGTTGCTGGAGTCGTCATTTACCGGGCTGCTGTATCTGCAGCTTTGTATGCTTTCCCTCGGGAAGACGTTCGTCGTGGCGCACGAATCATAACATCCGTCACGGCCTCGTGTATCAATCTTGCAGTGATCACTATCCTGAGCTTTGTTTACGAGAAAATCGCGGTATGGTTAACAAACTGGGAAAACCCGCGCACAACTTCGGGATACTCCGATGCCCTTACCTTCAAGATGTTTCTGTTCCAATCGGTAAACATGTATTCGTCGTTGTTCTATATTGCGTTCTTCAAAGGCAGCATGATAGTCGGGGTACCTGGGCGGTATAACAGGATTGCTGGAGGTCGCATGGAAGGCTGTGACCCCTCTGGATGCCTGATAGAACTTTGTATTCAGTTGGCTACCATTCTAGTTGGCAAGCAGATCATTTCACTATTCTTCAAGTTTATTGTACCGTAAGTAATTGCTTGTAGTTGCTTTTCGCATCATAGTTGCAACCCAGAAAGTATATGAAATACTTAATACTAAAATACTACTTTTAACATATTGTACCCATTTTCTTGATTAAGAGACCAGGCAACTAGCGATTGTTAAGACGACTACGCTTAAATTGGCTTCCGTCAATCAAATTTCCAACGGTCTCAGTTAGTTTTGGCTAAATTTGCAGACGTTTCCAAAGTTGTCACGGAACGTTACTCTCCCATTAAGGGTCGTCACAAAACGTTGCGTGACGACTTGATGGCCCTAAGCATAGGCGACTAAGCTATCTTTAGAGACAGCAAAAAATCGTATCATGAGCTTTGTCGGTGTTTGCGTATAGTAGTGATAATGAATATATGTGTAAAACATTTTTTTGTATCATATTTCTTTAGTTGTGCAAAAAAATGGTGGCACAGACGAGCACAGAAGGATTTGTTAGAAAATGATGAGCTGGACCAGTGGGAGAGAGACTACTTACTGAACCCGGAGCCAGAATTTAGAATGTTCTACGAATACCACGATATCGGTAAGGTACCTTTCGACCCTTCCTTTCCAGTTCAATTAACGAAATGAACGTAAATACATGAATGAAGGCCATGTTGATCATCTTGTTCATCCAACATGGCGTCGATGACTGGCGTCATATGCAAACCTGACCTAGAAACCTAAAGCCCCGTTTACATTGGCGATTTTTGTGGTAATTTTCGGAAATATGAAATCTTTTGTCTCATCCTTCAAAAGAAACATTCGTCTAGGAAAGTAAATTCTTTAATTCGTTATGGCAAAAAATCGCCGCAAAAAATCGCCGCAAAAATCGCTAGTGTAAAACGGGGCTTAACTCTTTTTTGTTGTTGTTCAAAATATGGGTAATTTGCATAATCCCGAATAAACCTTTTCTGAAATCGCGAACATGGTGCATTGTGGTATAGCTTGGGTACAACATCTTTTGTTCATTATGACACAGAATATGGTCATTGATGACTACCCAAGCTACAATGTAGACCATAATGCGGAGATTCAAAACTCATGCAAATGATATATAATGACTAAAATTGTACCGTTTCCTCCAGTCATCCAGTTTGGCTTCGTTACCATGTTTGTCGCAGCATTTCCTCTCGCCCCATTCTTCGCTCTTCTCAACAACATCCTTGAACTCCGAATAGACGCGATCAACTTTGTGGTGAATTTCCGAAGACCAGTAGCAGAGCGGGCTCAAGATATTGGATCTTGGTTGGGCATCCTACAGATTATGAGTAAAATATCGGTCATTGTGAACTCATTCGTCATTGCTTTTACTTCGGAATTTATTCCAAGGTATGTGTACCATTCACTCAACCCTAATGATCTTACAATAGTCCTATCGCGAATTCGTTTGACTGATCACGAAACAATGGTTTGAACTTGATTCTTTTATTCATCAAGTTCAACCTCGACTTGAAACCATTGTTTCGTGACCAGTCAAGCGAATTCGGGATAGGTCTATTGAAAGTTGAAGCTGATAGACGTAGTAAGCGTGAGAGTAATGTTTTATCTTATTCAAACCACGTGTTATTCTCTTCAAAATAAGATTTCTTGTTTTAAATGCATTCTGGTTTAGCTTGGGTACAAGATGCACCTTGCACCAACACCAGAATGCATCATATAAACCCTTAGTTTTCTGGCTCCCAACCTAATCTCCTCTCGGCCAAATTCCATACACAGGTAACCCAACAATTGACTGATGTTATCTTGTTATTAGAATTGTGTATCAATATGGATACAGTCCTGATGGAAGTCTCAAGGGATACGTCAATAATAGTCTTTCATATTTCAACGTGAAAGACTTTGAACCGCAGTCCGTACCACTCGATCCTTTCCAGCATCTTTCGTTTAACAACAGCTTTTGTAGGTAGGTAAAATCCATATCCAATCGCCAACTAATCGATAGTTGATCTCATGATTGATAACGAATATAGGTATAATCGATATCTAATCGCCAACTAATCGATAGTTGATCGCATGATTGATAACGAATATACATATAGGTATAATCGATATCTAATCGCCAACTAATCGATAGTTGATCGCATGATTGATAACGAATATACATATAGGTATAATCGATAACTAATCGCCAACTAATCGGTATTTGATCGCATGAGTGAAAACGAATATAGGTATAATCGATATCTAATCGCCAACTAATCGATAGTTGATCGCATGAGTGATAACGAATATAGGTATAATCGATATCTAATCGCCAACTAATCGGTATTTGATAATTTAAAGAATTAAAAAACTATTCAATATTAGTCAAATTCATTTAGTGGTCTATCATCAATGCCGCGTTTTGATTGGTTGAGCTACTACTAGGTTATAAGTGATAGCCTACTAGTGGCGAAAAGTGCCGGCTTTGAAAATAAAAACATTGAATTGAACTTTAATTCAAGACTTGTTTACATCTAAATATTTGACCGACTAGTTGGATTTGACTAAAATATTTAGTCCTCTCGCCATCATGGCCTATGAATTAATAGCCCATTCGGACGCGAGGACTGATTGTTAATGATTATCATTATTATTTTCACCAGGTACAAGGAATACTTCGAGCCCCAATACCCATACCGATACGACCGTCGGTTCTACTACGTCCTTGCAATTCGGCTGGCTTTCGTCATCATCTTTCAGTACGTGGTGTTTTTCATTGTTCAATTCCTAGACTGGCTCATTCCTGACGTACCATATCACCTCGATGTCAGTATCAAGCGAGAGGCTTTCATCGCTAAGAAATGCATGACGAAAAGTGAAATCACCGCCACCAAAGAATACGACGCGGTGTCGGAGAACTCGATGTACGAGTCATGTGAGAGTTTAGCGAGAAACCGAGGCAAGAAGGGTGTGGTTTACAGCGAGCATGAAGTCTGACAAATGCAGGGTCTAAAGAAAGTTAAACTTTATCTGATTGGTTGGAATTGAGGAAAATATCCTGATAATGATTGGATGGGTTTGAGACACATACTGAGATTTGATTGGCTGGTCTTGAGATCAAATACTCTGATTTGATTGGCTGGTTCTTGAGACACATATTCCGATCTGATTGGCTAGATCTGAGACCAAAGAAACATTTATCTGCTGCTTAGTTTTGTGATGTTTTAATTTAAAAAAATTCTTTGCTTAGTAGCGCGACAGTTGTGAGGAAAATCCGTAGCGTGTAAATTGGCCTTTATGATTGGCGGGTAATAGACAATACAGTAGAAAGCCATTGCAGTGATAGAGTGACGTCATACGTGTTACGTACTAAAAGCCTTGTCGGTTTAAAAAAATCTTGACAAATCTGTACATATCTGCCATTTTCATCTTACAAGTTCTCTGATTAAATCAATTTTTTTCAACATATTTTTTTCCTGCGTGCAATTTAATCTATATTTAGTAAATAAATAAAAGATGTTTTGTGGAGCAAACGAGTATATTTAACGTATTTGGACTAACCGTGTGTGGTCTTAAGTCTTTGATAACGAATTATATCTTTTTTGCTTTATTTTAGTTTTGTCTCGCATTAAAAAGGCAATTATTTTAGCCGTTGGTCTCTCTCCTTTTTTAATTGTCTTAACTTAATTATTTTTAGATATCAATTGTGTAATCCTTATAAGTTTTTTGTACATTCTATAGTCGAGGAAAGGTTTATTCAAAGCTAACCAAATCTCGTACCCCAATCTCGTACCCCGAGCCTGCGTTTCTTTCAGAGGAATCTAACCTAGAGAAACGTAGACATTAAGCATGCCAAGTGCTTAAAAGCGCTGTCACGTCTATAATACCCGCCTGAATGTGCGCGCTAAATATGTACGGCCCTAAATTTTCTTTATTGATGTCTGCGCACTTTCTCTACAATCATGCGACCCACGGAAAAGTAGGGTCAAGGGTCCGCATTTTTCGTCAACTCAGTAGCACCCCGGCCGAATGTTTCCAGATTACGGAAACGAGTTGCTGCAAATAATAAAGTTCTTGTATGTTAGACTATATGCCCTAGCTGCACACGCATTTTGCCGATTGGGGCTGAGTTCTAGAAAAGCCTAGTTCGATTATCGACGATTTCTAGACTAAAATGATTCAAGCGATTTTCAAGTGATGGTCGTTTCTCGGCATAGAACGTGGTAGTTTGTGGTCAAATTCAAAATAATATGTTTAAAAATATATATAATATTTTCTGGATACGATGAGGCTCGAACCAATCCATTTTTTTTTTTTTTCAATGATTCCACTTTGCCATACCCCCGAGACATCCGCAGAGCTGAGGCGGCGTATGGACTTCGGACATGACGGCGATTAAATCCTTCTGCCCTTGGGTGTACGAATTACGCAAGAAAATGTTCTAGCCGGAGCATCAGGGGAGAGACCAGCCGGCCCCCAGACCATATCGCGATCGGCTAATCCCTTGCATCTCTGCCACGCACGGAATCGGTTGAAATTTTAATGTTAAAAATTATAGTCCATCTGGTGCAATGCTGATTCACCTGGAACCGTGGTCCAGTGGCATTCAAAATACCGAGTCAAGCCCGTTTGAGGGAAGTTGGTACCTGGGTGGGTGGCCTTAAACCTACGGCTACTTAAGTTTTTCTTCTTCGTAACTTTCAATCGATTGGAATTTGTTTTAGTTAATCGTTGATAATTAAAAATTGCCGCGCATGCGCATCAACCAACTTGACCCAATCCTTAACCTCGGAATAGCCAATCAGTGAAGCTCAATTCCGAACTCTAAAAATAAACCAAGTCAAAAAATAACATATTATTATGAACAATGCCTTGCACCTGTCCTTCTAAGACAGATCTATTAATGTACCCTGGCTTTAAATATATCTCATTTGGTACTAAATAGAAATTAAAAGGCTGCAGATATGAAGAGTTTCCCTATCATTGTAAGACAAAACGGCTTCCTCTCAGCTGTTTTCAGATATAAAACACTTCTTTAGTGCTGATGCATTTACGTGGGTTGAAAGCTCCTGTTTTTTAAAACCAGAATATGTGTAAATGTTTTTGACATTATTAGTACCCACATATTAACTGCTACGATACGTGGGCACTCTATAATCTGCTTTCTCCTGATTTTGTCCGTGCGAAAAACATGAAATAAAAAAACATGACAACCTCACTTTTAATATTTTATTTTATGTGTCTTCCTTATCTATTTTGCAATCTTAAAATAAGCGGAGAGAAAGATAAAATTAGAAATGAATAAACAAAATGACAATAGAAAAAGAAAAATGAGAAAAAAAAGGTATTACAAAATGAATACAAAAACACAAGGACTTTTTTTTTTTTTTTTCAACTTCAATGTAATACTATAGAATGGTTTTACTTAATTTTCGATATACTTCGTAGCCGACCAATCGGAGATTAATAGTATATCTTATTTCCATTCTTTTCTCAGTTTCCTTTTCTTTTTCTATTTGACTAGTAAAACAGTAATAGTTCCAAAACTTCTTCATAAGAAAAAATCAATCCACTAATCAAACAAAATGTCAAATTGATTCCAGTTGAATATTTGATATTTTCTGTCGATCTCACATGTCATTCATTCATTTTATCGAGTTGAATTCGGTTTAAATTAAAATTGTCCCAGTTATGATATTAATTAAGTAACATTAAATGACTTAGGACAATAAAGTTGCGTAAAAAAATGGGTCGTAGTCGAAGTCTTATGATATTAAATTTAATATTATATTGAGAAAATTTTAAAATATCGATGGATCAAATGAAATGAGTCAATTAATCTTCATATGCCGCCATAAATAAAGTGCTAACTCACATTTTGACTGGCTGGAATTTAACGCGGTAGGTTTGATTTTGCGAAGGGAAAGCCTTACTCTTGATTTAATATTAACTAGTCTACTTTCCTTTTGACGTGGACTTAATATAATCTCCCCCAACAATTGTTAATTTTGCCATTGTACTGGACAGCATCAACACCAACGATTCGTGTGGGATCGCTAGTTTCAACAGTCTACATTGAACGTACTTTATTTATTTCATAAGCATTGAATAAAATTAGTCTCAATGGTCTCAAAGTTGAAAGAAGTTTACGACCTACCCTTTTGTTATCTTAGTGTTTTTGATGAAATGTAACCCAGTCCCTCTAGACGGTGCTACTCTTTTACAGACTCGTTACAGCTTAGAAGGGCAAACCAAAAAATTGATGTACAAATCGTTTCAAAAATAAGAAAATCATACTATATTTATATAATAAGTATTTAACTAAGTCTCAATGGTCTCAAAGTTGAAAGATTCACTGCGGTTTTCCCGCATATTCTGAGAACCCGGTAGTTGCGAGCTGCACGCTGAAATTTGTTTTTTGCTGCCGTCAATCAAAAATAATAGAGCCATGGTTTAGAATAATTAATTGATTACTACTGCTACTGCTACTGCTACTGCTACTGCTACTGCTACTGCTACTGCTACTGCTACTGCTACTACTGCTACTGCTACTGCTACTGCTACTGCTACTGCTACTGCTACTGCTACTGCTACTGCTACTGCTACTGCTACTGCTACTGCTACTGCTACTGCTACTGCTACTGCTACTGCTACTGCTACTGCTACTGCTACTGCTACTGCTACTGCTACTGCTACTGCTACTGCTACTGCTACTGCTACTGCTACTGCTACTGCTACTGCTACTGCTACTGCTACTGCTACTGCTACTGCTACTGCTACTGCTACTGCTACTGCTACTGCTACTGCTACTGCTACTGCTACTGCTACTGCTACTGCTACTGCTACTGCTACTGCTACTGCTACTGCTACTGCTACTGCTACTGCTACTGCTACTGCTACTGCTACTGCTACTGCTACTGCTACTGCTACTGCTACTGCTACTGCTACTGCTACTGCTACTGCTACTGCTGTTATTGCTAATGCCATTGCCACTGCTATTGTAACAGCATTAAATACTTTATTAAAATATGCCGTTCGACTCTCATAGAATTAAACTTAGCGATCGATTAAAATACGCCCACACAAAGAGAAAAATTCTAAAGAAGCCTTCTTAAAAGCCCCACTGTTTTACTCATGTTTTCTAGAACATTCACAAATTCAAAACAGGTTTACCTAAGGGGAACATCTGAGGGATGCCGATAAAAACTCGATAACCATGGCTTGAAGTTGAACGACGTTTTTGGATTAAGCCCTAAGGCTACTATTCCGGTCCTACCTAGACGAGGTCTTTCGAATTCATGCTGTCGTCACGTTTAAACTAATCGACAGTCGGAGCTTTCGCTATAGAACTTGAAAAATTTAACCGGGACCGAAATATCCTAATAAAAATAAGACTCTTTTATTTCATAAGCTTGTCGTAAACTCTAATAGAAAGTACTCTTGGTAATGAGGGAAGTACTGGACGTTTCGACAACATCTTGATATTTCTAAAAATACATCTCAATGAGAATATTCGTAAAAGGGTATTGCAAAATCTTTAGTTATTGACTGACAATGGTTGTTTTGGCAACCGAATGTTTGTAGAGTAGAGTTAAGTACTCATCGACGTCAGCAATGACGTCACTTAGTTTACATACCTCAACCTAACCAGCATCTCCCAAAACAACTTCTTAAGAAGCAAATTTTCATCGATATATGCACTACAGTTTTTTAATACGATTCAATTCGCACACTGTACAAAATGCTCATTTTGGTGTTGTGGTCAAGGTAGATTAAAGAAGTTTTATATTGAAGAAATTAGAATTAAACATATTTCTTGGGAACTGCATGGTCGATCGTCGATGACAGTATATTATGATATATTTATTAGTTTATAGTGGCACACAAGAGACGGGACTTGGAGTCAAAAATTTCATTACTTTTGATGTGTGGAAATACTAAAGAGTACACGTCGTATTGAGCCTTTTATCGTCTTTATCTTTCATTAACGGTTTAAAGACTTGAAAGATGGAAAAAAATATTATCATGAAGCAATCAGGCTTTTTTGGGCTTATCACTGACGTAAATTTAAATAAATAAACGTGGGAAGAGCAAAGAAAGTCTATATATAAATATATCTGTGTGTCAGTGTACGTATTATTATTATACAAACCGAATATCTTTATATTCTTATTATTGCATTCCGGCCTGAAGAGTGAAGCTATTCACGAAACAGGCTTGTCGGAAAAACTGTAGTCTTGACTTTTTCTTCTCACAGTTATATATATGTGTACATGTACTATGTACATACACCGAATCCCCATTTTTCTATTGTCTTACCTGGATTTTCAAGGAAAGACAAATTGGAAAAAGTGCTGGTTATATATTTATGTATACCGTCAAATTGTCATGACGTCTTAGGTCTCGGTGTACCGGCATTCATCAGTAGAGAGAGAGAGAGAGAGAGAGAGAGAGAGAGAGAGAGAGAGAGAGAGAGAGAGAGAGAGAGAGAGAGAGAGAGAGAGAGAGAGAGAGAGGTGTATGTCTCTACATATATGTGCATGGTTGTGTGCGTGCTTGCAATGTCAATAAGTATAAGCAAGGGGAAGAGAGAAAGACATATATGGCAAATTACCAAATATCGGTAAAGTTATCGGTAGGCTCACTGCCCGTAGCTTGAAGCCGGGTTAGGGGGGGGGGGGGGGGGGGGTTGGGGGGCAGTGAATACAAGCAAACACACAATTTCAAAATGACACCGGTCCCCAAATATCTAGGCCTTGCTACGGGCCTGGCTACAACTGGGATAGATGCCATTATAGCAATAACAGTGAAATCCTTTAACTTATTAAGATAAAACAACTGGTATCAATAGGAGCCCTAAGGGGTAGAGATAGGGAAGTCGTTTTTATTGCTTTATGAAGACGACCGTCACTTCTTTACTCTCTTTGAGTACAATATATGCTAAAGTAACATTAATACATGCACTTCAAGTTTGGTATCCCACGTACTAATTGTGACGCATGAAATAATTGAGTTCTTTGTTCAATTTAAGTTAATGGTTGCTGTTATTATTTCGTTGTTAGGTACTTTTCATTTACACTTGTTTTTGCTTGCTGTTAATTGTTTATTCATGCATTCATTCATTTCATGTAAAATAGAATTTCATCAAAGACGCGCAATAAGCCTGAAGCGAGATGAAGTTTTACCCCCGTCTCTAGACCATAATCCTTTTCACACTGCTTTTGTTCTTTAATTACGACTATTGTTCCTGTATTTTCCTATTAACGAAAAAATATATAGTTTTAATTCGTTATCTTGGAATAATTGGCCAATAACTTTTAATTCAAACTGATTCTATCATTTTTGTTCTATTTTTTATTTATTAATAGTTAAAGAGATTTACACATGGTAAAAACGCGCGGAAAGTCTCCCACGTTGATTTCACGTGTGCGTGACATGCGTGACAAAATATGGTGTACGTGACAAACCCTGAGATTATTCAGGAGAAAGTCTTAGATCGTTGACAGTTTGTAAGCTAAAGAATTTGGTACGGCTCTAGCCTGTTGTGTCAAATATCTAGACGTTTTTTGTCACTTTCTTCTGATCTTGTACGACGTTAAGGATCAGAGAGTACAAGTGAAAGAGTGAAAAAAATTACCGATCGTTTTAGATTCGTTTCAGAGCGATAGTCATGGCTGGATTCGGCTCCTTCCAACGTTATCGTATGTCGTCTTGACTCACGATCTTGTCAAAGTGTTGGTAATTTTGCCTGATTAAGGCCTTTCAAAACAGACTCGATAGCCAATTACAAATGATTGTAGCAACGAAATGAAAATTTTTCAGCCAGTCAGGAGTCATTGAAGCGATCGCCCACCAAGTGACGTAATCAACTTTTGTTTTGGTTAATATTACGGGATAGACAATGAATGAAATAAGAAATCCCTCAGGCGAAGTAAATATTGAATTTCTAACCAAGCTCCAGAGTGCCATGGAAGTGAACCAAGGCATGGATGGTGAAATTAGCGAAAGCCAGCCTAATCCTCGCGCTGAGGGCATATTCGCTGCTCAGTGCATCCTCAAGAAAAGAACACGAAAGGTTCTAGATTTGATCAGTTTTGATCGAGCAGATTTTAACATGTTCTTGATTCACTAACGTGTTTCGTGTTCCACTTTTTTACAGGGAAAAGTCGAGTATTTGGTCAAATGGAAAGGCTGGTCGGCCAAGTAAGTATTATGGCTTATTATCAACAAGACAGGCACTGTCATTCGCTGAAATATTCACCATTTTTTCCTTGAATTCCAAGGAATAACACTTGGGAACCAGCCGAGAATATCCTCGATGGACGTCTGATTTTGGCCTTCGAAAACAGGTATACTTTAGTCGAAATATTTCAAACGTAATGTCGTAATTTCGTGATCTTTTTTTGTCGTTGTATTTTTATCGGGTTTTAGTCTGTTCACTGCTTAATTTTCTCGTTGTTTTCAAGTCGAAGACGACGAGGGAAGAGGCCAAGATGGCAACGAGGGATAGCTACAGTGAAGCGGACTCGATCCGACACGGTTAGTAAGCTTCTTCCACACTACACACACATTTATCACATGTTATGGTTCAAGAACTAAGAGTCCAAAACAGTATGAGATCTTATTTATATATTCTATCAATACTCGCAGTAGAAACTACACTAAACGGTGATGTTTCTGCCTAATAATTGGTCTATTTTTTTCTGGTGAGTTTTATTTTTCGCTGACGTTTTGATTTTTCTTCGTCATGGATTTTCAGGGACCAACGACATCATCTTACACGAATAGATGTAGTGTGGGTTATTCAGAATGGGATTACGCTACTCATTCACGCTCTATAAGTACTCGAGGACGTGAAAGCGAAAGTAGTGATTCTAGCTTCAGCTTGGATGCCACTTCTGATCTGACGATCACAGACGAGAACAACACTTCAAGTGCTAGTTCTTACTTGTCTGTATCTCCAGGTCCACCAGGTGAACAGGAAACTGCGGTCAATGCCGAGCTTCCTCACACTATTGGGCCCTCTTCGCCGGCAAATGGCCGACCTGAGTGTACTACCTCGCCGATAGCCACGAAAACCGTGGTTGTAAAACAAGATAAGAATTCTCACAACATTCGAGATATATTAAAAACTACATCTCCAGATCCTCCAAAGCAATTGTTTAATTTATCACACTCTCAAACGATTACTGCAGAAAACGATTCAAAGCCTCTTGCTGGGGAACTCGATGATGGGCTCGAGTTTCTTTCTCGCGAGAAGCCGTTGTACCCTTGTACCAAAACCTCCAATTCAGATTTTCATCTTCGTCCCGTAGCGGATGAAGTCGGGAATGACAAGCGAGCAGCTCTGCCAGGCGATGGGGCAATGATTTACGATAATGCTAAAATCCAGTTTCGACATCATAAAGAGACTTTGACGAAGGAATTGCCTGAGATAAAGGGAAAGCTAACTTCTGTGGGTTTCAAAACCGATACGAAACACTTTCGAATGGGAAATTTGCCGGAACAAGGGAAGGTTTCTTTTGGTGAAGGTCAGTCGTTGGTTTCAGCGAGCTGTAAGCAGAACGGGGACAGACAGGATGGAGTAGAAAATCATGGAAACATCTCAAAATTTCCTAGTAGGTCGGACGGGAGAGGAAGTTTTGTGTCTGACCTTAGCAAAACGTCAACTGTAAGTGACTCGAAGATGGCTATGACAGAAACTAAGTCTGAAGCACCAGGGCTAACATACTGGCACAAACCCCTCATTGATCAGATCTTTATAACTGATGTGACAACGAACTTCGTAACGGTAACGGTTAAAGAGTGTTTAACCGACAAGGGTTTTTTCAAGGAAAGGCAGAGCAATGTAGTGTAGTTGATGAACAATCACGATGCAGACAACACTGGTAAAATAGACTACCCGCCAGCGTTTATATGTAGTCTCCCCGTGAAAGTAGTTCTCTTTCTTCACCGAAAACCTCGCGAACAAATCTTCCTACAGACCCTCTTCTGGAGACCATCTTCCTTGACAACGAAATGTCAAGATCTCGGCTTTGATGACTCCATCACCAATTGTATTCACGGTAAAAGAGCTATAATCCAACAGAGGACCTATGACTAAGTTTCACGTATATATGTGATGAATAACTAAAGTAGAAAGGTTTAGTGCGTGGGCTAATTTTTAGTCAATCTATATAGGTTAAAGTAAGTAATATACACGTTGTTGGATGTTGTTGAAACTGTTTCGAAGTGTTTGTCTTCGTATTAAATCAGCGAGGTCTCACCATTTTCCTGAATCGTTGGACGAAAAATAATAATACGAATGGTATTCTATATTCTGAATAAGTTCTAGTAAAATCTAGTTTCGTTTCAAAAAAGGTAAATATGAGTTATGATATTTCAGCCCTAAATTATCTAGAAGAGCAGTCGTTGCTAACGTATTACAGATACAAAGACTGGCGAAGGAACTGTCGTTTTACTGTAAAAAAAAATTAGATTTTATATATGGTAAACAAAATATGATATAATAATCCTAGACGAATTTCTCAAATGAAAAAGAAATTAATTATTGAAAAAGCGGGGGAAAACGTTTTTTGGTGATCTGGTCCGTCAATGTGAAACCACTTTTCGGTTCCCTGCGGATCTGAACAATTCGGCTTACTTTCGATACGGCTTGACTTTAACTTTCGTTTTTAACCAGACGTGCCGTTTCATCTCAGTCGTGTTAGAAAAAATAAGTAGTATTTTTTCGTTTGTCTGGTTTTTAAATACATATATATTTAAGATCTGTACTCATTTGATATTGATTGATGTTAATCGGTCAACTTTGCGGGCAAGACAAGGTAACATTTTGTCCAAAGGATTTTCAATTGGTCGGCAAAATCTTCTGCGGACTCTAGAAGAAAATCTTGGTATTTATAATTGTAGATTCAATAATATAAAACCTAAGTACCAAGTAATCGTGATAATTACAGGAAAGACACTGCGAAATGTAAATCTTTTTCATTGTTCGCGAAGAAAACATTTTAAAACAAAAATCTATAATGTAAAAAAAATAAATTTTAACTGTTAAACTGCTGAGTTAAAAATGACGGTTTTCAGAGCGGCTAGATTGATCATGGAAAGTCCTTTTGTTCAGTGAGTTTTAGTCATTGCTAAATTCAAACTTTGTTTTGTAATTTAGCACGGATTATGGACTTGAATATCGTACTTTAACTATGAAGGATGAAAAACAAAGGACGAAATTATTACGCTGCGATGTTTAAAAGCTTTTTTACAAACCCTGGATTAAGTTTTGACACTTCTTACAATGAAATCGTAATGCGATTGAGTCTGCTGTTGTGAGAAACGTCTTCCAAGAGTACTACTATAGTTGGTACTCTAAGAACAAAATGAACAAACCGAAAAAAAAATATTACAAACGAAATAAGGCCTGGAAATGCAGTCTTTATTACTTACTGTTCAATTATGCAGGGTTAAGAGTAGTAAAGTAAGAGAGTTCTCTCTCAAATTTACAAATTGAACTTTAAAAAAGTGTTGTTTCGAAATTGTAGTCAAACCGGCTATGACAGTATAATTACTTGACTCGTGAATTGAGTTTGAAAAATATGAAATTTTACTCGATGAAATTGATGTAGGCCTGTATTGGCCACTGATTGAAACGTTGTACTACGTTTTTGTTATAATAAACATAGTATTTACCTAAGATTTGACGCAGTGATTATTTGTTTAATATACGTTGTCGATATTAAAAGGTGATGTTATTCACGGGGCAATCCTCGTCAGCCATTTTATGCCACATGCGATAAGAAAATCTGAATCAAAATCTCAAAACGTGTTGCCGAATCCGAAAATCGCTTCACGTGGCATCGACGTAGTCCGCGCAAAAGATCGTCGTTGCGAATCTCTCGGGTAGCATCACCTTAAAAGTGCACAGACGATTGGAACGATTGCTGACTAATGCACTTGTTAACATTTTCTATATTCTTTATCAGTACTTGTCAGTAAAGGGGCCAAGAGGGCTGGTGTGTTGAGATATATACTTAACGCACAGGAATACGCTTATAAAGTGCGAGGAAAGATTCCGCGAGGTATAATAATTTCCTTTTGACGCACGAAGCACGCGCGATAGACCGCTGTTTCGATATCATTGTCATAAGGCATCAAAACCTAATGTTTTGTAAACATTGGTATTGAAACTCGGTTATAATGGTGTAATATAGCCGCATTTCAAAAGGAAGGAAATGAAGAATCGGGAAATAAAGAACTGAAACGAAGAAAAAAGAGATGAGAATTAAATCGAGATAAAGAGGCGGTGGTAGAAAATAAACCCTGAAAAAACTTCTGGTCTGATCTAAGTCAGGGCATGACTAACTCACAGATCAAACCCTGAAACAACCTTTGGGTTGATCTCGATCAGTCAGATCGAATTGGAAATTAGATATAGATTGTTAGGTAGGTTTGTGGGGGGAGAAAAACTGCCTTAAATCGAGGGAGAGACCTAACAAGTCCTACTCACAAATGTGATGGCAAGTCTGGGAATCAAGAGGAAGAGAATACTGACGTACACATGAAAAGGAAAGGAAAAGGAAAGGAAACAACTTGTTTATCTTGTCCTCAAACACTTAAAGCAAGCAAAAATGTAGAAAATGGAAGAGATAAAACTTTGTTTGTACATATACATGAAACCGAGAAAGTCAACCTTGAATGAAATTTATAGATTTAACAAATGTAACGTCGGAAATATTGATCAAGGACTAAAAAAATCGTGGCGCGAAGTAATTCATCCGTCACCGCACACGGCTTGTAATATCACTCGAAATGGAACTCGATAAAACCTGAAAAACGAATATAAACGTGATTCTCTGGTCAGTAAGATATTGACGGTAAACGAAGCGATACAGGCGGTGAGTTTAGATAGCCGAGCCGACCAAATTGATCGCATCAATATGGATTACTCTGCAGCCACAATCATCAATATATCGCTCTTTGGTAGACCGACAACTTGTGCTGGCAAGCAAAACATAACTGACGTGATTTAAGAAAATTCCTCACCAGGGTGTGGACACTGTAAAACTGATCTGTACAGTGTACTAACGTAATGATGAACGTAGAACGTTAAATTAGTAGAGTTTCTCAATCAAAATCAGGCACGGATCTACACAAAACTCACTGGCCTTTTTACACGAGTATCAAGGGCAAGTTAGGCTGATCGCTGGGAAATACTGTATCTGAATAAGTTTCGGAAAACAGCAGTTTTATACTGAAAAAAAAAATAGGGGAAAACGTTAATTCTTTTTTCATACACAAGTAATTAAGAGTCATTTTTCGCCTATTTCGCAATATAGAATGTTGAATCTTTATCAGCTGTGAAGAAATAGAAAGTGGTTTTGTGTAGGAGTGGAGCGAAAAACCTACGTATACTGACTCAAACTAACACGTCTATCAAGCCTGTTGAGGGGGCTGCCTGAAAATGTCAATATCGAGCGTACTTTGCACCCACACTGGACCGCGTCGATCTCAAGGAGTTCCGCTCATTGGTGCCAAACATTCAAGCTTCCATTTAAAACCTATTTCTTCCTTAAATTTTAGGAATATTTCCCGATACAGCTCAAGCCATAGGATCCACAAACTTTGACTCTTATGAGCCGATTCAAATTCATCCGGTTTTGTCGTATATAAATTGAACGACTCCTGTATGAAATTGTTATTAGGGGTCTATACGTAATGTTTTATATACTACTCTAAACAACTCATTAGACAATTTAAAAAACTTTTGACCGAGCGGTATTGTCTGCTAGTGATTTTAATCTCATAAAGAGGCCCAACCGGCAAAGACAAACTGATCTTTTACAAAAATATTTGAACAAATGGTATTGTCCGATAGTGATTTTAACCTTTTAGAGAGGCCCAACCGAAAGACAAACCGATCTTTCACTTTACTTGGCTCTGTATTATTGTCTGTGTTACTCAAGTGGCGGGGCCAATATTGACTTTGTTATATACGCGGAAATGGCTCAGTACAGAGCAGAATAGATACTTGTTACTGGTTTGTAGTCTCGGAAACATACTTAGTCGCTAAGTCCTCAAGATCACATGGGCTTATTTCATACAGTTATCGTAGCTGATTGAAAGAACTCATTCTCGTAAGACACAATATCGCTATTATATCAGTATCTTGTTTGTCTGTCATAGCCAGTTATACCATAACATGACACTACATTTATAACGATGGCCTAATATAATGTAACTTCGTTTACTCTACTGCACCAATCTTTCTTGGTTTGTCACTATGCCACAGGGCATACACAAATTGTCTGTCTGTATCTATCTAAAGTGTAGTAACCTACCTCCCTACCTACCTACCAACCTCCCTACCAACCTCCCTACCTACCTACCTACCTACCTACCTACCTACCTACCTACCTACCTACCTACCTACCTACCTACCTACCAACCTACCAACCTACCAACCTACCACCTACCTACCTACCTACCTACCTACCTACCTACCTACCTACCTACCTACCTACCTACCTACCTACCTACCTACCTACCTACCTACCTACCTACCTACTACCTACCTACCTACCTACCTACCTACCTACCTACCTACCTACCTACCTACCTACCTACCTACCTACCTACCTACCTACCTACCTACCTACCTACCTACCTACCTACCTACCTACCTACCTACCTACCTACCTACCTACCTACCTACCTACCTACCTACCTACCTACCTACCTACCTACCTACCTACCTACCTACCTACCTACCTACCTACCTACCTACCTACCTACCTACCTACCTACCTACCTACCTACCTACCTACCTACCTACCTACCTACCTACCTACCTACCTACCTACCTACCTACCTACCTACCTACTACCTACCTACCTACCTACCTACCTACCTACCTACCTACCTACCTACCTACCTACCTACCTACCTACCTACCTACCTACCTACCTACTACCTACCTACCTACCTACCTACCTACCTACCTACCTACCTACCTACCTACCTACCTACCTACCTACCTACCTACCTACCTACCTACCTACCTACCTACCTACCTACCTACCTACCTACCTACCTACCTACCTACCTACCTACCTACCTACCTACCTACCTACCTACCTACCTACCTACCTACCTACCTACCTACCTACCTACCTACCTACCTACCTACCTACCTACCTACCTACCTACCTACCTACCTACCTACCTACCTACCTACCTACCTACCTACCTACCTACCTACCTACCTACCTACCTACCTACCTACCTACCTACCTACCTACCTACCTACCTACCTACCTACCTACCTACCTACCTACCTACCTACCTACCTACCTACCTACCTACCTACTACCTACCTACCTACCTACCTACCTACCTACCTACCTACCTACTACCTACCTACCTACCTACCTACCTACCTACCTACCTACCTACCTACTACCTACCTACCTACCTACCTACCTACCTACCTACCTACCTACCTACCTACCTACCTACCTACCTACCTACCTACCTACCTACCTACCTACCTACCTACCTACCTACCTACCTACCTACCTACCTACCTACCTACCTACCTACCTACCTACCTACCTACCTACCTACCTACCTACCTACCTACCTACCTACCTACCTACCTACCTACCTACCTACCTACCTACCTACCTACCTACCTACCTACCTACCTACCTACCTACCTACCTACCTACCTACCTACCTACCTACCTACCTACCTACCTACCTACCTACCTACCTACCTACCTACCTACCTACCTACCTACCTACCTACCTACCTACCTACCTACCTACCTACCTACCTACCTACCTACCTACCTACCTACCTACCTACCTACCTACCTACCTACCTACCTACCTACCTACCTACCTACCTACCTACCTACCTACCTACCTACCTACCTACCTACCTACCTACCTACCTACCTACCTACCTACCTACCTACCTACCTACCTACCTACCTACCTACCTACCTACCTACCTACCTACCTACCTACCTACCTACCTACCTACCTACCTACCTACCTACCTACCTACCTACCTACCTACCTACCTACCTACCTACCTACCTACCTACCTACCTACCTACCTACCTACCTACCTACCTACCTATATATCTGACATATATCTGACCTATACTTTATCTAATACCTATTCCTATGACTATTTACCTAATATATCAAAAAAAACTAGAAAATGTCACTAAGTATGAATGTGATTTACTTCCGTAACACCCTGATTTCTACAAGATTTATACTGATTACGTTCTTAGTGTCGGTTTAAACGGCTGCTGAGGAGACTAACAAAAGGACAGAACCTGCAATTATTTTGATATTATGTAGTTAAACGAAATCATTCCATGTTTTCTGTGAAACATTCTAGTATCATTTGACGAACATTGCAAACCGTTCTTCAACTGTACTAGCTCTCTGTGCGTGATACAGGCAACCCCGTGCATGTGAACGCCTATAGGGCGTCTTGTTCACTATCATTTGCTCTCTTATAAATGTGAGCAACTTATTAGTGACATGGGAAGTTTAAGTTGTGCCAAGCTGTATTTTATTATATTATAATTTATAGTATAAGTCAGAGAAAAAGAATAAAGTCATTTTGCAATTCTCGAATTATTAACCAAGTGACTTTTACGAATTTTAAATATTCATGGATGAAAATTTTCACTGACACTAAAGTTGAATTAAATATTGTGTATCACTGGCGTCAGCACTCACCTTTAAAGTTCCCGATACTTCCCATGTTTGTAAGCAAAATTGTGTATCGACCCAATTCAAGCCATTCCACCATAAATACTGTTGTTGAGAGGGAGAAAAAGAATACTGAAAACTTCTGGTTTTCATTGAACAGAACCGACCAAAATGTTGCTTTGCTGTTATGCTAAAGTAATCGGAAAGTATCAAAGATGCCGTTAATACCATCGTATTTCTGGCTCTTATTCTCAACTTTTTGACCAACGTTTCGATAGTTCTACACTCCTTATAAACTACCGACATAATTATAAGCCATTAATACACAAATTGCTTTTGTTTCTCTCTTGAAAAGATAGTTTTCTCAAGTTTCTCGCCTTTGCTTCGTGTGTCGCTTGTTCACTTTAGGAAAGCCTCTAGTCTGTGATTGGTCAGTTTTTCCCGCCAATTCGGATATAAATAGTAAAACACGTCATATATGCACGAGATGAAAGTAACTTGGAAAATTCTTAAGATTTAAAAAATCTAGGTCCTTTTTGATAGAGCAATTTTTTATTTCATTTAATCTAAATTGATTCATCCTAAAATAACGATTTTTTGAAAAACGTATTGGTTAAAATAAAATTTTGAGGGGAAAATAATATCAACCTCGTAAAGATTTCTGGGAAAAACATCAGAGTGAGATTTTCAAAATGGCCGACGAAGTAAGTAAGTAAGGGGCATTGAAAACAGCTGATGTTTTCAAATTATTCTCCCTTCTATGAAGAACGCAGAAAGTTGAGTTGGCCGACCGTTTAGGGCTATAGGTTTGCGTTTCTTTACAAAAATATGTTTATTTTGTCCTAGTCTCTCTACCATAATATTAATAATGTTATGTAATCGAAAGGCTTGAGAACGATTTTCGAATTATATAATAAACCATGGAAGTTGAATCAATTTTAAAAAGAGAAGAAGAAGGGAAAGGAGAAAAAATGGCTGAAGAACTAGATCAGGAGACATTAGAACCAGTAGCAAGCCATAAGACAAAGAGCTATGGTATTTCTATTGACTCATCGCGTATCAGAGCAGTACCTGTAGAAGAACAATCCGCAGTGTTGAGAGGATTAGGGATTGATGTATTTAACCAAGAAGAGTTTGAAGAGGGAGTATTGCAGCAGGTCGATGAAGCTATTGCAGCAAAAGAAATGGAAGCACTTGTTAAAAGTTTGGAAAAGCAATTAAAATCTGTAGAGGAAGAAATCAGGTGAGTGATATAACTTGCCCATTTTCCCCACATGGGAGGGTTGAGAAACATGGACTGTACAGCTGTATTATGTTAGGCTATGTTTACATTGGGGTATGGTGACCCTAGATCTTTGGCGTCCCCAGGGGAAGAAAACAGATTTGACCTTCTATTAGTACAGTGACGACCTTAGGAAGTGCAGAAAGTACTCAAGAAGTGAGCAAAGCACATGCCTATGGCTCATAATTCTCATTACACTTCTTCTGTGCCTTCGTTGCTTTGACTATAGTACCGGCTTGGTACTGACTATCTAAGTAAGTGCCAAACTGTACTCAATAAGTGTTAGAAGCACTTACAGATGGCTCATGCTTCCCTACACACTTCATTTAATGTCAATTAATAAATCCCCTATTACTCAATGGATCACAGAAAATGCTGTTTTATTTCTTAACAATAGCATTTAGAGCTGGGCCATAAAGATCTCACTGCAACTTATTCACATATTCTAGGAACACCATCCAAGAGATTGACCAAACAGACAGGATTCTCAAAGGGATTGAAGCATCAGATATCAGTAGCTATGAATCACGAAGACGAGCAGAATCAGTCAGAAGACAACATGACAACAAGGTGAAAAGAAGAATGCTTTAAAGATGATGCTTGTCTATATAGAGCATATTTTTTCCTAAAACATTTGAGTACATACTGGTTAATTTTTTAGTTCCTAAAATACACATTAATTATAGTTTATGAATGATTCTGTTATTGGTGTTAATTTTGGTATCTTTTTTTGTAGTTGAAGCAGTTGAAAAAACTTGAGGCCACACAAAAATCTCTGCAGAATAAGATCGGTCTTGATGGAGAAGAAGAAGAAGTGAAAGCAGAATTTGATGATAAAAAATGTACTGTAGCAGAAGGTATCATATGTTAAAAAACTCATTAATAATTCATGAAGGAAACACAATAGAAATCATGACCGTGAAGGAGGTTTTATATCTGATAAAGATTCGTCTTCATTTGCATAAACTTTAACTTGGATTTTCTCTATCAAACTTGGATCATTTCGTAAAGAATTCAGTACAATATGATAACATTCATCATGAGTTTTTTAAGCCGTTCAATAAACTCGCAGATCGTGTTTTATCGGGTATAAAACCACTCGGCTACGCCTCGTGTTTTATACCTGATAAAACACTCCTGCTCGTTTATTAAACAGTACATAAATGTTAGAAAATTTCTCTCGCCAATGGTCACCTAAGGAATTATGGGTTTCGTCTAGGGGACAAATAAAGTTTTGAAAGTAGAATTTGATGATAAAAAATGTACTGTAGCAGAAGGTATCATATGATAAATGTTAAAAAAACTCTCTCGCCAATGGTCACCTAAGGAATTATGGGTTTCGTCTAGGGGACAAATAAAGTTTTGAAAGTAGAATTTGATGATAAAAAATGTACTGTAGCAGAAGGTATCATATGATAAATGTTAGAAAATTTCTCTCGCCAATGGTCACCTAAGGAATTATGGGTTTCGTCTAGGGGACAAATAAAGTTTTGAAAGTAGAATTTGATGATAAAAAATGTACTGTAGCAGAAGGTATCATATGATAAATGTTAGAAAATTTCTCTCGCCAATGGTCACCTAAGGAATTATGGGTTTCGTCTAGGGGACAAATAAAATTTTGTTACAGTAATGATGTGGATTGATATTAACTGCTCACCACGAGAGAATACAACAAAAAATGAATTAAGACAGCACATCAATCAATTTTACCCATAAAGGAAAGACAAACACATGTAACTCAATATATTCAAGCTTCATTATAGAATAAGGGTCAGAGGTTTGATAGCCACTGCTGTTAAGTGCTGCCCTTGATTTATTGCTAAATAATTATTTTATTAACTCTTAGGGCATGAGAAAGATACTGGCCAAACCAGTATTTTGCAGAACAGACTTCAAATAATGAAAGAAATCGAGCAAGAACGTGAAAAATTGATCCAAACAGGACAAATGACACCTTTTGGAGGGTTTGTCAGTGTGCCTGGTACTTCAAAAACACATGACAAAGACATATATGAGGATGAAGCTGACGAGGTTAATGACAACAATGATGACACAAATGACATTAATATTATTTGTCAATCACCTGTTGAAGTTGACAGTGATGAGTACATCCCTGATGAGCAGGAATTGCATGATAGCTGGTATGACAATAAACCTTCAAGCACCAGAGCAAGCATTAGGAAAGTGAGCAAACCTTCCATGAAGAAGGAGCAGACCATTCCATCTTCAAATGTACGATACATGGAGGATGATGCTGTGGAAATCAAGTCTAAGAAGACAAAAAAGATGGCTGTTGATAGGTTTAAGAGCAAAGCTGTAGATGATGGGGATGATAATTTGTTTAGGAAAAGAATAAGGTACAGTATATGCATATTATTATATGCAAACAAATATAACACTGATGGGGAATAGTGATGATTAACATCATAATGATAAGTTATTAATAGTGCAGCGCAACTTTGACGTCATAAAAACGAAGACAAAGGCAAAATTTGGACAAACAAACTTACAAGTTTCCTTTAGCAGATACTTTTCACAACCGATCTCAGTTAATCTTAGTTTACATGGGTTATTATTGTAACTTTAAGTAAAAATAATAAAATTGGTTTGTATGATCCTTGTAGGGTTAAACAGAATGCAATGTTTGTCCAAATCTTTAAGCTATTTTTAGAATCAGTGCCCTGCGCTATTAATGATAAATTAATGTCAGGAATTGGTGATGATGATGATGATAATAAGCCATGTTAGCAAATAAAGATGATGATAATGCTATTTGTTGAGCGTGGTAACAAACATGTGTTGATAATAATAACGATCGTTCCAGAAATTATCCATACCCCTCTCATGGAGGAATGTTTTTAGACCCCCCCACTCCCTACCCCCAGAAATTCCAATTTCTGTGGATTGGGTAGTAAAATCGCTGACGATATGTTAACATTTGTACAATTTTTTCATAAAGAGTTCTTCTTGTGCTATTTCTTAGACATGAACGAATCCAGAAACTACTGAAAGAGCAAGCTAAACTAGATGCAAATGCTGATAGTGACAGTGAGGAAGAGATGCCAGATATGGAGTTTGACAACAGGATGAAAGTACCTGGGAATATCTGGCACAGACTGTATGCGTAAGTAGTTAGAGTATATATGGGTGTGTTGATATACATGTAAGTTATGGTAATAATCATTGATGATAATGTTTTTTTTGATGCTGATAATGAAGATTTTGGTGGCAGTGGTAGTGTAGAATATAAGGTTTGAAGGACATGTATATGATACACTGGTCATGCTGATGGTCACAATAATGATCATGATGGTGAAGATGAAGGGGATGATTGTGATCATGATCCTGGTGGTGATGATGATGGTGATGAAGATAGTGATGTTGGTGATGATGATGGCATGGAGGATGGTGTTGATGATGGTAATGATGGTAATGATGATGTTGATGATAATGAGGATGATGGCAATGATGATAATAGCAATGATGATACCTCTTCCCAGATACCAGCAAACAGGAATCAAGTGGTTATGGGAGCTTCATTGCCAACAAGCTGGCGGTATTGTTGGTGATGAGATGGGCCTCGGCAAAACCATACAAGTGATAGCCTTTCTGGCTGGACTCAAATACAGCAACATAGGCTCCAAAAAATCCAGGTATTCCATTACAGTTTTCTTATGTGTTCATGTGACCTCAACAAATTTCAGACATTGTGTTCCTGCTACTTAAACGTATTGTGAGATGGGCTTCCTGTGGTTTTCTTCATCTCTAGAAGAAGAATGGTTGGGGTTCCTGTGTCCTCAAGTATCAATGAGTGGGTTAATTTGTCATTAAAAACACAGGAACTGCTTAGTGACTTTCCTGTGGTTTTTCTAACTACTGTATCTGCCTGAAAGTAGGATTGGTTGGGGTCTTAATTTACAATTATTACCATTGACAACTCTTAAAACTCCATTCATATTGACTTAGCCTCACTTCTGAAATCAGAAAACAAAAGCAGAAATCAAAATAACAAAACCGGCAACTCCTGGATTCAAGGCTAAACCTGCATACACTGGAGTTTAAGAGTCGTCATTTGGTTTGGGTTTCTTGTGTTTTCCATTATTCCTACAGTGTCAATGATACTCTTGTCTGTTTTAGGCATATCCTAGGGCCAGTGTTAATCGTATGCCCAGTAACGGTCATGCAGCAATGGGTTGCTGAGTTTCACAAGTGGTCTCCTGAGTTTCGAGTTGCGGTACTTCACGACACTGGTTCTTACCAAGGATACAAGGTAGTTACAGCTGTATGTCTTGTTTCATTTTTGATCTTTTCGTGTTTTGAGTCTCATTCCAGTAATGTATCATTTTCAGACATAAAAATATAATAATGTCCTTCCCCCTTCCTTTGCTCACCTCTAATCTCCTCTACCATGCTCTCCTTACCTTGCTTCACCTAGCCTCACCCCTCCCCTTCTCACCTCTCCTTGTCTCTCTCCTCTCCTCTCCTCTCCTCTCCTCTCCTCTCCTCTCCTCTCCTCTCCCTGCCTTGTCCGGCCTGGCCTCTCTTCCCCATCTCCCCTTGATTCTTATCTATTGTCCTTTTTCTGAATGTGTACTGTGCATTTCTCACATTTCCAGGAAACCTTGGTCAGGAAAATTTGTCAAGCTAATGGAGTCATAGTGACGTCATATTCTGGTGTGCGCATGAATGCTGATTGCTTATTGGCTCAACGCTGGGATTATGTAATATTAGACGAGGGACATAAGATTCGGAATCCGGATGCCGAGATCACCCTTATTTGCAAACAGGTTAGTTTTGCAAGATGGAAAATTAACAAGATGTTTTTACAAACGTAAAAGACTGGCATAAGGTTGTCGGAAGTATCATTTTTAAGTTCATCCTTTTATTGCCCTCACAGTTTCGTACACCCCATCGAATCATCCTCAGCGGGACTCCAATGCAGAATAACCTTCGTGAGCTGTGGTCTTTGTTTGACTTTGTATTCCCGGGAAAACTTGGTACACTCCCAGTATTCATGACGGAATTCTCAGTGCCCATCACAACCGGAGGCTACGCTAATGCCTCTAGTATTCAGGTAAGATAACCTTCACATTTTCAAACTTTATTGATACCCTGAAGCAATGTCTAAGCTGATGTAAGTCAGGGCATGGCTAATTCACAGATCAAACCAAGAAACAACCTCTGGGCTGATCTATGTCAGGGAACGGCTAACTCACAGATCAAACTCTGAAATGACCTCTGCGCTGATCTAAGTCAGGGCATGGCTTAATCACAGATCAAACCCTTAAACCTCTTTGCTGATCTAAGCCAGGGCATGGCTAATTCACAGATAAAACCAAGAAACCTCTGGGCTGATCTAATTCGGTGCATTTTCGGTTTTTGTATAGGAAGAAAACATGGAGGAGAGAGAGAGTGAGTGCTTAAATTGACTCTTTAACAGCTCGTAAAATTAACGATATTTTCCCCTGTCACCACTAATAGGTTCAAACTGCCTACAAGTGTGCATGCGTACTGAGAGACACTATCAATCCTTATCTACTGCGAAGACTAAAGAAAGACGTGAAGATGAGTCTGGACTTACCCGACAAAAACGAACAGGTCAGACCCTCATGCTCTTTATGCAGTATTCGAATTTAAGGTTGACATTAACCTTTGCTTTGTTTCTATGGTAACTGATTTTATCTTATTTCGTAGGTTTTGTTCTGTCGGCTGACGGAAGAGCAGCGTGAGTTGTACCAAGAGTATTTGGATTCTAGGGAAGTCCAGTCAATTTTGGCTGGTAACTACAAGGTGATTAATCTAGAAATGTACTGTGAATGAAATTGCATAATCCACAATGAAATTGCGTAATCCATCGCCTGATTGATGGCGTTTCCACCCTCTCCCCTAGCACATTGCAAAATTTATAGTGTTTTTTATATTTTTAGGTATTTCCTGGCCTCATAATGTTACGAAAGATCTGCAACCATCCCGACTTGACCTCAAAAGCAGGTTCTCTGATCAAAGCCAAGCAAGACAAATTGAAAGCTGAAGAGGGTCTTCTCCAGCCCCCGGACGAGGATGACGGCTACGGGGACTGGAGACGAGGTGGGAAAATGATCGTGGTCGAGGCCCTCTTGAAATTGTGGAAAGCACAGGGACACAGAGTGCTTTTGTTTTCACAGACAAGACAGGTAAATCCTTATCGATTCAAAGAATACCGGCTGATCTGAGAGAAAATGTTAGCAAATCAAAATCGAGAAAATTCGCAAAACTGAGGTTGATAACAATAACACAAAAACTGATGGTTTTACAAAAACTTATGAGTTAAAAATATTTTTTTTAATGCAATGACGGAAAGGTTTTAATTTTTACCAATTTTGCCAATTTTGACAAGCTTCGTGACCCTTCAGTTTTGCTTTGACGTCATTTATGCGTTATTATTTCAGAGCACCAGGTACAACATTCTCACTTATACTTAGCCTGCGTATCAGCCCAAAGGGAAGGGGATTGGGGACTGGGTAAGGAGGGGAGGGAGAACTGGGAAGAGTAAGATGAGGAGGACTGGGGAGAGCAAGGGACGAAAGGTCCACCTATACTTCCTCTCCCCAGTTCTCCCTCCCCTCCCCTCCCCTCCCCTCCCCTTGCCTTTGGGCCTCTACGCAGGCTAACTTATACTTTATGAAAAGCACAGATTGCGTAACGGTGAGGGGGAAAATCAACTTCTAAATTCCAATTCGATAATTTGTTATCCACCGGCTAGTAGGTGCTCCCTCGTAAAACAAGGACAATTATTTTTTTACACAGTGAGTTTGTATATATCTTATAGATGCTGAATATCCTGGAGATGTTTGTGAAATCACGTGGTTATTCTTATCGACGAATGGACGGCAGCACGACTGTATCGTCAAGACAGCCCCTCGTCAACAAATTCAATCAGGTAACTCCATTAGATTGTGTGTATAAATGATCTGTATAACTAACAATATAAACGTACTAAATAGACCATTAAGACGGTGATTCTTTTGGTACTTGCCATCTTAGATGAGATTTGAGTTCGAAATAAATAGTACACTAGACGGTAACGGAGCGCAATTCTACTGGATGGCCAATCAGAGCGTCCTATATGGGTCACCGTGTCGTACCGTCTCAGTACTTGCCGTCCTAGAGCAATATGACTCTAAAACAATAGACGGTTCAGTATTCAACCACTCATGGAGCGCAAGACTTCTGCTTGTCCAATCAGAGCGTCCGAGTCGTTTCGTCTTGTGACAATGTAATGTTCTAGGATTCTGATTAGACCAAAAAATCCTTTCCCGAATATTTCAAATTTCAGGATCCTTCTATTTTCGTCTTCCTGTTGACGACACGAGTTGGAGGAATTGGAGTGAATCTTATTGGTGCAGACAGAGTCATTATCTACGACCCTGACTGGAACCCAAGCACGGACACACAGGCCCGTGAGCGTTCGTGGAGGATTGGGCAGTTGAAGAAAGTTACTATATATAGACTGCTTACGTCAGGATCAATCGAAGAAAAGATATATCATAGGTATGTGACGTTTGGGTAAAGAGTAAGTGATGATAACATGACGGTGATGATGCTGATGCTGATGATTATGAATGATGATGGTGATGACGAAAGTGATGATGATGAAGATAATGATGATGACATGACGGTGATGATGGCGATGATGATGAGTATGAATGATGATGGTGGCTGTGATGACAGTGGTGTTGATGATGAATTAAATGTACTTATGTGCTAGTGAGGACCAAGCTTTAATCAATTATAGATTTTTACTCTAACAGTATTAGTTATGCAATATACAGAAATATCAAAACTTTCTTTCATTATATTTCCTCATTTGATAATTTATATTATTTCTTTGGTGTTTCTTTGAAGGTTGGATAACATTCTTTATAGTTCATGGGTTGGGTTCGGGTGATGGTGCCAAAGGCAGGTAATTACACAATAGAACATCAAGTCCCCTACAAAATGTTCTATTGTGTAATTACCTGCCTTTGGCAAATTGCTTAAATATAAATAATTAATTAATTAAATAAATAAATAATAACTATGACAGTGATGATGATGGTGGTGGTTGTGGTGATAATGATGATGATGAATGATGATGTTGACGATGGTGATGATGATAATAGTAATGATGATAATGAATGATGACGGTTATGATGGTGATGATGATGATGCTGATGTCGGTGATGATGCTAAAAATAATATTAATAATTATTATTATTATTTTCCAAGACAAATATTCAAGCAGTTCTTGACAAACCGAGTGCTGAAGGACCCCAAACAAAGGCGCTTCTTCAAGACCAACGACCTCTACGAACTGTTCACTCTTGATGAAAGCTACAAAAAACAAGGCACGGAAACCAGTGCCATATTTGCTGGCACAAACTGCGAGATTAATGTACGTGTAAAGAAAAAGCGAAAAGCTGTAGACCCAAGAGAATCTGCACAGCCGCTCAAGAAGACCAGAAGCATCGAAAGCCAGAAGAAAAAATCTAAAGCAACGAAAATGGTTACGACTGTGCAGGACGATGGAGGTATAATAGAGTCGTAGTTATCTCTATTCATTCGGTGACATTTTGGAGGACAATGTTGTATCCTACGAAATTACTTTCTTTATCATCATCTTTATCATCCCTTCATCATTATCAAACTCGTCGTCATCATCATCATCATCTTTATCATTATCATCATCATTACCATAATCATTACCATCATCGTCACCACCATCACCTCCATCATCACCACCATCATCATCTTCATCATCATCACCATCACATCATCTTCGCCATCATCACCATCATCATCACCATCATCCATCATCATCATTGCCATCACCTTTCATCATATTCATCATCATCTATATATTTTGTTATTTTTTCAAGGTGCATTCAGTATCGATGCTAGAGATATCATGGAAATATCATCAGCCAAGAAAAATGCTCCAGGAAAAACTAACGATGCAAAGGATACTTCCAAAACACCGTTAGAAAATGAAGAAACGAACAACAAGAAAGACTCGCAAGACCAAAAGCAAGTGAATACTGCTGTGACGAAAATTAATACCAGCGAAGTTGATATCAAAGGCGTTGAAAATCAAAGCAGAGATCTACAAGATAACGTCAAAGGTATGTTAACAGCAGTGATAAACGATGGTTCATCACGTGATATTGGAATCACGTGTGCCGCTCGTGATAATCTTCTTGAAGAGGAAATGACGTCGAGTAAGCCAATAAATGACGCGACGTCGAGGGAACCTGTACCGGAAGTGACGTGGAGTAAACCAGTGCAGGAAGTAATGTTGGCGCAACCAGAACAGGAAGGGATGTCAAGTAAATATATACAGGAAATGACGTCAAGGCCGTCTACATCAGGAGTGATTGGAGAAAAGCAAAAGAAGACAAGGAAAGTTAAAGCTTCGTCAATGAGTGACAAAGAGTTGAGAAAACAACTTAGGTTGAAAAAAGAGAAGAAAAGACACAAAAAGAAAGGAAGTAAGTGGATTTCAGGAATTGTTAACGATATTCTTGGTGATTGCGTCTTGACGGGATTCTATTGTTATGCCATCTAACCACACGCAGTCCAAGCTGTATTGTGGGTGCCGGCACAAGTGTGCAAAGCCTCTATTGCTGCCGTTGTTGTTTGAGGTGTTGGTATTGGCGTTGGTATTGTTGTTGTTGTTGGTGTTGGTATTGGCGTTGGTGTTGTTGTTGTTGGTAGTGGTGCTGTTGTTGTTGCTGCTGGTGGTGGTGGTGCTGTTGTTGTTGCTGGTGGTGTTGGTGTTGTTGTTGTTGCTGCAGTGTGGTTGGTGTTGTTGATGCATGTGCTGTTTTTGCATTCTTATCTATATACATCGACATTTCTAACGAGAGTCTTGCTTTAACAGAAATTGAAGGGCAAAATATCGATAACCTTGACTATCACGAGGTCTTCCATGACTCAAGTACAACTGACCTGGAAGACCAAGAACACAACCGGGGAACCCAAAGTGAAGACATGATATTAAAGACTTTATTTAAAGATGGCGGTGAGTCTAAGATACCGCTATTTACCAAGTTAGTTTACCCATTTTAGGTCACGCGTTGACAAATGCTTACAAACGTATTTGTAAATATGATGATAAAAAGACGTCTATTCCTGTTCCCCATTATCCGACAACACATAATTTACTTTCTGTATACACTGGTACCTCTATTAAGTGGAAACCTTTTGGACTCCTTGCCTGATGGCCACTAAATAGAAGTTTGTTTTATAGTAAACACAGTGGTACCTCTCAGGGTATCCACTGAAAAGACAGTGAATTTTCCCCAGGTGTCCACAGTGTATTGCGACATGACGTCATCATGGACTCCGGTAACCCTGACTACACGTTGGTTGAGACAGAAGCAAACCGTGTAGCCAAGCAAGCAGTGATGGCGTTAAAAAAGTCCCGCCAAAAATGTCTTCGTGCAAGCGCTGGTGTTCCTACTTGGACGGGTGTGTCTGGGCTCTCGGGACTGACAGAGACGGCTGCTAAGCCAAGGTTAGAAGTTTATAGTTTCTTGTGAATTTTCTTCCTCCATTTCTCCATTCATCCTCTTTCTTGCTCCCTCCCTTTCTTCCTCTCTCTCCTTTCCTTCCTCCATTTCCTTCCTCCTTCCCCTTCCTTTATTCCTCGTCCTTCCTCCTTCACTTTCGGCCTTTCTCCCCTTCCTTTCTTCCTTCCTTCCTTCCCTCCTTCCTTCCTTCCTTCCTTCCTTCTTCCTTTATTATTTCTCTCCCTCCCTCTATGTACGCCTACCTGCCTCCCGCACTCTCATTTTCCTTCCTTTTTTCCTCTTTTACACTACATGTATATCTTTTTTGCTTCCTCACACTTTCTTATTGTGATTCATTTTTTAGACCGAAATTTGGGAAACGTAACACGGCTTCAGCTTCACCTAAGGTATGAACACACTCAGTAGTTTTTCTTTTATTGATTATTGTTACTTTAAAACAATAAGTCTACTCTCATTCTCGCTTGGAATAGAGGGAAAAAATTCCAGGAGTTTAAAAGTAGTCACCTCCGCCATCTTGACACGGACAGTTTTCCTATAGCCGACTAAATCAGTAAAACAAAAACTTTTATCGAAGAATGCTGTTTTTAATTTTTTTCCCCTAAACATTCAACAGCCTCCAAAGAAAAATAAACCCGACGAGCCGTTATTCAGCGGAGCAGTTATGGGTTTGCGAGAAAATAAAGACAGTGAATCCGATTCCGTGTCGTCCAATCAGCTCCTCGCAAAGATGCGAGCAAGAAATAATATACTACCCGACGAGGAGGCTGGCACTAGTACCGACATTGCCGAGACCGAGCATGATGGTTTGTTAGCAGAGATAACTCAGTTTGTGTTGTCAGGGGCAACGGTACCAGGCCAGGCTACGTCTCAGGAAATCGTCGAGCGATTTAAGACACAGCTACCCCAGGAGAATTCCTCGGTTTTTCGTGCGATGCTTCGTCGGATCTGCGATTTTTCTCGAGGGAACAACAAAAGAGGAGTTTGGAAATTGAAAAGTGAATTTTTGTAAAAACTTCCTTCTTTGTATATAGTTTTGTTAAATTTATTACTCAGTCGTATGGAAAATAATATGTACAAGACAAAATAAGTAGGTTGTTTACTCTTACCCTAGATTAAACTTTGCCCGTAAGAACGAAAAAGAAACGTTCAAATTAAGTCTTCAACCAATATATTATCTTAATTCTCAATGACTCTCCTCAGCAAGAAATCTTGAGTGAATCTTTCTCCCTTGAAAGTCTTTCAAAACCTTTGAACAGACTCGGTGGAAAGCTAGACAAGCTGGATTTCCTCCTGTTCCTTTTCAAATAGCGAACAACAACTCTTTTTATCGATGACAGTTTGTTGTATAATTTCTGAATGAGAAGAAGCATTGGTAGAAAGTATACTTCAATTGAATTTGCTGTTTGTCGAAAATCCAACTAATCAAAACGGCATTTTTTTATTTATAAGTTCATGATGCTTCCTTTGATTGTCCTTTTTCAAGACTTCGATCAAGACGGCTTTTATGAAAAGCTTTTTACGTCTATTGGATTCATGTGTCTCCTCAAAAGGCTAACAAAAAGGCTATTTCTTAATGGAGTTTGAAGTGTTTGAAGAACACGTAAGTTGCGTGTTGTTGTGTCTCCAGAAAGCTTCCTGTCTCTACAAGTTTTGGAGAAAAATAAAGTTTGACGGGTTATTTTATAGGAAGCTTTTAGCTTTCCGTTTGAGTCGTCATCCGGGGTAAAATAGCTTTCCAAGTAGCAATACGAACATCTTCAAACTTCAAACAATGAAACAGAGGATTGACAAATGAGTTGACAAACAATAGCAAAACTCCAACGCTCCACAACTTGAGACTAGGCACAGAAACGAAATTGAATGCAATTACAGCTTGACTCGATAAATAGGGCGTGTAGAACACGATGTATATTGTCAGGATGTACGCTAGAGTGATGACAGATTTTCTGTACCGGGAAATGTTAATTGATGAATGATTAGGTTGTGAAGTCATTTGGCTTTGTATTTGGTTGTGATGGTGTCGCAGGATGTAAAATATCTTAAGGTAGCAGTAACCCATCAATAACATGAACAACAATATCCCTAATGACGTTGCTAAGCTGTACACCATTCGACCAATCAACAAAAGGAGCGCTAACATCAACGACATTACCCATAACACCATGCAGACGAAGACTGTTCTCGTGTTGGTTACCATGGTAACGTAGGTCAGGTGTAGGCGCAACGCGAGGTATCGGTCCACCGTAGCAGCGGTTACCATACAGAAAGCAGTCCCACAAAAAAACGAACAGACGGCGTAGGAAAAGTATGCAAAAAAGCATACCAGCTCGTTGACATGGTGATAGAGTTCCAGAACTTTCCATGCTATGGACAAAGGTATTCCAAGAGAGGAGAGACCAATGTTCGAGACTGCAAGATTACTCACATAGATGTTTTGGGGTGTATGCAAGGAGGTTGAGCGAATGATGGCTACGAGAATGGCTGTATTCAAAATTATAGACGGTACGATTGAAATACTGCTAACAACTATTACTGCTATGGTGTAAGAAAATACATCATCTGCAAGGTTGTACCATTCCGTGAAATGGCTGCACGAAAAGTTCTCCATTTAAGTGTTTTTGCTTGTTCACTTCCTCCAAAATATCTTTGTTGATTAAGGATTGGTTGCAATTTAGCCGGGATTGGTAATGTCGATTTTCGTCGTCGTCTTCCGCCTTTCAAAATCACTTCAACTAACAAGAACTAACATTAACTTTTCATTCCCCTTGGATGAGAAAAACATTCCTTGTTATTTTAACGTTCAAATATTTTCCTCGATATCCTTACCTTCTTTGTAATTTGTATTCTCTGCTCCAGATCGAGCCAATTCACCTGTGCCGTATCATCAGGGAGTTTTCAGTGTCTCTTCAACTGGGTTGGTCTAAATAAATATTAATCAGAGTGAAGCCTCTCTTATCGCCTTCAAATATTTTATGTTGTCACCTGCAGCCATTCGAAGTGGAGGTGACAACATGCAATAAATACTTTGAATGATAACGCGCTTTTTCGATACGCTCTATAACAGGTCAACTCTTTCTAGATAAACAATTCAATGCGAAGCCAAACTAATAGTCCAATGTCTGTTTAACTGAAAAAAACAGAGATATCATGCAAAACGGATAAATAAGTTTCACCTGCCTGCCAGTACCAAATAAATTATTCCTCTAACCATTAGCCTTCCTAGAAACAATCAAATGAAAAACAATATGATTTCTACGGTTCTTCGGTCGCGTGCTGGTACATTTAACTACAGAGCACTTAACGTGTGGTTCTTGTTGATGTTAGTAGTAAATGCGAAGATGAGGAGAAGAATGAGAAATATAATCAATGGAAAATATTATAGAAAAAAACATTGAAATAGGAACTTCTTCCCTTGTTTTGCACTGCGCATTCGTCTGCTCATGCAACTAAAATGATAGAACTAACAAATTTTAGGCATTTTTCATTCGGAAACTAAATAAGGAACATAATCTAATCCAATTTTCTCTTGTTTGAGTAGAGAAAAATGTATTACGATTTTTATCTGATTCGCCCCAGTCTCCACTCGGAAAAGTGTCAGTTTTCGACTATTTTTAGATGTTTTTTTAAGATAAATCCAAAACGAGAATGGTGACCCCCATTTTTTTATTTCAGATTTTCGATAAATACGATGCTCGTCATTTTATATCAAAAAATGAAGGAAAGTTTATTGAATAGATTTTGAAATATTTTGATGGGAATAGTTGACATGTGCTATTATGACGTTCGTAGAGGCGCACATACCTGCATTTTTCACTAATAGTTCAAGAATCCTAGTCACCCAAGACCATAATTTGATGGATTTAATAGTATAGATTATCTAGTAAACTTTAAATTATAAGTATGTTTTGTTGTATAAAAGTACTTTTACTGACTGTGAATAAAGCTTCTTGATTACAGCTTTCGGTTGCTACCGCGTTTCACTATAAAACCCATAAATTGACATATTCGGAGAGCATCTAGTGAAAAAACGAGAATGATTACCCCATCTTTTTATTTCCGTTTTTAAATGTTTCAGGACAAAGTTATTGGCAAAATTTCTTTCAATAGAATTGCCTAAATAAAAAATGTAAGTGAAACTTCCTTACTTTAATGACTTGTCAATAGACAACTTATCATTGACCAATGGTAAGTCATTCATAATTTCTTTTTTATTAGCCTGAGGGCCAAGGATATTTGTTCATATGGCCTTCCAGTTTTAATTAGGAAGTGTAGTAAACAACGGCTGTAAACCTACTGTACTTTTCCAGTAAAAACAGGTTTTTGTCAAGTACGATTTTGTACATGCGTCATGGAAAAGAGCAGGGTTGTTTACTGTTCAAACAATCACTTCCTAAGCCTTCTTCTGATCTCTTGTTTAGAATGATCTAGAACGAGCACGTCGGCAAAGCTGTAATATGAATATCATGTCTTAATAAATTATTATTATTTATTGTTATTAATATTATTATTATTAACTAAATGACTTTTTTTTAAGCTTATGCCAAAAATGGCGCTCTACTAATTTTTAGACGGCTTGAATGATCTAGAGTTTTGCGCGCTGTGATTGGTCGAGCAACAAATCACCTGTCGAGTAGTTGTTTTATTTTAAAATTTTCCCCCAATTTTGATCTTTATTTTCTAACATTTTTCTGATATATTGGTCATTAATGTAAAACCAAGAGAATATGAACTAAGAGATGGAATCCCCGTGCCCCATCATGTGCACAGTTTGATGTTATTTTTAGAATCTATTCTAAAAACATCATCCAATGATATCATTTATTTGATCGTTTGATCGCGCTCTACGCTGTTTGCTAACGTTTTCTTGTGCTTTTCTTATGTTAAAATGGTCAAATCTCCCTCAAGATGACGATGTAGGTCAAAAGCTTTGGAAAATAGATGTAAAAATATTCCATAAATTTGAACAAATTACTACTTCAATTTCCTGTCATATTTGCTAAACTTTCGACGTGCACATTCATATTCAGGGCAGAGTCGAAATAACGGAAAAACCCCAAAACGTAAGCAAATAGCGTAGAGCGCGCGCAGTAAATGCGCGTGCAGAAAAACAAATGGTTTAAAAATAGCATCAAACTGTGCACATGATGGTTAAGGCCTATTTACACGGCACGATTTGCCGCGCGCGACTTGACGTATACGGCAAAATCAGCTCAAAATCGGGTCGTGTAAATGGTCCTACGACAGACGTACGCGGCCTCAAGTCTTGTCGTAGCATTTTAAACTTTGGCTTAAAACCCTACGACATGCCGTAGGAAAATGACGTAAATATGACGATTTTGACCGAGATTGGGACTGAAACTAGTTGATTCCAAAACAGATTCCAAATGGCGGATTTCCATGAAAACGTCTTTACCGGTAATTAAACACGAAGTGCAAAAATACTGAATGATCTCATCAAATAACAAGGTAGACATGATTATTTACTGCACTTCACAACTGTGTATAGTGGCACTTTTACAAGAAACATTTGCTGTAATGACGAGTAAATTGCTCGCGTTTTTTTCGTGTCCGTGCGACAAGTTGTGCTCGTGTAAATGGTACCAAAATTTGTCGTATACGTCAAGTCGCGCGCGGCAAATCGTGCCGTGTAAATAGGCCTTTACAAGGCTATATAGGGGAGATTCCTTCTCTTCGTTCATTTTCTTTTGGTAAAACGCATTGAGAAAATGTGAATTGCGCTCTAAAAGCACCCCATTATTATTTAATATTAGTTGTAGGTTTGTAATGATCCTAAATTTTAGAATTTCTTTTTTCACTGACCAGAATTCCTACTATTTATACGTAAATTGAACTTCAAGTCAATAGTTCCTTTCCTCATGATTCATTACCTGCTCAATTATTCAATTCTGTTTTCCTTCCTTCAGTGACAAGTGAATGTCATATTTCAATGAAAAGTATAATACCCTTCACCGAGAAGCAGAATATTTTCCTTTCATAACAGAAAAATTTCAAGTGCTTGACTCATCTCGAAAAACCGCATATCCTCTTTCAATTCATATTTTCATTTGACAGATATTTCTTCGGATTATAATAATAATATCTGAATAAATCAAACCAATAGAATATGAATACTTCTTATTCTCTTGATCAAACTGAACCGAAATCCTTGTCCTTGCTATTAGGTTTCTTAGTTCCTCATGTTCAGGAAAATTTTTTTTTTACTTAAGTTAGTTTTTTTAACATTTATAAACTAGAGGGCGTTAAGTAACATTCGACCGATAATTCAATTTGTAATGACCTCCGGTCACTTGAATGCGCGCTTTGCAAGAACAGGACCACAAGAATAAAGGCTTGAGCTGTAAACGAATCATCCAACCACTTATTCAGTTTTCAATCACCTCCTAATAAAAAGGAAAAATGCATTTATCATTACGGTTGTTACCCATTTCAATCCATTTCCGAACTTTTAAAAGGTCTTCTCGAAAGGTAGGTCAGTTTTGTTCTGGTTCCTTGGTGCTATAACTCTACACCGGATGGTGATATAGCTCTACACCTGTCGTCTCAGATATTGCACAGAAAGACGAAGGCGGCGAAGCAAATATATCATGCCGGTCCACATGGGTGCTAACTCGAGTTGTTTCCACTTTACCGACTGGTTAGCGCTTGGAACGGTGTCCACACCTCTGTACGCTTCCATGATGGCGATAAATTGCATTACGATTATTCCTGCTATTTTACTGAATGCGTTAATCGTTGTCACAATTTTTAAGACGCCATCTCTGAGAGCATCACCAAGCATGGTTATCATTTGCAACATCGCCTTGTCTGACCTGGTAGTTGGAATACTTGCACAGCCAATCTTTATCGCCTGGATTACACTCGAGTATTTCGATAAAACTGATTGTAATTGTGCTTTAGCAGTATCCTTTGGCCTCTCATCTACTTTATTTGCTGGTGTTTCGCTGTTAAATGTGACTACATCGAGTGTAGATCGTTATCTTGCTCTCTACTTTCATCTGCGTTACCTTAACATCGTCACAACCAGGAGAGTTTGCATTATGTGTGCTGTCAATTGGCTGGGTAGTGCTGTTATATCTTTCAGCTGGATTCCTTTTGGTTTTATTAATTATAATTACATTATAGCTACCTCAATGGCAGTATGTATACTTATTACCATATTTTGCTACACTCTTGTTTTCAAGACCCTCAGACGACACCAGCGTCAAATCCATACTCAAATGATGAGTAATTGCAAAGAGGACACTACTCTACCCACGAATAATCTCCAGAACTTCAAACGCTTTAAAAAATCTGTTTTCATTGCGTTTAGCATCTTTGGTGCTTTTCTGTGGTGCTACCTACCATGTTTGTGTACTCTTGTCTCCATAGCAATGAAAGGATACTCTCTTTTACTTGTGAAAGCTCTGAAGTTTTCGGTGACTGTGGTTTTCGTAAATTCAGCTCTGAATCCTCTGTTGTTTCTGTGGAAAATTTCTGATCTTCGTCTAGCACTTCTTAACATTTTCTCAAAGTTGTTTCATTAAAAAACCCACCCCTCCCCTCCCCCAAAAATTTTTATCTAACTTTCTCAGTGATAATGTCGTCCTTAAGGATTTGCATTCCTCTGATCAGCGGCAAGCAACGTTTCCTGCTGACCTGAAGGAATACAAGTTCCCCAAGCGAGGGGAGGCGGTGGGGACTTTATTAATTATTGACCTTAGTATTTGTATTCATTTTCTCTCGTTTTAATTAACAAAGTGTGTTAGATCTTAAGCATCATGTTTTTAGTCAATTGGCTTTCACTGTTTAATTTGAATTCGGGGCGTTCTGAGGGCTGTCGATGGCGGCCATATTGAAGTACGTCCTGCAATCACATGTCGATTTGTTCCTTTTAGATTTTAAAATTCTATCAAAAAGTATTCATTGGTTTGATGGGAAAAACAATTAGATTAAATCTTAAGATAATCAGTTAATTCAGTGCCGTCTTCAAATGAAACAGAAGCAGTGCACCAGTTTGACCGATCTGTTCGGCCCCGTCAAGAAATGTTCACAAAATCAGTATGAAAATCATGATTTTTGTCCAAAAATCACATTCCAAGTGATTTAATTTTGAAACCAATTTGGGAATTAAGTTCGTTATTTTGTGAATCAAACAGAATTTTTTGGGGAAAAATAAAAAAATTCCATTCTGTTTGTATAATACGCTTCAAGCTCTTCTTCTCTGACTTCTTTAACACTGTCACCTGCTTAAATAAGTAAACGAACAGGAATGATGTTGACTCATTCCTCAAAACCTATACATTGCCTTGTAAGATGTAGTTACAAATCGCATCTGTTCAGTAAATTTTGACAATCATCATCTCACTCAATACCAGCAAATTATTCAAATTTACTAGGAGTAAATACTTTTCATATCGAGTTTTGACGAAGTTAGACGTCCTGTCGCCTGGTTTAAGCCATTCGCATTTCAAGCCTCAAGTTCCTCTTTGACTGAAATTTAAGCTCAAACAAACGATAGTTTATGAGCCCGAGGGAAAAAATCAGAAAGCTTTGTTCTTAGACCTTTTCGCCGCAGCGGTTAGATAAATATTCAGAAAGTGGTGCGTTCTGACTGGACTGACCGAAGCAAAAAGCAAAGGGCCAAGTTGTTTGAAGCGTAAGTACTGGAAAGAACAGTGTTTTATAATTTTACATTATTCTCAAATACAAACCTGCTGAATTTGGAAGAAACTCTTCTGACGCGTTAAACGATTGCATTTCGTTGTCATTCAAGGGGCTTCCATTACCTGTGCCCTTTATCGTTGAAATACCTATTCCGGTAAAATCATTTAGAAATTTTGGAAAACGAAAAAGAAAGACAGCCACTTTTTTATAGTTTTTAAGAAAATCGGTTTTTTTTCTACGTTCCATGATTTTAAAGTTCTGATACCAGCTGAAGTGTAGCGGAGTAGTAGTCGTTTCTCAGTTTACTAGGCGGAATTGTACCCGACAAAGATAAAAACCTCAATTCTTTTTTAGTTTCTGCTAGCGTAAAATTGAAACCGTTTTCACCTCAAAAAGGAGACTGTAGAATTTCCTAATAAACAGGGTTTTTTTTGGTTTTTCTTTCGTTTGATTGCTAAAGATTTGACGTGTTTGTCCGACAACTAATAACAAAAGGTATTCTTGATATCATGAAGGCTGGAATTGTTTTCAAAAGATTCAAAATTATAATTTTTACAACACAAGACAAAAAGAGTGATTTAGACTTGAACGATAAAAATATAACGGACATTAAATATTTTTGTTTTATTCATTCATTAATTTTTAAAATTGTTTTTTGTCTTCGTAGCTGCATTTTTAAGTCAACTGACATATGAGTACGAGTTTTGCCATCTGCTTTGACATTTATATCCAGTTTTAGTAAAAAGCAAAGCTATAATGATAAAGCATGGAAAGAATCTAAATTCCTAAATCTCTGGTACTGACCACAAACTCAGTGTTAGCCGGTTATAGTTTTAACATTGTCCCTTAACCCAGTTTCGATAAATCTGTAATTTTGATCCTCGCGTATAACATTTCTCCCTCAATAGTCTTTATATTTTTAAAGCTTGAAAAATAATACATAAAGGATGCAGAAAAACATCTTGGCTTTCAGTCGTATTGAGAATTCGAAACTTTTATCGTATCTGAAATACAGACTGTATGCTTTTGGGATAGCAGCTAGTTTTGATCTTTCTAAATTTACTTTCGTCGCGGTTCTAATCTAACACTATGATGTTAGATTTCATATATTGGGTAAGCGTATATTTAATCTCGTAGTTTACTTAAGAAAAATTAAACTTCAAAAAAATTGAAAAAGAGTGAAAATGAACGACTATCACTTTAGCGAAATAATTAGGATTTTCATTAAAGATGTGCTGCCCAGCAGTCAACATAGAATCGTAATGAAATAATCTTGAAGATCATTTTGTTTTTTATTTCACCAACTGATCATTTGTTAGTATTCAATTGGTGGGAGATGATTTTTAATTTCCATAAAGAAAGGTCTTAAAATGTACTAGTATCTTTTACTTAGTCTCGGCAAATTGCACTATTAATAAAGATCTCCCGGCTTGTAATGAATCTAAAGATTTATTACGATGGTGAACTAATTCTTCGACATGATTTTCCATAGAATCATTACAATATGAAGTCTGAATCCAAATTTGAAAGGGACGAGCAGGTTTTCAGGCTTATCAACGACCTGTTCGACTTTGCACAGCCACTCATAGTGAAGGATCTTTTAGGCTTCGGCAATTAGCAGTTATAGCCTAGTTGACTCAAAGCAAAAACTTCTCAATCAAGAATTTGGAGGATCAAATCAACTCATGGTAGAGGAAAACCAAGATTCGCTTTAAATCAATCCACTACAAAGCGTTTTGCAATGCGTTTCAAAGCATGGTACGAATCCCTTACACTGAGTCCCAAAAGGAATTGTTTTGTCCCCAGAACAATTTTTGTAGGAAAGCAATGCAAGTCTACCAGGGGCTGATCCACGGGAGGGGTGCCGGGGATGCGCACCCCTCCCTGGTTCGACTTTGTGCCCCTACTTGGAAGATAACCAACACTGATTTTTCCCTTTGATTCTAAGGGGTGCACCACTTCCTGGGTTGACTTTGTGCGCAGCACCCCTCCCTGAACAAAATCCTTGATCCGCGGTTACCTTAAAAAGATGGCGCATGTAAAGGGGACAATTAAATAAACCATTTCACAGATTCCGCGGCTCAACCTCTGCCACGTCAGCGTGTAATATATTATTTAGAAGTTGCCTACAACCTGTGAAATTTTTAAGTGTTTCAATTGTTCGTTGATATATAAATCCCTTCCATTACTGGTAGTCAAATTCTAAACAATAATTATACGCTGACGAGGCTAAGGTTGAGTAACAGGATCCGTGAAAAGGCCTATTGCGCACAAATGTGGAACAATCCCTTTTTTCCAGACCTTTCTTTGGCAATATTTTTAAATTTTAATAGTGGCCTCAATCAGTAAGAAAAGCCAAAAGGTAATCTATTAAATTTCCTAAATTCGCCAGTAATACCTGGCTTCGGAGTTTACGGGGGACGACAAAGGACTGCGTTTGACATGGCATAGGAAAGCCGATTGATTATAGTCGTTTAAAATCATTTAGCTCACTGCCCTCTAGGGGACTTAGTTTATCTAATGCACCTAATGACATAACTATAATGCACTCTCATGCATGTATATCCATCATACTGACTCCCTACTGACCCCCTGGGGGGCATCTTTGTCTAATGCACTCTAGAGGTATTGTGTGTCCATCATACTGACTCCCTACTGACCCCCTGGGGCCAACTTTGTCTAATGCACTCTAGAGGTATTATGTGTCCATCATACTGACTCCCTACTGACCCCTTGAGGGTCAACTTTGCCTGATGCACTTAAGAGGCATTATGTGTCCATCATTCAGTCCCATCATACTTACTCACTGCCCCTGGGGGTCAACTTTGCCTGATGCACTCTAGAGGTATTATGTGTCCATCATACGGTCCCATCATACTTACTCACTGCCCCTGGGGGTCAACTTTGCCTGATGCACTCTAGAGGTATTATGTGTCCATCATACGGTCCCATCATACTTACTCACTGCCCCTGGGGGTCAACTTTGTCTGATGCTCTCTCGAGTTAATGTGTGTTCATTATACTGACTTACTACCCCGGGGTCATATCACTCGAGAAGTAATGTGTGAACTTCATCACGACTAACAGCGTTGATATTTACTTCAATCACAGACGCCTGAGCTCAAAGAAGGCAAACAAAGACACCGATCGAAGATGGGCGAAACTGGAGCCCTTCATGGAAGCCAAATCACAATATTTCGAGTCCTATTCTCCGTTTTCGTCATATTGAATATCTTAGGAAACTCACTCGTCATCATCACAATTATCTGCAGTAGACTTCTCAAAACACCTATGCACTATCTATTACTTAACCTCTCCATCGCTTACATCATCGTAGCCATCTTTTATATCCCGCGATACGTCATCTATGACCAAAGAGTTTACCCTGACAATAAAATGGCCGCGGATTTCATGTGTAAATTTTTGACCGAAGCAAGTCTGTCATGGGTGGGTCTGCAAGCGTCAGTGTTTACTCTAGTAACCATTGCTTTCGAGAGGTATTTCGTTATTGTTCATCCCCGAATCGCGCTGGGAAGATTCACCAAAGCGACGCTCATTCGAGTGATAGTAGCGTGCTGGGTGTACTCCTTTCTCCTGACTATGGCTGAGTTTATTTACTACAGTTACGACAAAAAGAAAAACCGCTGCGTCTTCACCTGGTCAGAAAAAGTGAGAGAAGCCAACGCGTACATTTGGTCCTTCACCTGCGGGATAGTCCCGATTCTCGCAATGGGGCTTCTCTATGGAAGGATTCTTCGCGATATTCATGTGCGCTGGAAGACAGAGACAGCAGTTTCCAGAAGAGCACTGCTGAGATCCAGGCGACGGATGACGAAGACTGTCATCATACTGGCCCTGGTTTACACCATCTTCTGGCTGCCAAATCTCGTAGTCTGGATCCTTGGTCCGGGATATAAAGCATACGGCATCCTACTTGCCTGTACTCATATGTGTTTGCTCTTGAGCGGCTGTACCATACCTTTTGTCTATATTCTCCAAGATGAACAGTTTCAACTCGGTTTGCAGGACTTGTGCTCAAGTCATAGCAATAACAGAGTACAAGATTCCACTCGTGCGGATGAGGATAAACAGCCCAATGAGGAGGACGCAAATGACGAGATGATGAAGAAAGTGCGATTCGCTGCGCCTTTTGTCCTGGTACCAAGACTGGAAATGGAGCAGCTAAACCAGTCATAGAGAAAGTGCTTGAAAGGATTTTTTAAACAATCCTAGAGTACCGGTTTTCAAGACAGCCATGTTCTAGGACAACGCCAATTCTCAGTTCGTACGTCATGGTGGGCCGGACATATTGTTGTTACATGTCACGGTGTGAGAGACCCTGGGAACGTGGTTAATACTGCCAACAAGTCACTGAATGCGTCACGCAAATTAAAAGAAAAAGGGGTCGATAATTTAGTATATATATATATGTATGTATAGATTCATTTCTTGATTTGATTTCTTAGTACGAAATCTTGTTCATGTTTTCTTGTGTTTTTCAAAAATATATGAGCCAACAGCGTAGTAGAAAAACAAACGATGACAAATATGATTCTAAAAATAACATCAAACCGTGCCTATGATGGTTACAAGTATGAATACCAAAGATTCCGTCTCTTAGTTCATTTTCTCTTGATTTATCTTAATAAACATTGATGTGACGATCAAATAATCTGAAAAAAATAGCATTTCGAGACATGTAATCTCTTTCTCAGTCTTTATTGGTGACGTCAGTATTTATTATTAGCCATTCCAAGGTTGCGAAAAACTGGGGTCGAGTTTTCATGGGACTACTTTAAGAGACGAAATAGATGCCATCTTGGGAATATGTCCCCTATAACAGCCCCACAATGCACTGCAACGTCAACTTAACCCAGTTTTTCCTCCAACTCTTAATAGTTTATTTATTGGGAGGGCCTGGAACTGCGCTAGAATCCGGAACAGCGGGACAGACATTAACTTCTGCGGCTGTGAAGACTGAATTATATAGATCATATCTTTTAGAGATGGTTACCGTGTAAATAAAATTCTGCATAAGCAATAGAAAACTTTTTCCGTGTTTACATAGCCTGATAGCAACACGAGGGGAGGTTGGGAGAATTCGAGACAGTTATGCAAACCCGAGACGTAGTCGAGGGTTTGCATAACTGTCGAGAATTCTCCCAACCCCCCGAGTGTTGCTATCAGGCTATGTAAACACGGAGAAAAAAGTTTTCTATTGCTTTTATAAAATAAATACTAAGGGAAAACATTACCGCTTGCAACGAAAATAAATCTTTATTTGAATTTGAATCTCATATCAAAATACGAATTCTCCATACATCACGAACTTCGATCGTTAGCCAATCAAATTTCGTGTAATAAACGTCAAAGAGACAAATGTGAAGCGAGAAAGAATCGCTAGCTATTTTAAACATTTATCACTTCTAAAGCCTTAAAACAAAAACAAAGAAATGTTCAAAGATTGAAAAGAAATCTTAATAAAAGATTTCAGAATTGATTATCTTCACGAAAGTGATCAAAAGTGGATAACAAGTGTCACTGTGAAGGGAATTCTCGGTTGAAAGAAACGTGGTTTTGCTCAATTTGACAGCGAGAAAAATATGGCAGCGAAGTTGATTGTTTCGTCTTGCCTCGAGAACATATTTTGTGGAGCTGAAGAGCTATCGCTGGAAAACGTTTGAAGCTGCTGACTGTTTCCTTGAAATACTTGTATTCTTTATCGGGCGGTGCACTTAAATCATGAGAAAGCACGTCGCTAAACAACCGAAGCTGTCCTGACGGAGGACTTGTGTTGTAGCACCTGAGGGAATTCTCTTTGCGGTGACCAACGAGAGATTGTCATGATATTACGATCAGAAAGACCAGCATGAGACCATAGGGTTATCCCTGTGGCCCTGACACAAGTCAAAATTGGAACTTCGTCTTCAGAATATATTTTTGGGGGCGTTTTATTCCTCAAAAGAAACTGTAATTTTTTTAATTTTTGAACTTGTACCGGGAAAACACGAAAGTTGTGACGTCACAACTGTGTTTACATAGCCTCATGCAAACATGGCTATCAACCAATCACAGCGTGCGTACTATTTAATTTATTTTATAAATTGTGATGTTATGACTTCTTTTCTATTTAATAGCCCTAGCTGGAGGATTGTCTAAAAATCAATACGGCGCCTCACCTCCTGCGTATGTCTCTGACAAGGGGTATTGTTTTGGAAGTAATTAAGAACTTTCACTCCTGATTTTAAGTAGTTGTGTCCCTTTTATTTGTTTATTCAATTTCCCCTTGCCCCGCATCAAACGATCGCAAGAGAAGAAGAGAGCTTTACATTTTGTCCCTTGTGTTCGTGCTGTGTCCCACCCCCACCCCCCCCCCCCTCCCTTCTCCCTTTCTGAGAAAACACTATATAAAAATACTTTGTTTATTACTGGGATACCTGTGGTATCAAAGTTATAAAATGTCTCTTTTTTTTCTCCGCGACAACATGACAAAGTTGCGCAATGGTACCCAGGGGTCTTCATACCCAAGAGACCTTTGCGGGCATCTTCTATCACATCATATCCATAGTCCAAAACTACACCATTTTGATTATGATGTAGCAACGAGAAAAACAAACGATGACAAATATGATTCTAAAAATAACATCAAACCGTGCCTATGATGGTTACAAGTATGAATACCAAAGATTCCGTCTCTCAGTTCATTTTCTCTTGATTTATCTCAATAAACATTGATGTGACGATCAAATAATCTGAAAGAAAATAGCATTTCGAGACATGTAATCTCTTTCTCAGTCTTAATTGGTGGCGTCAGTATTTATTATTAGCCATTCCAAGGTTGCGAAAAACTGGGGTCGAGTTTTCATTGGGTGTTAAATAAGCTCCAGCATACAAGCATATTTGGCAACCCAGTGCATGCTCCAAGAGCGTCATGTTCCATATGTTAGATCGTTATTATATTATTTTTATTACTAGTATCATTTTATTTTATTTATCCTGTAACATATTAGCTTTGAAAAGCTCTACTGGAGAAAGATAACAAGTAAATATATATATATATATAGGCCTGTATGTACGTAATTATCATTCATAAATTATTAATCAATATTACTAAGCGAGGTTGCATAGCAATCATCTAAGATTGAACACCCAAGATTTCTACGTTGTTTAGTGATAAAAGACAAAATTTAAGTCTATTTGTCGTCTATTTGTGTTGAAAAGAACTCTCAAATAGACTCCCAACTATGCATAGTAGTCGAAAGAATTACAATCAAGGAGATGTCCAGGCCCTAATGCAGAGATGTTTTATCTACGCGACGTGTTTGGGTTTTGTAGTGATTCCATTAGTTTACTTCGCATGGCCTTCGAGATCTTCTAGTTCAGATAATGTAAATGCTCAAAGCATTGATTTCTATCACAGATCTGGTCTAAATAAGAAGTATAACGATACTTATCCTCTAAGCTCAACCCAAAAGATTGCGAATGGTATACGATTTCGAATAGGAATCATAGCAGACTTGGATGAGAATTCAAAATCTACCACCAAGAAAAACACTTGGACCAGCCATTATAAACGTGGTTACTTGACCCTTACAAACGATCGCAAAGTATCTGTGGAATGGGATGATAAGCTAGTTGTGCTGTCCTCGACTCTGTCTCAAAAGGGCCGTGGGATGGAGCTTTCAGAGTTGATAGTTTTTAATGGTAAACTGTATGCTGTAGATGACAGGACTGGGGTGCTGTATCAAATCCTGAATGAGCATGTAGTTGCCTGGGTGATCCTGCCAGATGGAGATGGGACTGAGGTCAAAGGGTTCAAGGGTGAGTGGCTGGCAGTCAAGAGCAAAACCCTTTACGCAGGGGGACTTGGAAAGGAATGGACGACAACCGAAGGGGTATTTCAGAACCATAATCCACAGTGGGTAAAAAGTATTGGGGTGAATGGAGATGTAGTCCACCATAACTGGGTGCCAAGGTATGATGCAATGCGAGCTGCACTAGGAATCATGCCACCTGGATACATAATCCATGAATCAGCCAACTGGAGCGACAAGCACAAAAAGTGGTTTTTCCTACCCAGACGAGCTAGTCATGAATCTTATAATGAAAAGGACGACGAGCATCGTGCCACCAATGTTTTAATCAGCTGTAATGAGCACTTCAGCAACATTCATGTGCGCACCATTGGCGAGCTGAATCCTACTCATGGCTTTTCTTCATTTAAGTTTATTCCAGGAACGGATGATGAATTAATCGTTGCATTGAAGACAGAGGAAGATAAAGGTGTCATAAGATCATATATTCTTGCTTTTGATATTTATGGACAAGAACTCATGAAGGAAACATTAATTGGAGAAAATAAATTTGAAGGAATTGAATTTATATGAAGTAGAAAAATCTCAGTTTTGCTTCTAGTCATAATAATTAATAAACCACAAAAAAATTGAATCCATTTTTTACCATTAATAAATTTAATTTTTTCATCAAGTTTACTGCCTTTATTTGCAAAATAAAAACCTTAAATTTTTTGAATGGTTACCAAAACAACCTCTGGCCTGACCTAAAGTAGGGCTTATGGATAACATAGGGATTAAGTTAGAATTTGGCTTGTTGGGTTTGGTGGAAGAAAGAAAACAATGAAACATTCTAAAAAATCCTCCAATCAGGGAAGATATTTCAAGCCTAAGATTTGAACTCAAGATCCCTTGGTTGAGAAGCAAGTGAACTTCTACAGTACTAGTACTATGCCATCCTTATTTTAGTATAATGCCTACATACTCTAAAGCTTTTCTAAATAACTTATTAAAAGAACATTGATGCAATCAGAAGTGCTCACTTTAGTAATATCAGGCTGGTAAAGGAAGGAATGAATCATGTTGCACAGACAATAAAACAGTCAAAAGATGTGAAATATTGAAAAATAACTATTTTGAGTTTCATGAAAAATAAAAACAGATCAAATCACATTTCACAAAATAATCCTTTACCACCCTTCAGTATCCATACCTTCCCTTTAGAGAAGTGAAATGTAAATGTCCAAGGAATAAAAAAGTGCTGGTGGAAGTATTGTATAGTTTCAGAATATAGACCCCAGCACTTTGGAGTGCAGTTCATTCTTGGGGACAAAACAATATATTCAAACTCTCAGAAGATTGAAATTCTTTTGTCTCGTCCCTCAGATGGAGCTGCTTTGACGTCACATGCAAAGGGTCTATAGAAGAAACTTTTTCCCCTTATTATCAATACCACAGTCACAATCCAAGAATTTAGTTATTACTCAGACTGAAATTCTTTTTAACTGAATACAAAATATTCTCCTAACTAAAGAGAGCAACGAAACTGTCGCAGTTTAATATCACCATGGAGACATATGCTGCGCGCCCCCTTAAAGTCTTACATATTAAAACCGCAGTGCATTGTGGGATATCTTACTCGAAGCTTCAGAGGTACAGTAATGGCTATGTTGTCCGCCGCAGCTCTATTAGATGAACTTATGGGGGCAGATAGAGATCTTGCCCCCGATCAAAAAGGAAAATCAACACACTGGTCTGACCTTCAGGTATTATACTAACTGTCTGTTATAATAATTTTGGTATTTTTACCCCAGGAGGCTTAAAAAAGTCGATTCATTCAGGCTTGGTGCTTTCAAGATGGCGGCTCTAAGTAGCCTTGCTTGGTCTGTACGTGTTCTTTATTAATGACCATTGAACTTTTGTTTTCAGGTCTGTAAATACCATTTATGTGGATTTTGTCCGTCGGAGCTTTTTATAAATACCAGATCAGATTTAGGTAAGTTGTGAAGCTCGAACTGTAACGTTAAGTTTGTCCAAGCAAAGTAAGAAAATTTTTAAGAAAATGCCTCGAGACAATTTAACGCCTTTATTTCATATTCCTATATTAATTATAAATGTACTCTATCTTTAAATTGGACGCATAAAGTTTCATAAAAACTTTTGAGTGTTGTAGTCCAACAATCATGGGTGCAAAAGGGGAATGATTATATCTGATTATCTGTGAAAGACAAATTTCTGTAATTTTTATAAGCTTAAATTATTCTTATTCTTGGGGTGCAACCACATGACTCAAAATCCCTTGGAACAATGATTCGTGCTTTCCAATCAGCTCAATATGGAGGACATAACAATAGGTTTCCAATTCTTATGAGATTGAAATTCTTTTGTCATGTACTCCAAGTTGAGCTAAGGGAGACCAGTCTTTATTTAAGTCAGAGGGGGGTGGGGTGGGGTTGAGGAGAAAATGGGGGCCCTCACATATTTTTAGTGGAACAAGGGGGGGCCTTCAAAGGTCAAAAGGAGGATCAGGAGGATTTTTTAAAGTGCCTATCACCCATTTTTTTTTACTTTTTCATATCGAAATATAAGCTATTCTAAGAAACGTGTCGAAAGAATTTTTTGATTCTGACCCTTCTTTCTATTTTTTTCGAGCGGTCAAAGGTGCGAAAATAGGCATTTCTTTGACTCTGGCCGCGTAAGATGATAACCTAGAGGACTGGGCTGTGACGTAAGAGGAGTAAGTTGGGTTTAGATGTTTCCTCATTCTCTCTAGATTTCACTGGTATTTATGACCAATTTGCCGTTTATACGCTTTCAAAAGACCTCATTTTTCTGGTTAGAGGATGTTAATTACTTCAGACTTCAAGAATGATATTATTTTTGAATTATTTTAAGAAAAAGAAAAGCAGCGAGAAGTTAAACGCAACCTAGGGAAAACCTCATATTAGGCTGTCACGCTCAGAATCAAGTGTAATAAATTAGCTTCAAAAACTTATAGATTTCACATACAGTAACTCTGAGCACTACATGTACCTACACCCTTTAAGTCATAAATTTTTTAGCATTACCCTTATTAATATCTGATGTATTTATGGATGAATATGTGAGTCCGTGCCGCGCAAAATTCTTCCAGGTCGTTTCCAAATCAGAAACATCAAATGTAAATAACAGAAACAATGAAATAACTCCAGGTAGTTCACAAAATCTTTTTCGATGTAGATGGCTTAACAGTTTTCAAAATATCTAAACATGAATTGCATTATATATTTATACTGTAGTAGTTCAGTCGAGGAACTACATGTAAGGGTGCGTGACACTTCGCATCATCAGTCTACTGTTACTCTGCAGGTCAACATGGTTTCACTTCATAGTCAAATATAATATTTTCTATTCTATCAGTTTTCTATCCTGTCTCACAGTATCTAGCCATACCTATCTTTAAAGATAAAACGATCGTCTATTGAGGGAAATTCGATAAAGGTAAAAAATCTGAAGAGCATTCTACGGTAGCAAATAATTAAAATATTGTGAATAGGAGTATTATTGTGTCAATCGTACGGGAATTTTGTGTCAACCATTCATTACAGCCCTTTTAGCAATGCACCAAATACTTCTTAAGAGTTTAATAACCACTAAAATGTTACCACAATCACCAAAACTGTTTTATTCTTTAATAAACCGGGAATAAATTCCAGATCCGGTGCGAAGACGCCTCAGTTCGAGCAATGGCAAGTAAAATGTTACCTGTTATCAACTTCGGTTCCCTATAACGACTCTAGGAATTTCCAGGTAGGAATTTCTATCTATGCTGCTGTACTTTTGGTGTATTTACTAAGGTTTTGACAAGTTTTATTCCCAGCCAATGAGATAATATTTGTGATCGGGTCGGAATTACTTCACTTCAGTCACCTCGCTTGCTTTGCTAGGTTGTGTTCGCTTCACTAATATACCAGTAAATTAGGCTACGAATCCTGATGAGAACTGGAAATGGAATCTTTAGATAATTAACTTCCTCATAGAAGCCCAAGAAAGTAGTTAAAAGTCCAAGGACCTCTAAAAAAAAAACAAGAAACGCAAGGACGTCTTCAGTATCCCCCCTAGTATCCCATACATTTCTTTGTAAATCAAGAAGAGCGTGTTGCTCCTTCTACGTCACTAGCCCAGTCTCCCCTCTCGCTCGGTCATATTTTGAAATCTTCCTATTTTCGCACTTTTGACCGCTCGAAAAAAATAGAAAGAAGGGTCAGAATCAAAAAATTCTTTCGACAGGTTTCTTAGAATAGCTTATATTTCGATATGAAAAAGTAAAAAAAAATGGGTGATAGGCACTTTAAAGGATTGAAAAATAATGACCGGTCCCTAATTGGATGTCACATTCAAGGGGTCTATAGCATGATAAAGTTTCCCATCAGCACAATTAGGGTTTTTCTGTCAGATAATACAAATTTTTCAAGCACATTTACCAATGGAATATCATGGAAACTACTTCATTGAAGTCCATCAAAACCTAGTTCATATTATAACAGTATAATACCTTATAACCTTCTCTCTTTAACAGGCCCATGTGAAAAAATGCATGATGACAAGCTAAAAGCTGCGTAAGTTGATAACTCACTTGTGTTACATAATCATCTCTTACAATATTGAAATCTTATTCTAAATCCTCTTCCTTTAGCTATGAAAAGAGTAGTCGATTTGGTCAAATGGGGTATGAAGAAGATTTCTTACGGTACCTTCAAAGTATAATGACTGATGTTGAAAGAAGGATACGAAGAGGTCACGCTAGACTTATACCAAGAGAAAAGGTCTGTAATAAACTTCTTTAACCAAAATGAGCTGCATAAAGTGACCAGTTTCTAGGGTGGTTTAGCTGTAGCATACTTGACTATCACCTCTGGGGTGGGTTTGATTCCTGAGTTCAGAATAATTCACATGAGTAGAGTTTAATGGGTGTCTCCATTTCTTGGGGGTTTTTCTCTGGGTACTCTGGTTTCATTTTTTAGTGTATCGATAAATTTGAAGGCTGAAGTGTAGATCCAAGCAATAGATATACTACAGAACAGGGCATGGTTGTATGAAGGGTGGATAGTACTATCTTAAGAATAAATCTTATCTAGTAGATAAATGTATTGGATGACAGCATCAACCTATCCACTGGATAAGGATTTACTTTCTTACAACCCTAGCAATAGATTGACTGTAAAAAATATCAGGTTAACTCAGGCAATGTCAAGAATTTTGAGTGGATTAATAGTGTTATATGTGGTAGCATGTCCTATTATGTTCTAGAGTTCTAGGAAATCCACTGTTATATTTTTGGGCCTGCATGTTATCATGTTACCATGGTCTAGCAGGGGCGGCAGAAGCCGGGGGGGGGGGGGGGGGCGGTTTGGTTATGATTACCATTATTTATTATTTTGATATTACATAATTTTCTGTATCTAAAAAAGATACAATATATCTAGCGACGACTTGCATCATTTTTGTGTCTCTCAGCACAATTGCAAGTGCTTTAATGCGCGCAAAATGTTACTGATTGAAATATCACACATACATGTTTGTAATCAAGCTAAACAGGGAGGGGGGGGGGGTCATTTCAAGGTACTGTGAAATATTGGAGTGCCCCCCAAAATTTTTAAGCTTCTGCCGCCCCTGTCTAGTTATTGTAGCATGCAAACAAAGTCATAAGATTTGATGAATTTTAAATTAATCACAACAACAGCTGAAATGCCAAATAAAACTCATTAAAATAGATAAATGTGTAAATGGTCAAACCTCGGAAGACGTTAATTTATTGCTAATTTTAATTTCTCTAAAGGAAAATTCAGGTATCAAAGTTGATAGCGAGAAGGAACAGATGTTGACGCTAAAAATCAATACTTTGGTTGAACAGGTAATTCAATTTTTACTGTGCTTGGGCGTAATGTGTTGCTCATTTCAGACCATGTATTATCTCAAGAATAAGATTCTTTGTTTTGGTTCTATCCATATTCATGTGTCTTCTCATGGGCAACTGTAAACAAAGAGATGATACCTTAAGGAATGACATATAGTCTGAAATGAAAAACCTTGCATTAGGTTTCTCAAAAGAAGCATATTTTACATAATATCAAGTGATGCTGTATGGTAATACTCAAATTTAGGTTGAGGAACTTGGATCTGAAGGCAAAGTGGAAGAAGCCCAAGGCGTAATGAAACTGATAGATCAGCTAAAAGATGAGAAAGAACAGTTAAATGGGGTGAGTATATATATGTTATTTACCGGCCAGGAGGTCCGGATAGGGAAAAACTGTGCCCGAGGCCTTGAATATACGGACCGAGGCCGTTAGGCCGAGGTCCGTGTTCAAGACCGAGGGCACAGTTTTTCCTATCCGGACCGACTATAGGACGGTAAATAACTTATTTATTTTGTTCCCGTATTTTTTTTACTTGTTTTGGTAATCGTTTTTTGTTGTCGTTTAGCGGCAAAGGATAACGGACCGCGCGCGCGGGCAGATACTTACAAAATACCGCCCGCTCAAACAGCCAATCAGAACGCATGATTTTTTAGGATACCGGACCGGAAAAAAATAACAGTTCTTAACTTTGGATGCTTTGTATTGAACAATTCAGGATGAGAATTTGAATTTGTACTTAAGGTACTGTAAGAAACATAGTCTGAAGGAAGCTCCTCATTTTTTGTCCTCACCCACAGTTTTTCCTTTTTTTTTTTGCTGTAAACAACAGTGTTGCTTACCATTTAAACCAATTCATCTGGTTGGAAATTCGTTTGTTGATGGTAAGAAAAGAGCGGGAAACTTTGACTTCTGACAAACGGTACACGCGTATACCGGTGGGACCGAAAAGAGCTGAAAAGTAATTTATCTCAATCGGAAGAGCGAGTTTTTTTAGAACCAGAATATCCAGTTTTTCCAGCTAAATGGTAAGCACCCCAGTTCTAAAAGTAACCACCAATCATCTTGTCTGGTCAAATATTTGCCTTACTGGTCATTTTGACCTGTAAATATGAGCCAGAAATGACAAACTACAACTAATTTTGTTGGTTGTCATGACTGGCAATTGGCTGGTCAGTGTTTTCTAGCGCTGATTGTATGTATCTCTTCTTATTCTTATTTCATCTGATCATGCTTCACAAGGGAAGAGATCCCAATCACATGACATCACAGGAGAAACAGATGGAAGTATGTGAGGTCTGTGGTGCTTTTCTCATTGTTGGTGATGCTCAGACCAGAGTAGATGATCATCTTCAAGGCAAGCAACATATGGGTTATGCAAGGATCAAATCTACACTCGAAGAGTTCAGGGTATGTACAATAATTACAGTCTAGTTTACATAGTAAAAAAAAGTAAAATACCTATATTAAACGTCGGTAGTTCCTTCAGTTGAAATTCAACTGCTATCAATGGAAGCTGACGGTGCACACTTTACACCCTTTCTCCATGAGTGTTGAAGCTACACAGATTAGAAGAGAAGTCGAAACAGACGTGGAGATCCTAAGGATCAAACCATGGACTTCAAGCACTGAAGTTCGCGCACTAACCAACTGAGCTACACCTGCTCCTAGTTTACATAGGTTTACATCAGCAGGTTTTAAGATTTAGATGAAGAAAGAAATAACATTAATAGTTGTTCTGCAGAGTGGCTCTTCTCTTCTTCTGCTTGTTTCCTTCTGCTGGATTCCAATTGGATTTTTTTTCTTCTGGAATTCCATCAAAATATTGTAAAATTTGTATGGAAATTGACTGGTCAAAAGTAATATAAAGCACTAAAATTAATATATTTAATATACTTCTTTTGTTTTTCTATAGTCGCGTCCTTGGAAAAATGCACGGAACAAAGATAAGGAAGTGGAAGTTGAAAAGCCAAAAGAAAGGGATATTAGAGACCGTGATAGGGATAGAGATCGTGGCCGAGATAGGGAAAGGGATAGAGAGAAGAGGAGGGATCGGGACAGAGATAGAGGTGGTGATCGGGACAGAGATAGGAGACGCAGTCGAGATAGGGACCGTGATCGTGACCGTGATCGTGATAGGGATGCAGACAGAGACCGCCGCAAGGATCGTGACAGGGAAAGAACCAGAGAAGACAGCAAAGACTATAAAGATAAGTCCAGAAGATCCCGTAGCAGGTGAGTCAAGCTAATCCCTTAAAGAGTTCCAAGGAACCCAAAATTTTATCCTGTAACTCCCCATGGTTGGAGCTCTTTCTTAAACAAAAGACCTACCAATCACCACAACACATGCTTAACAGCATATTAACTGTTAATTCGCATGCCAAGGAGCATGATGTCAAGAGTATATATATATATATGTATATAATCAAATTACCATGCTTTAATCTTGACTTAAGTCAAGGTAAATGGTAAATGGTAAATGCCATCCGAGGCTATCGACTGGGATTATTCGAATTAACGTCATCAGTGCAAGAACTGAACACCAGATGTGTCAGAACAACCCTTCAACATATGGAACACAGGATCTCTAATAGAGGTATTCAATGTGATTTTGAAAAGTTTAGGTTAAAATATCAATTCTTAAAGATTTGGAATGAAGCAAAATAAGAACATTTTCTAAGGAGATTATTCTTGCAAGTCAATGAAAAAGAAAAAATGATAAGGAAAGAAAAGGAAAAAATAAAGATATAGGAAAATGTATTTTAAACTTTAGCATAATTTGGCATAACGTTAGATCCTCCTGGAAGAATTTTCATGAAATCAAACAATTTTATTTTAGGATTTCTTTCATAAAAAGACCTAAATTTTAAATATTGGTGTAGTTGGTTCATATCATTATCATAATGGTTGAAGAAAATCTTTATACCTATAATATATATCAAGCCAACTGTGATTGAAGGTGTACAACAGACCGGAGAAGCCAAGGTACAGAAATCTAGCATTGAATTTTTATTTTTATCGTGAATTTCGTCCTTGCGGCACTTGTTGCCCTAACATAACTCATGTTCCAGTTTGGACAAAACCATTAATTCTTCTGGTGCGAGTTCAACTTCGTCAGATCTACAGTACTCTACAGTTGCGGCATTACTGGTACTGACCAGTAGACAGAGAACAGTCTAATTGAGGTATTCTTCATGGACAGGTATCCCATTATATTTTCACCCCTTTATCTCCGAATTGCTTTTTTTGATTCAGTGATAAAAAAACAAACTTTAAAAAGGAAAAGTCCTCTCTTAGTTCTATCCACTATTAAAATAAGAGTTATACTAGTAGGTACTAAGTTAATCTAATATTAAGACTGTCAGCATTTTGGCATCGCACGTGCCAGTGCATTTTTTTCCTATATGCGTACCTTTTATCAGATTTATTTGAGTCAATTATCCACTTCTTCAAAGGCAGAAAAGATAGAGTGGGTCAGGAAGGGGGCATTTAACTTCCTACATTTTCTTGTACAAAAACTTTGATTTATGTTTCTAAATATTTTATGGTCCCAGGCTTTGCATTTTTGCCACCCTGTCTCTACTGTTCCTTAATTTCAAAGGGGAATGGATTGTGGTCTGGGAAGACAGACAAAATAATTAATGCTCTGCTTTTTTTAATATTTAAAGAATTGTACAAAAATTGGAAAACATTTTAGGAATTATTGTCAATTGTTTGATTTGATGGACTGACTTAATAGACAGGAAAAGTGATATACAAAATCATTGATTCATGAAGTTCAAATTGTATATTTAAAGTTTTAACATCCTTTCAGGTCCCGTGAGAGATCCAACAGAGACAGCAGAAACAGCAAAGATAAGGAGTCCAGTGAAAAACGAAGATCAAGCTCTCCACGCCGCTCCAGGTCCCCACATTGAGTCCACCTGGTCAAGTTTACATGGCATGGTTGGTTTCAAAGCTGTCTTTGAAGATTCCACCTTAGACTAGTCATGAAGAAGCTCATCATAAAGGTACCCAGAAGGTACTTTAAATGTGGTAGTTTGTAAACTGTATTTTAGGGATAGAAATCTTTTTTCTTTGCTTTAATTAATGCTAGTATTAGCTAAAAATAGCCTCCAATAGCTGAGCCTATTCCAGTGCTTATTTCATTGTCGGATTTACAGACGTATGCATACATATTGGTAGTTGCCTAAGCATGTGACTGGTAAATTATAAGAGTCCTCATGGTCCAGTTTTGGTGCTAAATATCTGATTTAATCTGCAGTTTGTAAGGTACTGAATGCTTGAAGGATTTATGTATGCTTGCAACCTATCATGAATGCCAATATTAAGCTTTCAACTTCCCCATCACTAAATCAACTAAGATCTAACCAAATCATTAAGTTAAATAAAGTTTCCTATTCAATAATTGGAACTTAAAAACGTTTATCATTCAAACCAGTCCTTGGTTTTTGCTGCAGATTTAAATGTATCAGTCATTTCTGAGGTTGAAGGAAAAAACTGGGTTGAGTTGGTATTGTAGGACTGTCTTAGGGACAAAAATGACACTATTTTAGAAATATATTCCTTAAAACAGCCCCAAAATGCACTGAAATACCAACCCAGTTTTTTTCTCAACCTCAGGGATGGCTAATAACATGTTTGATTCAAAATAGTTAATGCTTCAAAAAAAAAAAGTCCAATAGTTCTCTCAGGGAGGAATAAAAAACATGGTTATTCATGCTGTAATACCAAAATGTTGCTAGTGGCATTAGTTTAGGACAAAAATGTGATATGAATGATTGTATGGTGGTTTGATTTACCTTAACTTTCTCCATTCAATGATTTTTTTTCATTTGTCCTATTTATAAAAACTCTGTAGTACTACTTGGTTATAATCATCGACTTCTTAGTCCAATAAACAGTGTGGTTAAATCTGTTGTGTGCATTTGTTTTTCTTATATAAAGACCTTCCCTAAATTTGTGATAAATTATGCGTTCGGTGTGTATACAATGAAGTAGAGAGAATAAGAGAAAAATATCAATGCCCTTCGAACCCACGTCTTCGGTATTCTAGTCCGATGTGTTAACCACTACACTACAAGGACCAACCACGCTGGTAACGCAGCCAGAATATGAAATGTAGGGCACTCGTGAGGATCCCAGAGCGATATTTTTTCTCTATAGATAAGTTGAACACCGTAAATATGTACGCAATTAATAGACATAGTAAAGTAGTGATAAATTATGCGTTCGGTGTGTATACAATGAAGTAGAGAGAATAAGAGAAAAATATCAATGCCCTTGGCAGGATTCGAACCCACGTCTTCGGTATACCACGTCTTCCCTAAATTTGCTTGAGTGACCACAAAGACAATGCTTTTAGTTAGGGTTGGACTTGATGTGTTCATACATTTACTTCATATTAGCAGGTTCAAACTCAGGGTCTGTTGCAAAGTTGGTTGACTCCCATCCTCATGCTGTATGATCCATCACGTCATAAGTTTGACTAATGGATGTTCTGAAAATGGTTTTTATCCCCATTCCCCCCAAGGCAAAATCCTAAGTCCCTGTTGTTAAAGAAATTCTCAGTCAAACTTCTTGATCAGGGCCATAACCAGAACTTTTACAGGGAGGGTGCACATTGAAGGGAAACTTTTATGGGGGGTGCACCCTGTGCTCCCCCACTGGTTACGGCCCTGTTGATAGCATTTCAATTCATAAATGGCAATTAATACAAGCTTAAAAAACTATGAAAAAGGTTTATTTATTCAATTGATTTAGTTTATAATAAGAAACCAATGTTACGTTTACATTTTATTTTGTATAGGTTGTGCTAGGCTACACAACACTAACAGCTTAATTTGAAAGCTCAGAATTGGCACATTATACAATGAAAGCTAAGCAATTGCAGCACAGCTTTATGCAAAACTGGTGCACAGTGGCACACATGGGAGAAAACATTCTCCAGTGTCTTGATGAAAGCCTTGCAGAATTTTCTCCAAGTAGTTCTGGATGAAATTTAAATCCCTCATAAATTTATCATTCCTCAAAAAATCAATCAAATTTAAAATCAGGGCAGAGTAAACAAAAGTAAAATACAGTTTATATAAAAGAAAGTACAATGCTATAAAAAAAAGTGTCAAACTGACCTTGTCATTTAAAAAAAAAAATGGTCAAATGATGCTGCATTCATAATGTATGGCAAAGGGGGGAGGGCAGGTGAAATTGAGGGGGGATTGGGAAACTTTTGGTAGGAAAAAGGGGGGATGGGCAAATTTTTATCAGAAAAATGGGGGGATGCACTATTTTTGGAAGAAGCTACAAGCCTTGCTTAGGGGGGGATCTTTTTACCATGACATTGGACATTTCAAACTTTCACCTGCCCCCCCCCCCCCCCCCCCCCCTCCTCTACCATACATTATGAACGCAGCCTAATTGTATATATCCTGACTTGATTAAGCATTCAGAAAAATATGATTTTCTTAATCTTGGCAGCCATCCTAAGATATTATCTCAGCATCTGTTACGATCCCGTAGAATACAAAGGGTATCTAAAATAGGGGGGAAAATAATGTATTAGTTCTAGAACTGTTCGCCAAGCACAAGTAATGGGTTTCCTGTGGCAACCTCAATCCACAGGAAGACCAAAAGAGAAAACAATCTCGGAACTTTTATTTGTCTAACCTGGAAAGATCGCGCAAATATTTTTTCTTTTATTTTCTTTTGATTATGTTTTTTTCACATAAAAGTTTTTATCATTTCATTGTAATACTATGAAATTGCCTCTTTCCTGTAAAATTTCTAGCTAATCTTTCACCAGTCATATCCCACTGTTCAAAATAATTAAAACGCTCTCTAATTCCATTCAAAATAGTAAAGTTTTGGGAAAATGTGGTCTGCTCAGTAATTTACCATGAAAGCAGCAGGAGTCCGCTTCTGTTTTGTCTTTCTGGTTGAACGAACTAAAATTTAATCTTCCATTTGATCAAAATATCGAAATAACCAATTTATTGATTAAAACTTGTGAAGGAAATTTGCGTTGAAACAGCCTTACGTTAAGATAAAGAAGATAAACTTAGACCATCTTTATAATTTTATTATTATTATTTAAGTTATTTTTACCGATTATGTATGCTTTGATATAAGTTATGAAATGCTCGGGGCAAATTCATAGATTTTTGCCTTTCACTCCTTCTTGATCGTTTCGTGTATGTGTTATGTGTTGTTTGTTTTTTTCGTTCCATCGTATTTTTTCTTATACTAAATTCAAAGTCTAAAAAAAAATTCATTCAGGAAATAACTCGTTCAAAAATACCAGAAATCGGCAAAAACAAAACCATTGAAGCACATCAGTAAATGTTATCAAAATTTAAAATTTAAATGTAAAATACCGCTTTAAAATTCATGAGTCCGGATTTCCTTAATTGCGCAGGATTTTTTTAATTATAACGAAGCACAATCTAATCGGGGTAATACCCAAGTTAAAGCGGATAAACGCAGTTCTTTTCCGACTCCGTGAAAGGACATTGAACGGAAACTGTAATATAGCTTTGCCTATCAAAAATAAGTATATATAAAAACAGTAATGATGAAAAGGTAAATTTATACACCGTGAAAAGATGAAAAAACTTAGGTTTTTTCATCTTTTCACGGTGTATAAATTTACCTTTTCATCATTACTGTTTCATTAGAAACACCGACGCAGCTCACACTAGTTTTAGCTAGTTATACCTTTATATATAAAAACATGGTTTTAGATTTGTAACAATATGATTTCCCTTTAAAATGGTCCAAAAACATAATCATTTCTTTTTCTCGCGTATTCAAAACTGTGAGTTCAATTACTTTTTTATTGAGTAGCTCTCATAAATCTTTAATTTCTTTCGCAAGTTTGCTACAGAAAACAAGGATTGGTTTTTCAACACTGGATTATGTAAGCCATGTTCAAATGTCAAAAATGTCCTGCTCTCTGGCGGAAATCCTTTGCTCTTGTTATTCAAAAATACTCAATATAATACACTTTGAAGTCTTGATGAGATTTTTATTTGGAAGAGATTCTAAACATTTGCTATATTTTTGTTTCTTTTGCTCTCGCGAACTCCCTGCAGTTATTTCTGTTTAGTCTGAATGAGCTGAGAATTCCATCCTGAAAAAGCCTGTTGCATTCCTAAGCAAAAAATCTAAGAAAACTCCATAGATTATTGTGATAACGGACGATTTGAAAGATGTTTCGATTGATATTATATTTTATCATGACTTTTGTCCGCAAAAATAAAAACAACATAAATCCAAAAGTTTATTGAAGTCGAGTTGCCTAACTGGAGCTAGCTGGGCCATGATTCAGTTCTTTCAACAAAAAAAAAGCCTGTGAAATGCATGCTCTTGACATCGAAACAATCAACGTTTACTTTTAAGAATTCATCACATATTTCATTCCTTCTTTTTTAGATTATTTTCATATTTAGGTGCTAATACACTCACCTTATTGCTTTTTCTTTTCTGGACTTTTCTCTCTCTTCTTTTGATTCTTTCCACGCTTTCCTTGTTTCTCGTGCTCTCTCTTGTGATGCTTCTTGTGCCCTCTCTTGTGCTCTTTCTTGTGCTCTCGCTTGTCCGCTTTCTTAGACTTCTTTTTCATCATCCTCTTCATTTTTTTCTGTTTCATCAGGTTTTTCTTAAAAGCCTTCTTTTCTTTTTTGTCTTGACGCCTGAGCTTAAGCTTTCTCTTCTGTAAGAACTTTCGCTTTAGTTTCTGAATCACACGAAGACGCTTCATCTTTAGAGCATCTTTCTTCATCTTCTTCAAGAGTTTATGCTTTTCTTTATGAGTGAGTTTTTCGAAGTCTTCTTTTTTAATCTCTTTCAAGGTTAACAATTGTTCTCCCTTCTTGTTCAATTCGTTCGGGTTGACCTTCGGAATTTTTAAATTCTTCAATGAGTTTTCCTTCTTCGCGAGGCCCTTAACATCTAAAACTACCAGCTTGTCTTTTGGCTTTTCCGCTGTCGCGACGAGAGCAACAACTGCCAACAAAACGCCAAGAAACAGCGCCTTCAACATCGTGAATTATCTTCAAGAACAAAAAAGCGACGCGTGGACTTTATTCCAATGCGTTCTCTTCGATCAAGAGGGAGAGCTCACGAGTTTGAGTAAACTATTTAAGCTATTTCGTGATCAAACGAGGTTAACTGTAATCGCTGAAAATTAACATTTGAAGCTAAAATAACCCGTATTAACGTGGCGTCTCTTGTTATTCTTATGCAGATTTATATGAACAGTGACCAACCCATGCCTTTGTGAGTAAGTAACCGTACGGCCGCCTGATTGGACAGTGGTAGTGACGACATACTCTGTTCAAACAAAGATTAAGTGGCTGAGTTACTTATGTGTGAAATTAAAGGTAAAAATCGTTGGATAATTGACAGGAGCATCTCATGCAGGACCAAAGTAGATTTAAGTCTGAAGGTGTTGTGAGGAATATTGAGTAAGATAACAGAAGGAAAATGGCGGAAAATAGAGGTTTCGTGGTTTTTCTCAACAAAAAAAACTTTCACGAAGGAATAGGGGAGTGCTTCAGGAGCTTGGTGATCATTTTGTTAAATGAGTGGGATGGCGAGGATTACCGGAGTGACTATGCTCTATTTGTCACAAAGAAAGGACTAAAAACGTATGCCTTTTTTCCTTCTTTTCAAAGTATAAAAATTTTGATAAAACAACTTAAAAGCAACCTTGCTCGGGGGAAATTAAAGGGAGAGACCCTGCCCTGGTAGCAGGGTACTCAAAAGCTAATCAATGATCAATGCAGAACTTCTACAAAAAAGTGCAAAACGAAAGCGCGTGTTATGACCTTTGACTTTTTTTATTATGTGGTCTTCCTGTGCTAACCTAAACGAGAGAACCTGGGGAACGGAAGTCAGTCAGAGACAGGGAACCAAGATGGCGCCCACAGATTCTTGGTAAGATTTACCAAATATTTATCGTTTTAACCGTTTATTTACTTTAGTTTTAACTACAATTCACGAGGTCATCTTCTTTGATATGTAAAGATTTTAGAAGGATACGTTTGTAAGATTCTTTTGGTTTATTTTCTTATTTTTCTTCATTTATTTCTTTTATGATTTTGGGTTATTTTGTGATCACATGATTTTAGAAAGTGAAGTGAAGCCTATAAATACGTGAAAATGGTTGATTATTTTAGTGGATTTAAATGCACCACCACTCCATCAAGAGCACCAGCTATCTTATTTATTTCTTTTTAATTAGTATTGGAGGGTTTTGGCGTTAGTGTTGTTGATTATTCGGGGTTATGTACGTGCTAGCCCTTATTAAGTGTACATGATATTTACAAAACAAGGACTCATTTTTACTCATTTATTTTTTTCTTCGTTGCCTCATTCATTAATTCAGTTTTTTATTCATTCTTTTGTTTTGAAAATCAATCAGGATTTGTCACACTTTAATCCTAAATTTATATAAATAAATATTTTTTATACGTTGCTCATGTTGTAGTTGTCGTGTTTCTGATTTATACTGGGTTTTTTTTCAATTATATTTTTCTTTTATTATTAATGTGTTCTACCAAAGGCAAAATGAATACAAGGGGGTTGAGCAGTATGGACAAGACATCATGGAAAAGATTAACGAGCGCAACAGACTACGCCGATCCGGAAGCAACTATGCAAGGGTAAGCAAATCCCAAGATTTCCTCATTCACTTCCTCTCTTAATACCAACAACTTGGCCACCATGTATTTTTATTTGACTATTTTGGGAATCAAGGGTGACTTCCCAGCATTAGAGCATTTAAGTTTGTTAGGTCTCTACCTTTCTTCTCCTCCCTCTGCAAAACTAACATGCTAAATTCCAATTTGATCTGTGAGTTAATCATACCCTGACTTTGATCAACCCAGAGGTTGTTTCAGGGTTTCATCTGTGAGTGGACCATGCCCTGATGATCTGTGAGTTAGCCATGCCCTGACTTAGATCAGCCCAGAGGTTGTTTCAGGGTTCAATCTGTGAGTTAGCCATGCCCTGACTTAGATCAGCCCAGAGGTTGTTTCAGGATTCAATCTGTGAGTTAGCCATGCCCTGACTTTGATCAGACCAGAGGTTGTTTCAGGGTTTGATCTGTGAGTCAACCATACCCTGACTTAGATCAGCCCAGAGGTTGTTTCAGGTACCAATAAAATTTAAAGGTAATTAACCATCAATAGGACCAAACGATAAATTAGCTATTGCAGGTTTCATAAACCATAAGGTATCCACATATATTAATGTTTTTTTAAGGCTCCAGCTTACTTTGCTATTATTTTCCAGATTGAATCTGACATTAGAATTATGTTAAAGAATTTTAGTCGTGACTTGGAAGGCTTGAAGCAGTCTTTACTGAGAGCATCATCGTCATATCACATGTATCCTTGTGAAACCTGTGTCACTATACTTTATATTACAAGTATTTCATAAAGTCTATAACAGGCAGGGAGTTAATAATCTGTATAGGACCTCTGTAGTTTACCACTCAATTAACCCAGCTGATGCCAGGAGCTTAACCCCTTCCTTCCCATGGTTCATAGCAAGGTACTCACTCCAGCTATGGGCAGTCATCTTGATTTTTGCCCCATGAGATCAAAGAGAAATGATTATTAAATGTTATACTAGTTGTACTTCATTTTAAACACCAGATCTATCTCAATGACAATATTTTTTCATATTGCAATAATTATTGCCAACAGCCAGGGATTACAGAAATTAGGAAATCCAAAGATCTATATGATCGCAGTTCATATACATATTGGTATGTTCATGGGAAGGAATGGTTAATAAATCATTTATCGCTGCAGTAAAATGAATTCTTTCAGTAATTAGCATCCATATCATTTTTGACTCAAATTTATCATATCCCCATAAACTTAAATGTTGATAAACCTTAATAGATTATCAGCACAGAACGAGAAGTAGACAGAAGACAAAACATGATTGATCAACTTATTACAAAGTAAGTTACAATGTCACAAAGTTATGAGAAATCAACTGATAGAAATAACCACTGGTCAGTAGCCGTTCAGGATGACCAACCAAATTTGCTTAAGCTCAACCTTACCTTGTTTCTGGCTTAATGTTACTGAGGTCAAAATGACAGACATTGCAAAGATTTGGCCAGACAAGTTCTTACACTGGCTGGACATTTTCCGAATACTGGTTATCATTGTTAGCCCTGATAATAATATTAACCAGTTATGTAATTCATAGGGAAAGGCAGCTCAGCTCTGCATTTCAGCAGGAGCCAACAAGCAAGGATTTTGGAAGGTATTTATTAGGGTTATTGTATTTCATTGGTCCATAATCTTAGGCGCCCTTGTAATTAAGGGTGATATGCATGTGTTGTTGTGGCGCTGTCTCTCATCGCTGAGTAGTTTATGCCCCTGGTTGTAGTTTTGCATAACTGCATAAATGTGAGTGAGTTTGTTTGATATGTTCAGTTACTTCCCAAGACCCAAGGATTTTTCTCTGGGTTCTCTGGGTTTCTTCTCCTCCATAAAAATCAAGTGCTGTGTGTTGTAAATAGTGAGTTTGTAGTGGAAGTGAGTGAAGGGCAAACCACATGAAAAAGCCACCCATGGGGAGTGATATTGATGATGATGGATTAATGATATTGATGCAAATAATATTAATAATGATGATGATAAACATTGGTTCAGATACCAATGTCCTGACCAACTAAAGTTCATCTTCCAGGGATACTTTGTTATCCAGAGGCACGAATGATGCAAACCCCTTTGATTCACCATACATGCTAGAGACTGACGACATGTCTGTGACTGACATGCGCAGTCAACAACATCAAATCATTGAAGGTATATTGAACCAGACTTTGTATGTATAGAGTATATAGAATATAATTATAGCCTAAACATGAAATCGAATTCAGCTCATAATAGACCAGTTTCAAGTTCCAAGTCATCACTGTGTTCCTTGATAATTTATTACAGACTCATTTACACAGGGTAAGCCTCGTATCAGTGTTTAAATATTCACAAACACCAACAGTAAAGTAAAGAATGCACATATTCAATTCTCTTCTACGACAATGGGTTTCATTATCACGATAAAAATTGCTATACCTTATTTTGAAAATAATGAAAGTCGACTAATGTAGGTACTCAGAATAGTTATTAAAAATAACTGAGTTTTTCTTTTCGAAATGTGCTGTGTTTGGGCAAAATGCTGTTTTAGATGAGTGTATCTAATATGCCCATGTCATTTTTTTATTCACACAAACGTTCTACATTTAAAATTTGAAAAGTGAAACAGTATTTTTTGTTAATCTATGCACATGTTTGTTGAATCATCGGTTCATATGTGGTTTACGTGTGTTTTGTATTCTTTTAATAATTATTATCATAAGAGAGTAATCAAGGATATGTCAAAATAACCTGGAATATAGCACTTTACTGACATTCTAATGCCGAATGGCACCTAAAAATATCAAATACTTTTTATCAACAGAGCAAGACAAAGGGCTTGATGCTTTATCAGGCATCATCCAGAGACAGAAAATGATTGGACATGCTATATCAGATGAAGTGGACACCCAGAATGGTAACTATTGATTGAAAGAAAACCTGGGGGGGGGGGGGGGTACTCCCATATATGGACTATACAGGGATGATCCGCTGAACATGGTATGGTTTTTCAAGCTTCTTGTCATAAGCAGGGTATGCAATTTCACTCAAGGTCCAAGTTCTTCCTGAGTTTCCTGTCATATTCAGGGTTTCTACTTTCATATTGACCCAAACTGGTTATTATGGTCGTAAAAAAAACGATACGCGAGATGACATGATAATTGAAACAGGAACTCAGTGCAATAAATTATATCTTTTGTCATAAACAGGGTCCACAAATTTGAGTTTTCCTAATCATAAACAGGGTATACCTCTCAGAATCCTAGCCAAATTCTGGTAGAGTAACCCCCCCCCCCTTCCCAGAAAGAAAACATGAATGAATTTAAATATTATCCCAGTTAGAATGATAATTTTTTCTGTGTATTTTTAGAAATCATTGTTGACGTCGCAGGCCGTATGGACTCTACGCACCACAGAATTACGAAAGAAACAACACATGTGAAGAAAGTCACCGCGAAATCATCTACTTGTGGTATGTACAAGATATTTTATTATTATTTTATTATTATTATTATATTTTATAAGTGATATTATTTATGGTAAAATGGTCAGGGGGGTGGTTTTCAATGACAGGGGAGGTATGGATAGCACATGTGCACAATCTACACATGGATCATGGCAGAGCCAACATGCATATTAAGGTCAAAACTGAATTGACTATATCTAATAATTATATGAACATGAGGGAAAGCTTATATCTTTATGTATTAAAGTTACTCGGGGGGGGGGGGGGGGGGGGGGATAAGTATAATGTAAGTTGCTGTGATATAAGCTATTGTCATAACTCTGCCAAACAGGGCCCAGTCGATGGAAGGGTGGATAGCTCTATCTGACGGATAAATCCATATCCAGTGGATAAGTCAATGCTGTTATCCAATAAATTTATCCAGTGGATAGGATTTATCCATCAGATACCACTATTCGGGCTTCCTAAAACTCGGCAGAGAAATCAATTTGCTAATGAAACAAAGCAACTTGACAAGACCTATTGTGACAATGGATGGTTGGCAAAGTAATATCACAATGCTAATGTCCGTAAACACCAACAAGAGCTCTGGGTTAGAGGATGATAAATGGGTAGAAACTTTTAGTAAATTATTATTTGCGGTTTTTTTCTTTCTCTTTTATAGGCATGCTTATCGTTATTGTTCTTCTACTCATCATCATTGTAGTAGTCGCTGTTGTACCATCTTAAAATCCACTCAAAATACTCAGACTCCTGGGGATTGAGATGGACGAACCTTTACTTAGAATCAAGATAGATTAAACTTAGACATTAGTCTAATCAGTTATGATGGATGGATTGAATAGCAATCTTTTGATTATTTTCATCAGATGAATATCAAGAAAATCTATCACTTGTTTATTTTTAAAGGGGAGAGGGGTAAGGCTCTTGCAATTGCTCTGAGTCTAATTTACTTAAAACATAGACAAGCTACAGACTAAATGATTTATTTTCGTTCCTGTGGAGGAGGGAGAAAGAAAAAGAACTTATCAGGACCTAACTGTTATCTTATTTTGATGGATAAGAAACGTCAGATGTTGAAGGAGATGCATTGTGGACAAGCTTGGGTAAAAAAAATTTTCATCAAACCTTATATAGTGATGTTCCCACCCATGCTAGACCAGAATGCATCGTGTTTGTATAAGAAAAGTCTAAAGTGATCTCCAAACTGGTGTTACCTGATGAGTATTTTGTATGAATCTCTGGTAAAATGAATCACAAAAAAGTAGGAATTTTAGATCAATAAATGATAAATAAATGCTTTCCTGATGCTGATGTAAATAACTATAAACGCATGAATAAACTGGAATTACACAAATATCATTTCAAAACGAATATACATTTTTCCACATTTATTTACATATTTAATGTTGCCAAGCTTTCTTAAGAGTATTGCAAAATAAAAAGAATATAGGGCTGTGAGCATAACTAACAGGAAATTCATCAACAACACCCCCTAAGAAACATTGTTATCAACTTGTTTATTAACAGCTTAAATAAGTTGAAAGCAAATACAGTTCAAATAAAATTCGTTATACGAACTCCACAGGAGGTTAAGCATATTCATATATATATATATATATATATCACATATATATCACATATATATCACACATTTAAAATACTATTTATCTTTCTTGTTGCCATTGTTACCAAAACACTCTATTTTAAGCCTTTGCTCCTAAGTTGGGATACCTGTGCTCCATTTACCACAGGCAACCCAAGTGTTTGCCTTTTCAATTTCGTTTGAAACTTAGTTTCACTACTTTCTCAATATTTACAAATGTATTGCATTAAAGAATATTGTATAAGCAGTTTTTGCGTAAAAAACGTTTCGCGCAAATGAATTTCACTTTATCGCTGACCGTTCTCGTACCCAGAGGTAATCGTTTTCGTCCCTGAGGCGCCTCCCCATGAAGAACTGAGGAGGCACATTCTCCCGAGGGGAGGGACGAAACCGAGGAGCTCTGGATACAAGAATCTATCACTTGTGACCGTACAACTTTCCCTTAATTTTTTGCGATAACGAGATCGCTATGATTAGCCAAAAACTTGTAAATTTGCCAAGGTCGACACTGCAAAAGAAGACGCATGCGCAAGCCTAAGCAGGTCACGCATACGCAGTATCTTTGCACACTTATCCGTTTCATGTCGTTTTAATCCCCAAAATACGAGTGATTGCAAAAATTTGGAATATAGTATAGCGAAGCGCAAATAGCATAAATTATAGTTCTCTTATAAAAGCATTAAATTTCATTCGTTACGAGATAACGACGTCATGAGACACAGCGGATCACGTGACTTGAATGCCACCCTGGACAAAAAGCGATGTCATTGTTGTTAATAGCTCCAGGAGTTTGGGGAAAGCCGCTGATATTGTGAGACATTATTCCAGCGCTGTCTTTTATATGCATCTGCTTCTCCTTTGAAGTTTTTTGAATTTATAAATACGCTTTAGGAGTTTCTCATTCCACGGAACAACTATGCTTTTACCGTCGACAATGATTGATTTCTTGAGTCTATTTCTTCTTATGTTTCCAGCAATAAAGTAGCTTCTTCCTGGCTTCAGTTTAGGGCACTTGCACCTGAAATCCCGTACCCTGACCCACAGGTAGCCGTCACCGCGTCTGAAGCGAAGAACAGAACGCTTGAAGGAAGTGTTGATGTTGACTGTCACTCGAACCCATTCCTTTGGGCTGTTCTTGTCTACTCGGACTACTGTGACTTTCATTGCTGGGGAAGAGATACCGCATATTAATGACATTCACATTCATTTCCGTCAGAGCCTGCGTTCCTCGTCAGTGGTCAGCACGCAACCAATACAAATGTTCATCGGCGCTCACTACGAGACACCCCGGCCCCGGAGGGGGGGAGGACCCCGGCTCAGGGAACGGATTTTTATTAACACGCTTACGAACAGCAATCGTTTCTAGTCGGGTTTTTGTTCCACGGGGAAAAACAATCAAGATATATATTGCGGATACAATCTCTGTGCGCGGTTTACTTGGCTTGCAGTCGCCTCCAATGCTCGCAGACGAAAACGATAATATTTCTGACCGCAAGGAACGGAGGCTCACTTGACAATAAACGCGCGAACAAGAGATGCAAATGAATCATGCACGTATGTGAAGGAATTTACATTATAACACCAAGATAATAAAAAATGCGACAACATAGTACACGATATCATAGATCAGGCCATCATTTTCTCTTGGTTGCGGTAGTTGGTACACATGGCTACAAGTAAAAATTGCCAGTTTAAAACCCCTTCATGGTATGAATAAGAGCTTGAACTACAAGATGGCAAGGTGAAAACTAAAGTACCAAAATATTTTTTGCTTGAGGACGGATTTTCTCCAAAAAATTTTTTTTTTGTGGTAAAAATTTGAGGTGAGTAAAGATTTGAGTATACCGCCATTAAGCTAGCAAGAACAACCGTTTGTCATTACTTCAGCCATTCATCCTTTGATATTTTAGTCTAGGGACACGTATTTGTTTATTTAGAGTATTTTGCAGTAAAACATAGCCATAGTTTAAATTAAATTCGTTAGTTATATAAAACTAGACAACAGTCGAAGATACGTACCGAAGTCTTTACGGCAAAATCTTCGAGCTCTGAATGGCACTCTTCTACATTGTGGACAACCTTGGGACAAGATGAAGTGTTATTTTTAGCTTTCTAATCTTCCCTCTTTTTCCTCCTGCAAATTCTTACTTCTTACAAAAAATTCTTACAAAAAGCTTACCAGCGTCTTTTGCTTTGACACGCGATTCATGTGACATGACATTTTTAGGCACCGCTAAGAAAGAAGCAACGAAAATTATAAGCTTTTATTTATACATTAATTATTTATTTACACAAGCAACGGCGGGGAGGGGTGAGGACGCGAATTTAGGATATTATGAGGCCATACACTTATTTCAATGAAGGTAGTCACCCGAAAAGCTATAAACCTGAGGCCGACAAGGATTACGGGATAGATTCATTTTACACGTTCAACCGCTTGATAACTGTTCATCGGCTTGTGAATCTTTTACCGGTTACATTCTCACCTCTTCTGAGCATCATCGAGCTGCAGTTTTTATTAAAAAAGCTTTGTATATGTTTTTTTTTTTGGTATGAAAAGTTTCCCATGATGCTCAGTGATCTTAGCTTTCTAGGTTTTTGGTGACTTTATTGAAATAAGTGAACACAGCTATCTCAAGAAATGTTGGTGAAGGTTTTGTTGTGTTTAAACGTTGCACACCAAGCCCGAAATGTATTAATAATGTCAATAGAAAATATGACGTAAAGACGCGCAGACAGAGTCATTTTTGAAAAAAGTTTTTATTTCGTTTTCAAAGACATTCTGCGTCCATTCGAATCCGTTTTCGAAAAGTTGTGTTTTCAAGTGGCGTATATTCGCCAGATACGAGTGGATGGAGGGACAACCCGCAATGAAAAAAATGTATTTTAAAAAATATCCGGACCTGCCGGATACGTGTGGACGGGGCCAAAATCTTCACCAACGTTTTTGAAATAGCTATAGATGAACAAAATATTTTATTTTACCTATAGTTTTACTTATAGCCAACTCTTATGTTTTCAATAGCTAGTGGGTTAAAGAAAAGAGACTACAAAACGTATCGCTGAATAATAAGAGATCAAATAAGAGAGGCTAGGAATCTATTACAGGTTTTCCCCAATTACAATAGATCCTATCAACTGAACGGCATCGAATAAATAATTAAAAAAATATATATTGGTCGATAGTAACAGGGAGGTGTAGTACTTACTCACCAATACAGGGAACAATTCTTGACTTGGTACTAGAGTAACCCCTAGCACACTTGTCACATGACCTGCCAATCACGCCTTCTTTACACGGGCATTGACCAGTATGTTGATTGCATATTTTACCACGTGACCCATGGGGGTGGCAGTTACAAGCTGCAGAGAGAAAAGATCATTTGAATAAAAACAAGGTTTTTTTTAGGAGACAGGAATTTTCATGTAGTCACACGAATAGGATATAAGGGTTACATAACTATTTCTCCGAAGAAAAAGAAAAATGGAAAAGGAAGGAAGGAAGGAAGGGAGGAATGGAAGAAGAGTAATACTTAGAAAGAGAGAAAAAACAATGGAATCTATGTTATGTCAACATGACTGCCAGTTGAGTGAATGAGGACCAAGTCATATGCAGTACAAATTCAATAACAATTTCAATACTTACGCTTGCAGACTTTTCTATGAGTGATTGGTTTATTGGGATCCTTGAAGAAGCCTTCCTTACAGTAATGGCAGTAACGCCCGTCTGTGTTATGTCTACAGTTCTTACACACGCCACCACTGATCCCCCCTGACAGCTTGAATAGCTCCATGTTGAACTCACATGACCGGGAATGGAGATTACAGTTGCATGCTGGGAAGACAATAGAGAACATACATTTTATAGCACCAATCACGTGATACAAAGAAGGTATGATGGTCATATAGAGCAGATTCATGTGCGACTGTAAAAAAAGGGGAGGACCGCGAGAGTGATTGTGACGGTTTCTCAGCGCCTTGGTTGAATACACAGTATAAACCACGCGCTTTCATTGGACACTACGTTGTGCCGTGCGGTACCGTGCTGTGACGGTTTCTCAGCGCCTTTTATTGGACACTTATATAAATCCAAGCGCTTTGATTGAACTACGTTGTGCCTTGCCGTGCCGTGACCCTGCGATTGAATTGCAATGTTAATGGATATAATCTTCTGCACTAACGTGGTATAGCTTATCTAAAGTAATGTTTTCGTATCAGGATTAGTTGTTATGTGTGAAGTCATGATACAATTGTGGCAGAAGGTTGCAGGCCAACGTTGCACAGTCAGTCGTATTCCGAAAAAATATCGTATTCTGAAAACGTGTTGAGAATGACAAACATTTTCCATCTCCATCGAAATGCCATCATAACCACTAGGAATTCAAAATAGGGTTAACGTTGAAGTGCTTTCGAGACTGTCGTGGGCGGTTCGCTGGCGTAAAAAGCACAGCAACGAAAAGAATTTGCGTAGGATTTGTAATTGATTAGCTATTTACAATACAAACTGCAATCAGATGTAACTGTTTTAAGTTCAATAATTGTTAACTCGAATGACATGTGGGGTGAGGCCGAAAAATCCTGAATTTTCCAGAGTCGGTGTTCAAACATCAGTTTCTGCTTTCGTAGGCTTAGCTAAATAAACGTTAACTTCAGTTAAGGAGAAACGACACGTCAAATTTGTCCCTCACAATACAGACAAACGAAGGAATTTCGAAAAATAATTCAGTGCTGTCTTAGTTAACAATCAGTTATTCTCCCGATTAATGTTCAAGGGGTTCCAGTTTCATGCTTTAGTGTTGCTATATAAAAGCAAACTTTAAGGAGAAACGGCACATCAAAACAAACAGTAAAAGGATTTTCGAAAACATTTTAGTGCTGTCTTGGTCAACGAGTAATAAGATCGCTTTTAAAGACATCTGAGTCCATCTTGTCAGAGATAGAAAGCCCAGTACTGTACCTCATTATGTATACGGAACCTTGAAATCGTTTAGTACATTTTTTCTGCTGTTTAGATGATGGAAATCGATGACAAATGAGATCAAAAGGTGCATCTATTCTCGCGTCAGAGAAATATAATAATATCTAAAACCATTTCTAAATATACACTCATGTGAATATAGAGTTATATAGAGTGAATATAGAGAATATAGAGAGGCTTTGGATGGTTTGAGAAGTGTTTGAGAAAGACTGGAGAATCTTGGCGCCTTGAAAATGTTATTGAACTTTGGAGACCTCGGAAAGGATTAGAGACGAGAGCTATGTTCTAAAGAACGTTATGCACAATAAGAAACTACTTAGTTTATTTATCTTGTTCTCTCTTGTCTTATGCAGAACCTCTGTCAGTCTCTGGGAGAAAACGTTAAATTTGTTCCCACAATCTCTCTAGTGGTGAAATCCCATACTCATCTTTGACATAAACAATGAATTCTACAGAAATTGTAAGCTTTTTCGGATACCATTTGTTTAAGGCGATGACTGATTGGAATATGACAGCCTAAAACATCGAACTTAAGGCAGGCCTGACCACCAAAGATACTCTAAAGCCCCGTTTACATTGGCGATTTTTGCGGCGATTTTTGCTGCAATTTTTGTGGCAAATTCGGAAATATGAAATCTTTTGTCTCATCCTTCAAAGGGGACACTATTCGTCTAGGAAAATATTGGTATCCTGAAAAAACTTTACAATCGCAAAAAAAATCGCAGCAAAAAATCGCAAAAAAATCGCTAGTGTAAACGGGGCTTAAGAAATTCTTCAACAAAAACTAATTAGTTAAAAAGTTTCAAATTTTGCAGAAACATTTGCAAGGGAATTAGATTAGGATTCGGGAAATACGTCTCTTCACCGAGGACAGAGTGTATTAGTGATGTTGTAACTGTTATACTAATGAACTCCGAGATCGTTATCGTTAAGGGTTTGCTCGAGTTCACAGATCATTATTTATCCTATGACAAGTGCTTCCTACCGCAGTATTTTTGATAATGTGAGTCCAATTATCATATTAGGCGCACAGCAGGACACCTAACTCAGCAACATCTCTCTCTAATTACATACGAATGCTCTACAGCATAGGCCATGCCCGTCCTTCCAAACGTCACAGTACTATACTGATTTTAACATGCTCTCTCTGATGATAAAAGCTCATTAGGCTTCCATGATAAATAGGTGAACTTAATTTTATTGCATGTGATCGTGTTATGGGAATAAGATCATAGAAAGAACAACAATTCAAAAAGAGTAAAGAATCTGAAGGAGATTATCTAAGGGGATGAGGCATTATTACTTGCGTTTCCTAATCTTAGGTACTTGTCGCTATGTGAGGATTCTTTTGATCTCTTTCGCAACTAAACACGCTTTAAATTCTCGATCGACGCCAATATCTTTTATCCCTCCCAGCTATGTATAATTATTCCTTGGAGAAATGATATGCCATTCAGAGGAAATAATTGTTTCGTTTTCTCAAGTTTTTTCATGTGCATCATTACTTCATTTATAGTGTGCGTGCTTTGAAAAAATAAGTTGGCATTCCTCAAGGTTCTCTCTTGATTCCTCTTTTTGATGCTCTATGTTTCTGTAAATTCTTTCTTATGATCTCCTTGCACTGTTACTGGAATTGTTCCTAGCTACCCGCGGCAATTCAGTGTTGTTGTTTTTTGGAAAAGAATCGGATTTTTCTAGTTATCTGGCGTTTTTTAGGTTTTTAATCAATGAATCGCTCTTTAATATGATAAGCTGCTAATTCATGCGTTCTTTTTCCTTCTTCTTTTTCTCTCTCTTAATTTTAAGAGTTTTTTCATTTTGTATTCACTTCGTAATAGCGTTTTATCGTCCTTTTCCGTTAATTATAACGAATTGTGATAGAAACGGAGTGTAATAGCCTGGAAGGGAAAAGGGTCGGTGTCCACTGGTAGAACGAAGCTTGGGATTGGATAAAATAACAAAAACAAAGAAAGCATGGATTATGGCGAACAAAGTGTATTGTTCTACATGGAGCTGCGTTCTTTGTTTTATCTCACCATTCATTGTTTGTTCATCCACTCCCTGGCTTCGTTCTGCCTGTTGTGTGTTACCCGGGGAATTACATGGGTAATGATAGTAATTATAGCTTATTCAAGCATAAAAAGAACATTAAGAAAGAAAAATGCTATTAGAAAAACATACTACAAAATTCTCTATCAGTAATGACTAGGACTATTACCAATTAAACGATATCGGATGGTTCATAAGGAAAACTTGATCATCAACAATAGGCCAGAAAGACTATAGGCGCTCAGGCGATCAGTCGTTAGCGTGCGTCACTCGTGATCTGAAGTGACTACTTCATAAAGTATCTCCTTCAAGGCACTTGGAGAAAATATGTAAACGGATGAAGCTACTATGTAAGTGAGATAAACGTGTAAAAATCGATCTCTTTACTCTGGTTTTACACACTTGAGGACTCGATAAAATCATATGGACGGTTGTGTCATTTGTATCTTTGAATTTATAAACGAAGGAGGAGAAACCTTTAAAACGTTTTGAATAATTGAAAGAACAGCTATTTCAAAAGGGTCTTTTCAAACTCTTAAATACATAAAGAGCCCAAATTAAACTCTCGTTCGCATTGTTTATCCGCTACTCGACGCAGTCAGCCTGTCGCCTTATCGTCTGCGAGAAAAATGAATCCTTTATTTGTTAACATAAAAGAACAACCAAAAGAATAAAACTAGGCGCACGAAATTCCAGCAAATTTACTCGGAGGGTGTTGGATGGCTTTAACTCTAGAGGACGGCACATTTGACGAACACTAAATGTGGTTGTTTTCATCCCGTTAGCGGATTTCTAAACAAGACTTATCGGCTTTAGGTTTGCGAATTGTGCAAACACGCGAGCTTTAATTCACATTTACCGAAGCTATCAAGAGGGGATTTTAAAACAATCAAGAAGGTGACGCCGTTTTCAGTCAAACTATTGTGCTAAAACTTGTTATCAGACATTCTGGTACCACTGCTTTCTAGCTGTTCTTTAAAAGACTATGAATCGTGGTTTCGTCGTGCGTGTGTTTATTTATTTATTTATTTATTTATTTATTTTATTTTTTTTTTTTTTTTTTTTTTTTTTTCGTATCATTCATTTATTTATCTATTTATTATTTTATTTCCTGTGGTATGGGTTGTGTAGCGGCAGCCACAGGCGCCAAGCAAGCTCACAGCCTACCACAGTTTGTGGTTTTTCTTTTTGTTTAAAGCGCCTAGAGCAGATTTGGATAGGCGCTATATAAATATTTATTATTATTATTTATTATTATTATCGTTAATGCTAAAACTACGAAATCTATCGTTAAAATCACCCTAAGACATGATTACTTATCCACCCAAAGCCAAACAAACTTTATTCTGTGAAGGATGCAGATTTGAAATTATTTTGCCGGGTTTTTTTTTTTTTCAATCATTTTTGAATGAGATTTCTAAAGAATGTATACTAGTCTATTCATTATTAATTAGAGTAAGTTTGTCCAGCGCCTTGTTGTCTGGTAAAGTCAAAAGGACAGTAAATCAAACGCGGACACTCACTTGACGACAGTAACAAAGAAAACTTTGCTGCTAACAGCGAGCCTAGCTGATACTCACAGCTTCCTCTAACCCATCAATCACTGTCGCTATAAAAGACACCCTGACGCCATTACATCGCTACAAGACTTAACCTTGCCCATAAGCAAACAGTACGAGTTCATCAATTAATAAAACTGTACTTCTGTTTTGGGATAAATCTTTAAATCTTGATGTTGCCCCAATGTCTAGACGCGTTGGTGTTGTATATGAAGTGTTTCGCATTCGTTGAGGGAGCGGGAATTTTTGTTACGTCGGTGATCTAAGTCGTAAGCTGAGTACAGCTTAGCTTAATCTAATATTGATAACATATGATTAATCATTACTTTAAGAAATACTTTGAAAAGGTATTTACTTTATGGAATGTCGAAACAAGAATGTTTTTCTTAAAATGCAAAAATAGTCTTTAGAAAATTAAAAATTCTTCACCGACGCGCGGCCGAGAGAAAAAATCCTGAATGAATTCTTCTGCCATGGTTTTTTTGTCCGGACGAGAAAACATGGTATTACAACGAATCACAATTCATTATTTAATCGTAGAACCTTTAATTGAATAAACAAGGTATCGCGGTCAGGAACTTGTTGTTGAAATGCTTCCGGTACTAACTTCATTCAATCCTTCGCCGTTTTTAAGAAAGTCGTATCGAAAATAAAAGCATAAAATCTATAATAAACTAATGCTTTTCTTACCTCTACACTCGTTAGCGGAGTTAGTTCTAGCAGGTCTCCAGGGTCTGTCGTTGAAGAAAGGTTTACATTCTTGGCAGTCAGGTCCCGCGGTGTTGTGTCTGCAGTCGCAAACTTTCTGTCCGTCCCTGTTGATGATACACTTACTAGCGTGTCCATTACAGTGGCATCGTCCTCCGACCATGAAGCTAGACACTGCATAGTATTGATTATCTTTAGGCCTACGGCTAGTTGCACTGATGCGGTTGAACTCGACCTTGATGTCAGTCGCCATGACCCACTGGTTCAAACTCGGGCTAAAATCGTTCATTTTCGGAAAGTTCGATCTACCTGCCATCGTACTGAATGCGATTCTTCCGCCATGATGTGGCCTTATGAGGTGTCCATTCGTGCATAGGGCGTCTTTCTCATTCTCGTCGTTCAATGGTCCATTCATCCGTCGTCCATACATCCCTTCACAATCACTAGAATAAAACTGATAAGGCTGCCAGGTTTTGCCAAAGTCAACGGACTTATACATGGCCATAGATTCAGGACGGATACTGCGAAATTGCAGGCTTATATACGTAATGTCAAAGGCCTTTCCTAGAGATAGAATAAAAGTGATGTTGTCGCGGCTCTGCACCGGATCAGCCATCCAACTCGTCACGTTATTCTCATTGTGTACATCTGTTAAGTACTTAGCTGGATGTGTACGCATTGGATCTCTGTTGTCACAAACATCACATTCTCGACCATCTATAGTCGTTTGACAAAACCTTCGTGGTACTTCCCCACAGGTATAGCTCACTTGAATGTTTTTTTCATACGCAAGGTCGTGGAATTCTGGTCTACAAAGTTGCGGTCTGCTATAATCATCGTAGCATTGGTTTATCTTGGTACTTTGAACTGCTAAAATGGACCAGCTGGTTTGATACAAACCCGTCATTACGAGTGTATACAGGAGAACAAAACGCCTCGAGACCATAGTTCAGGAAGAGAGAAAGATAGCCAGCATAAACAGTTTTTAAAACTCCTGGGACTTAGCACTAGACGAGAAGTCTAGCCAATCGTCTTGTAGAATTAACGACGGAAATTGCTATACCAGCTCCCTGAGGTTCTGGTATACGGAATGCCACAATAATTTCACCTGGTTGAAGTCAGACCAACGTGCAGGAACGGGCCTCCAAAGATCGCTTCTCCGAATGCGTTGTGAAGACAAGGAAAGTGGCCTTATATAAGACAGTATGATCAGCAAAGCATGCAAAATGCAGCTTCTCGTCTCACTTAAAACAACGCCAGAGGGAGCATGTCACTGAACTTGGCTATATGTGTTATATTGACTTTAAGTACCCTTGAGTAATTAATCAATCGCTAAAGATACTAAACCATTGGGTCTTGACGGACAGGCGAAGTCATGATCTACCCTACAATGAAACAAAATGTAGTCAGTAAGACAATTATCTCCACTATTAATCAATCAAACACTGGCTTTATTCTATTTTAATCGCCTCATGAATAAAAACGCACGAGTCGAGAGACCATCGCTTTCTTAATCGGTCCACAGGAACCGCACTCCATCCTACAGTATTGACTTTTTTTCTCACAGTGCATTTCTTCAGTAAATATATAGAGTACGATGTAATAGAACTGTTGGCCTTTGAACTTAACTAGCTTAAAACTTTGATCTGACGTTCATAAAAATAGACACAGAGTTAGGCAATGGATATTCAATAGTAATACTGCTCGGTCGATGACTTATTATTTAACGTGACGATATTGTTTGCGCATTCTAAGCGTAGCTCAACTCGGCTCGTTTTAATAGCTTTGTGTTGGGCGAAACACATTACAGTATTCTGCGCGCAAATGGCGGGTTTGGCTAGGATTGCAATATTGTGACACAAATGCGTTTAATTGGACACCCCATTAGCTATCAGTTCAGTGTCTTTTAAGGACCTAATTTATCATTTTCAAAGCCCACTGTTTTATTACCAGCGGGGTTCCTGTACATATTGTGAAGAAAGAAAGAATGAAGGAAGGAGGAGAATTGAAAAGGGTACTATTAAACCATAAAAATCATCTCTGATCTACATGAGAGCCTTGTTAAAACAAGAGTGCACTCAATGAAACAATGCTGGCAACTCGGGTGATGGATATCAGTATTAATGGACTCGAATGGTCACTTGAGACGGCCATATCTATATTAGGTTCAAACAAAGGTTAATCAAGTGCTTAGCAAATGTTGGAAGCGAGACAGGTGACGGACCATTACATAATTAAGGGGGGAGGGGGGGTGCGTATATCCCCCTAAAATTATCGGGCAAGCACTTCAACTATGAAATAAATATCGCCATCTCTTCTTTCAGTAAAGACACAAAGAAAAAATCCGTGCAGGGTTGTTAAAAAAGAAATATAGTGCAACATAAATTCCTTGGCTCCCCTTCCAATTATCTAATGGTCTATATCTAGACGGCCTTTCTTCAATCCAATACACTTCTCCACGCTTCAGATTCAAAGACTGCAATGGTAATAATGACCAAAGACTTACCACCTGCCACCTGAGGTGTTACATAGACATGAATCCAGTTCATTGAGTCAGAGACCAATATTTAATAGATAATTACTGAGGCACGCAGCATTCGTAGGTATAATGCAGGCAGCTGAGGGCGTAGCCCGAAGCTGCCGGCATTATACCTACGAATGCTGCGTGCCGAAGTGATTATCTAGTATAATTATTGATCTTATCAAAATCCAATTGTTTTCTTTCTAGCTTGTTTATCATAGAAACAAAGCCAATCATGAATGTTTTTAATTATCTTTTAACTAGAGCGTTTTTTACTCGTGGAATTCGTTTGTTTATTTAAACACAGTATCTTAATACTACGGTCTGATTGGTTTTTGTATGCCGCCCAATGAATGCCGGACAGCGCCATGGGATTTCAACATTGTTTGATTATATGCGTTTGCTTATAAACTTCATTTTATTTTCTGCAAGCTAAGGTCAGGTTAAGGTTAACAGTAGTCGGACTGAATATGGCTTCAGAAGACAGTTCAGAAGATGAAAGCATTTTCATCACTCCCAGTTCCTCAACATGTACAATTAATGTACCTCAGGAGAGTGATGATCATGACATTTTGAAATATATCACAGGTAAGCATTTTAAACCGCTAAATTTTAATTTTATCGTGAAGGTTAATGAATGATTTTGGCTCACGTACGATATGCGGACACGAGGCTCACTTTTTAAACTTCCCCAGGTACCGCTGCTGAAAACCACAAAGATGACAGCGTAGAAGGCAAAGCGTCCTCGAAGTTAGAAGAAAATATCAGAAAATAACAAGGTAATTACCATTTATACTTTGATATATTCGCCTCTTGCTATATTTTCGAAACCATACAGCACACTTGTTTCTACTTAAAAGTTTTGTCAAACGTAATAATATTCTTCATTTTATTATATCAGATCGATTTCGAGAACCTATTTCAGCTTCAGATTGTGAGAAGTTTGAGGAGGGCTGGATATCTGACGCGTCTCGAAGAAAGTGGAATTGGGTTTTGAAAGTATTCGAAGACTGGAGAGATTCAAGAAACCAGGCTATCATGAATGATGTATGCAGCGGTGAGCCACTACTAAATAAAGAATTAAAAGAGTTGTCCGAAGAAGACCTCAATTTTTTCTTGGCTCGTTTTGTGGCAGAAGTTAAGAAAGAAGACGGCAGTGAATACCCAGTGAAAACGATCTACGAGGTGATTAGCAGTTTGCAAGCCTATTTACGCTATAACTGTAAGAGAGATTTATACCTTATTGATAAGAAGGGATGTAAATTTAGGGCTTTGATGAGGTTGATAAAGTGGAAATGGGAGGAGGGGCCAACACCCGTGAAGATAAGATTGCACCCCTTGAAGATACGATTGCACCCCTTGAAGATAAGATTGCACCCCTTGAAGATAAGATTGCACCCGAAAAGGATACTAAGGAGATAGTTATAAGCACTGATGAAACCAAAATTGTAATAAAGTATATTTGATAGTCTGCATTGCAATAAGGTAAATTTGATAGTCGTCATTGTAATAAAGTATATTTGATAGTCTGCATTGTAATAAAGTATATTTGATAGTCGTCATTGTAATAAAGTATATTTGATAGTCGTCATTGTAATAAAGTATATTTGATAGTCGTCATTGTAATAAAGTATATTTGATAGTCGTCATTGTAATAAAGTATATTTGATAGTCGTCATTGTAATAAAGTATATTTGATAACTCGTTGTTTTGAGTACTTATTGCGTTGTATGTTTATTGACCATGCTGCAATATTATTTATATCGTTGTTATATTATTATTTAATGCGATGTTAGCTGACAGCAATATTAATAATAATGCAGCATGCTATTTTAGCGTGTACAACTTTACCCCTGATAATTTCCCTGCTGACAAAAAAGACCGCCCCCGTTTTTCAAGCACACTAAATATGTCTGATTTTCCTCTATGCATTCGTTGGGATAATGCAGACTGAAAACAATGGATTTTGATAAGATCAGTAATTATAACAATACACCCTAATTTTTCCTAATGTCATTGTAAGGGCATTATAAAATACTTAGTCAAGGCTGGTGAAATATTTTCGCGCTCAAACTCGACGTACGAAATTGATTTGAAAAAACCCTAGCGCTTTAAATACGGTTCATTCAGTCGAAGAGTAAACTAAGGACCATAATTTTGAACAAAAGGAAACGATAGAAGTATCGAGGATTACCAGTTGTGTTAAGTGAGTTATTGAAGCATAGAAACACGTGGTATGGATAACAATACCAGATCTTTCTTATCTCGATTTTAATCAAGGTTTTGAAGTACGTATTTTTACTGAGGCAATTTTCGAGGTTGGAGGTTCTGGTGGCACTTAAGAAAGCCAATTTCGACGTCATTTTATGTACAATACCTAAAAGAGTAGCATTATCTTTAGAACGTTACAAATTTATTCTTTTTTAAGACTAATTCTGGAAAGAAAAAATGGCACATTTTTGCGAACATTTTGAAAGAATACAGTAAAAAAATGTAAGTAAATCCGTAAAGGAATTAAATAATTAAGCGATCTGGCGTATAAATTTCCAGATATGGAGTTGGGGTACTCTAAAAAACGTGTACAAAATTGTACAACTTTATCAACCCTCTGCATTCTAAATGATTGAGTTCTACTTCTCTGCTCCAATCATATTTCTGAATTAAAGGAATTTAAGAAAAACTTCTCTCCAAGGCTTGTTCTTTTTTTTAAGTTAATTCTTTAATCACCGTGTAAACAAATCTAAAGCAATGTCCTGAAATCTTGCACTGATTGAGACTGTTGTCCTCACGAACGTCATCGCTCGTCCGTCGAACAAGGAATGGAAAGTTATACTTTTTTCCATGAATATAGTGGCCAAAATAACAAAATTAAATTTCTTTAAGACAGATTTTTTGCTCGTTCGTGACTAATATTTGTGGGGGGGGGGGGGGGGGGGAAATAAAACATGTGCTAGAAGAAACTTGTAGGAAAAGCTAGCTTTTGAATGAATGATCGTTTAAAAACTGCCATTCAAAGGCTTTCAAGAGTGTTTTCAAGTGTCATTTTTACAAAGAATTGTCGCGATAAAAAGATAGGTTTTCAGGAATTGAAGTAAAACTAAATATGGAACAACGCATATTCAATCAAATGAAAAAGTTGAATTTCGCAGCCAAAACTAAACAACTGTCAGAAAACCGCGCGCACATCTTTAACATTATCATAGATGAAGATAAACTTGAACTATTAACGTCAGGATCAAATCTTCTATTCCTTTAAGGTCGCAGCGTTAGATAAAGATTATACAGACCCTAGACTCAAGACGTAACCCAAACATAGGTTCAAGTTGACGTACTCACAGACTGGTGTAGTTCAAATCTTCCGTTTATCTTCAAACAGCAAATCTCTGTGGGAATTTGTCAACCTAGTTGACCCGCGAACTGTGGATTCAGTAATGAAACGTTTGGCAGTTTTTAGCCTTATGAATTCTCCTCGGAATCGTACAGACAGGCTTGTGAAGTTTTTCAATTTCCGGTCTTCAGATCCTCTTTAATCCCAATACACACAATTTCTTTGAGTGAATGACTTCGACAAGGAGTAAATCTTGGTTCTACGCTTGAGTTTGATGTGTGTTTGCCTTTGGGGTTACGTTGTGGACGGTGTCGCTTAGTTCTCTTAGTATGTCATCACAGCTCACCCTGTCTGTATGTAAGCTAATATCCTTATGTATCTCCGCGCGACCAAAACGTTATCCAATCCGACAGATATACTCACGAGATGACAATAGGCTCAAATCAGAGGTTGTGAAGGAATGATAAATGATGTGTTAAGGAACCAATTGGTAACGATCGCTATGTTGCTATGTGACAAATGATCATACAAAATCTCACTCCAACTCATCTTGTCCCCTCCGTAATGCTTATAAATAGAGGAACAGTTGATTGCTTAGTGTTGATGTGTTTAGAATTTGCTCAAGGCCTGCGTAGAACTGTCTGGTTAGCAACCAAGTCCAACTGGCACAGATCCTACCTTTTTTAACCGTATCTGATCTCTATGTCGTTTTGATGTTTCCATATTTTTTTTCTTTATTTTTTATTTTTTATTTTTTTTATTCTTGTCGTTTCGTTTTTCATTCGAGGTTTTTATTGCATTATTGCTATTTTCTTTAGGCTTTTTCGTGCGTGTTACGATATTTTTGGTTTTTTTCGATCAAGCCCCACTTGAAAAAGCTAACACTGAAATCCAGTTAACGCTGTTTAAAAATGTCCTTTTGGTTGCAGAACTCTACAAATAACATCAGAATTTAGTCACGTATATCATGCTAAAGAACTATAAATTGAATAAAAGACGTCAGTGAAGCTGGAAAATTGGGAGATCAATTCAGTTTCAGGGAGGATAGAGTTGCCAAAAAGAAATACTTTGAGGTATTACTTTTGTATCCTAAATATCGCTATTAAACCCGGCTCTAAATCTCCAGGATGTGGTAACACACAGAAAGATGACAATGATGAAATATTGCTAACGAATATTTCCACAACTGACAACTGTATTGCATTTTTACAATCTAAAGCACCTTTAAAATAACTTCTTGTCATGCAGCATGATCGTGTATGATGTGCTTAGATTTCTTGTATTTTGCAACAAGTTTGAATAAGGGAACAGGCTACAGATTTCATTTTAGTACTATATTTTAAAGCGGTCCATAATCGAGTTGTTCCTTCCACACTGAAACGCGGCACGGCCTTCTTCATGAGTCACCATGCCAACACCGCCTCATCCAGAAATGAAATTGAAGAACTGATCGACTTAGTATTTCCTAGGCTTAGCAGTAAAATCGTTCCTTGGTGACAACTCTGAACACTCAAAATGGAAAGGATTGCGTTGTGGGAAGAGTCAAAAAGCTTATTTGCCTCCCACAAAAATTTATCAGAAGCAGCCTCGAGGAGTTTCTTCCGTCGTCTACGAAACCCACACCGAACTCCTTGTATCCTGGAGAAGTCAGTTAACATATTAATCCTCACTTAAGACGCTTAAAATTAAATGGAATTATCTGCGATACTGTCGTAACATTTTCCTGGAATGTTGGGATTTTTTTAAACGAATTCCTAGCTGTTCGTTTGGGTCGAGGAAAGACATAGTCCCCTGCTGTGACCTAATTTGGCAACCTGGGCGCCTTTGTCTGTCAACAAAGATATACAAATAACGTTCAACACAACGTGGATCATTAGATCGCTGTGTACAGTTGTACAAAAGTGATTGAGAAAAGCTATCGGTAGAAACTAAAAATATAGAAATATAAAGAAAATTTAGGTATTTTAGTGGTCAAATTTTCAATAATAATCCATATTGAAGCCGTCCGTTTTGTCTCTCCAATGCTAGAGAGTTCGAAGCCCTTAAGTACGTACTCTCTCATCGACCAACCCAGAAATTTCAAGCACGGGTGCACATGCAATATATTTAATTTTGATTAACAAATTAGTGCGGTTTAGTTTTTTTATTAATTCATTAGCAAAAAACACGATTCGAAAGCATTAAAAGAGATGAACAACTCGGATATGTCAAGTAAATGACCCTAAGCCGATAGAAGAGGATTACACGGCCCACGTATTACGTGAGGGATTCAGTCCCACATGGAGAAGTTAGAAGTCTGGTTATTAATTTGTGACCATCGTTATGAGACTGACAACTAAATAGCGTCTAAACCTGAAAAACTTGTAGCTCAGGCTAGTTTACTCGCAATTTCTTTTCTTATTTCACGGTGTTCAGCTTATTCATAAAGCTGATCAAAGTCATGGCATGGCCGTAACTACAGATCAAAGAAACAACCTCTGGGCTGATCAATTCAGAGCATGGCTAAGTCACTGACTTTTCTAGATCTATGCACGCCTACATAGTCCAAAATGGTCCTGTGATTCGGTGCATTTTCAAGGTTGACACTGAACTAAGTTGCATTTACAATCAAAGTAAACCATTGTCTGCTTTACAGACAAAGCACCCCTCCAAGTGTTTAAACTTTAGCGAGCCATGAACAAGCTGCCCAAACAATTCTGACTGAAGTGCAGGAATTCAGCTTATTTTATTCCGTGAATATAACATAAATATTCCGCATTCTTCGATGAGGGAAAAACGAGGTAAAAGAAACGGTTTGGACCCGCGTTTCCTGAACATGCAGCCTACATAGTACTAAGTACTCGTACGAATTGATTGTTAACGACAAAAACAAGTGAAAGTTAGTGCTGTTTACCACTTCTTATGCATATTGTACTGTACTTTGGGTGTTAACGAGTGATTAACGATTTAGACCGTTGGTGGACTAACCGCAATCAATAATCTATCGGTCCGTTAGATCATAGATCGATCATGAGTAAGACCAGTCTTATAACTGTTGCGGTTTTGATGATTTCATAGATGCGTGTTAAAAAAAGTGCAATAAACTGAGGTGTTTTACAATCCGTGCTTACAAACAGCGGAGCATTAACATAAAGTCTGGCCTTGCTTAATCAAATTTGGTTATTAAAGCACCGGAGAAACGAAAGTGTTTCTCACAGTGACCAGAAATTATTTTTCTTTTCATTTCTTTTCTTTTTCTTTCCTTCTCTGTTATTTTGCTTTCTTTACATTTTATTTTTCAATATCTCCTCTCCTTCTCCTTCTCCTTCCTCTCCTATTCTCTTCTGTCCCCTATTCTCCTCCTTCTCTTTTTCCGCTTGATTTCTCAGCCCACTTTTTCTCATTTTCTCACCGTCAACTCCACCAAAATACATAGACACAAGATAGAAGCTTCGCAGTTTTCCAACTATTTTGACTGCGCTCAGTAACAAACAAAAAGCGAAAACCGATTCCTAATTAACAGCTTCGCTTCCATGACAAAACAATGAGAACCTTGATCTTCAAAATCCCTAAAAAATCTCTCATATTTGCGATGGAAAAACCTTAAATTAACTGACTGAATTCTGACCATCAATAGCTTGAGCTTCAGGTGGCCCCCCAGTAAGACGGAGCTTCGTGGGGGCCCATTACTCAACTATCTAAACACAAGACCAGGATCATGTTCCATGTTTACTTACGGATATATAATGACGTTGTTCGACAATGGCTATAAAATGTCTATGGATTTACTCCGTGTACTTTAATGATGCGCTTCGCAGACCTGCTAAAGCTTCTCTATCTGGTGTTCCTGAACTAAACGCGAATTCTTGGAGTTTTTTTTGCTAATTCTTGAGGAACGGATAGCCCCCTTAAATTGCTAGTGTAAAAAACGCTTTTTTATACTTTAGTTCTCGTATCAGTTTCGTGACTTCAATACGATCTCATCTTATTGCGTAAAAGATGTATCAAATAAACGATTTTAAAACGTTTGAAACATTTAACGTTTCTAAAAAAAATACAATAGAAAACCGATCGAAAAAAATATAACTTTTTAGTTTATTTCGCAAAGTACTTGCATAATTCCAAAGAAACTCATTGCAAAAGAGAAAAGGATTTGAATCGATCTCATTTTGAGCCATTCCTCGGTGAAGTTTTTTGTCGCTCAATTTTTTTATTAACCGTATTTTTTGTTGTTGTTGTTGTTGTTTTTAGTTTCTTTCTTTTTTGTCGTTTTCATCTCTCCTCTGTATTTGAAGTAGCTTAGGCGTAAATATTTTAGATAATTCAATGTCAATAACGTTACTCTGATTAATCTTAGTATAGATAGCTACAAGAATATAAATATAAATTAGTTAAAGTTGCGGCGTAGCATGGATTGGAAGCCGGATAACTAAACTGACAATAAAGTGCGTGTTCAGTTTAGGAAGTAAATCTTGGTATTCATTCTTAGTGGATTTGATGAATTGATCGCGTCATTATTGAGTGAATATTTTTAAGATTATCCACAGTATTACAGTAGCGTTTACATGTAATGGAACAACATGTTGTAAAATGCTCCATTTTTGTTTTTGATAAGATACTTTTTGATACGTCTTTGAATTAACTAAAAACGTATCCAGGCGTTCCTTGTGGGTTTGTTGTGAGCTTTTTTTTGCCCCCCCCCCCCCCCCCCCTCCCCCAAAAACACAAGGAACGCCTGGCTACGCAGGCTAACTAAACATAATTTCATAGTGAGCTATAAAACACAACACAAAACGACTTATACGAGAAAAGCCGATTCCAATACTCGTACACAAAAACGCGTTAACCTAAAGATTTTTTAACCGCTTTACTCTTTGAAGAGATTTTTCTCTTTAAGCGACTCAGTTACACCAAAATTTAATCACTGAAAATTAATTAACGAATACATAATTATTTTCCCCCAAGATGGTGTTAGTCAACATTCCAGATGTTTTGATTCAAATGTCGAAAACGTTTTACAGTATTTCTATTGACAAATAATTGGCGAGCTTTTATAAGTTTTATGTCGAGTGCTATTGATAAATAAAACTGATCAAGTCACTCAGTATACTAGAGTCGTGCTGAAGCTTATTATTTTCGTCATTGTGACATCCAAAAGGAGTATACATCGATAATGATCAAGTAGAAGCACTTGAAACAAATGTCAGGATAAATAACTCTGTGGTGAATTAAATTTGTGGTTAATTATTTTAATTACCTTGAGTGCGTGATTTTCTTCGAGTTTCCTCCGCTCTGCGACTATCTAAGTAGAGTTCAATCTCATCCTCATGCCAAAATCGCTCGGCGCTTCAATATTTCAAAGCGATGAGTGCACTGTATCCGATGTCTCTTCTGAAACTTTAAAATCACTTCAAATTCCTTTTCATTTGATAACCTGTTAGTGCATTAGACCAAAGGTGACAATAACAATATTCAAGACAATCAGTTATTTACATTCAGCTTTTACAATTATATAGTTCAGAGGTGATCTTTCAAAACTGAGCTCTTGAATGCATTCCAGAGGTACAGCCACTTGCATTTGAAAACGTACTGGTTGATTTTACATTTTTGTTTGGTCATCCAATAAGATTTAAACACTTCCATACATTGTAAAACCGTGTATAAGGAACTGAGACAAGTGTATCAAAACTTGCGCAATATTTCTAGATATATTTTATTTACTTGGGGACAATTTTTGGATCAATGCTGGGAGAAAAAAGCCAAAGGGACAGCACTGACTTAGCGGGCTTAATCTAACATCCCTTTAGATTAGCCGCCAGATAGCGATCATTCTGATGGAGACGTCTTTCGTCGTTTCTCTTGATCCCTATTTGTTTACTAAAATATTTTTATCCTATGGACCAAAGGGTTAACTTCGGTGGCGTACTACAAATTCTGGTTCTAGGATCCTTGTGGACGGACAGCCTCCGGATTTTTGATCTTCATATTATAACATTCTTTCGCGCGCACTCAATTAACTCAACTTTTAACCCAATTCAAGGCCTTTGGAAACAGAATAACTAATATCTGCAATCAAAAGAATCCTTTCTCCATTAAATGAGCAATTTCTAACAGGCTTTTCGATAAAGTATTTAATTTAAAGTGTTCCAAAATGGCGGACATACTGAGAGTAGAACGAGTCACAGCACCGCGATAAAAATGTCCTGCGCGCGCGCTCTAAAGAATCAAAATTACCTCCCATTAACTATACTCTGGAGCCCTTCAATTTGACTGATGTTTACTTTATCTTCTTTTGATTGAAATTAATTTACTTCAATCCCTTAATTTGTTTTCATAACACAAATTCAAGTATTTGAACTTTCATCTGGTTTCGTGTTCTCTCGATTTATTGAATACGACGAATAGTTTACTTTATATTCTTGGTTTTTGCGTGATTTGCGCCATTGAGGAGATTTCACAACAGACTGTTCTTTCCAAACAAATAATATACGAATTTCATTTTAGAATATGATTAATAAGATTTTTTACTCTTATTCTCTAAACCTCAGTTTCTATATGTTTATCACTAGATGGTTTTTCAGTAGAGCAGATATATCGCAGTTCAAGATGTCATAGACGAGTGTTATTAATGCAGACGTCAGAGATCGCGGCCCTTCAAAAGGTACTTCATTTGGTTTCAATTAACTGTTGTCATCTATACCACTTGAAACCTGTATCTAGTTCATCTAAATTGACTCGAAAATACCTAAACATGATGGGCTTACGTCTGACAGATTGAACCAACATGTTGTTTTAAAGGATTGAGCAGGAATAGCGGCCAAACTTCCTGTTACCTTGGTAACAGCTATAAACATAACGCGGACTAACACTATTGTTTTACTATAGAATCGATTTTTCTTTTCTTTTTTTTTTTTTTGCTGTCTGCAGACGAGGAATATAACTGTATCGTTAGCTACTAACTATATATATATCTCAGTCAAATTTCATCTTTTCCAAGCATGCGCAAGAAACCGCATTGAATTTAGTCATACCTGTGTATGCGCAAATGAAATATGTGCATCTGCGCTTTCAAAATAATTTTAAGTCGTTTGAGATAAATAAAGATATACACAAACCAAATGCGCCTCTCAAGACAACTCTCAATAGCTTTACATGACATCTGGATGTGAAACAGAGTCATCTTCGGCTGATACACTCTTGGCCGTGGCTGCCCTGGGAGACACGCACGTCATTTGGTCACGTGGTGTTCGACCGTTCAACCAATAAGTGACCACGTATCCTTTTCCCTAAAAATGCGCAACCAATCAACATAAATATAACAAACGAGTTTGTGAGCAGGAGAGCGAAATAAAATAATTAGAAACGTTTTGGTCATCTACGGTTATCCTATAGTCACAACGAAACGTGACGTCAGCGTGTCACGTGTCACGGGGAATATGTCACGTGGAAGGGAAAGCACTGACGATCTTATGGTCAGAAAAGTTTTTTAAATTGTCATAGCGAGGTATTCCATCTCGAAGAGATAAATAACCTTTCCAAAGAGTATCTGTGTCTAGTGCTTTCTTCAAGAAGGTCCCAGAAGGTCAATCGAGGGACTAGACATGGAGGTCTTTAACCATTCCGCCTTTAGAAAAGGTTAAACCTTCGCCTTCGCATTGAATGAGCAAATCTCTTTATTTTCTTCAGTGGAGGACCCTCTGGATGTAATAATTGGTTTAACACTGGGAGATTCTCTCATTTATATCCTTCAAATATTATTAGTTCGCTTTAACAACCTCAGGCCTCTGTGAGCTAATTAACAATTATTTGCCAAAGGCGAATTATTATTTAGTCTTCTTAACACAAGTGAATTTAATGAATGACGGAGACAGCGTTTTGTTTCCCCCCCTCCCCCCTGTATAGATTTTATTCATCTCTGCACGCGGCACACATCGACAAAAGAGCGTGCGTGGTATATTCACCTGTAGTTCAATATCACAGCATAAGACGTAAATTGTGACCAATCGGCACGCAGGATTTATTATATTCACTTGTCCAAAAAATACTACTTAATTTTAATGCACGGCTAACTCGAAGATGGAATTGGAATTTAGCGTGTTGGGTGTTGCTGAGGGCAGAAGAAACAGCAGAAATCAAGGAAATACGCTCGAATCAAGGATGTGAGTTATAGACACAAGTAGGCGTTACCTTGAGAAGAATATTGCCTCTTTCTGTGATATCGTATCCACCAAATCTATCAAGATAGAACTTTGCTTCCTTGCTGATATGAATCTTTAATGCTGACAAGAAGATACAGAAACAATAATAAGTTACAGAGAAAACTAACGTAACGGGATTGCCGTGAGCCTTAAGTAGATTTTATACCGACAAAAAGAAAAGAAAAAGAAGGGAAGAATATTTTCATAGTTGATGTGAAAACATTCAGTATAAATACCAGCCTGTTCAGGTTTGGCATCCCTTCACTCGCTCACACACATACTCTGCTTGCAAAGGTCTTTTTTTACCCTCCTTTCTGGCTTTAGGTCGGGAGAGAAAAACGACCAGCCTGCATCTCTAGGCAGGGTATCACACACACTATCGACAAGGTTATCTATCTCTTGGAGGATTGTTCGTCACATTTAGAGGATCTCGTGAAGGAGCGCACTGAACAGTGGATGGAAGAGAAGAAAAAGACAGAGGAACTTTTTCATAACATGCTACCAAAAACTTATCACGTGCACAGAATTCTCGCGAACTCCCTTCTCCTCCATCGCTTACCAAAACGACTAGAAAGAGATTTATTTTAGTCTCCGACACTAAAGAAAACGTTTGGGCATGCGCGCATTTCAGCACGTTTTCTAAGAATTTAGAAGAGTTTGACTGAGAAAATGTTTGTTTTCTCCAAGTATACAAAATATTTAGCCCTAGACAGGGTATCACACACACTTCCACAGTATTCAATATTATATGCCGCATACTTGTAGGGCGTACAACTCTCAACTCACATGCTAATTATTACAAACAAAGGAAACTTCGTGGCAAAGGGCGTATATGAAGGATCAGTTTTAATACATGATCTTCCAAATGTTATTCTCTTTAGAATAAGATTCTTCGTTTGAGCTGTATCCATTTCATTTGTCTTCTCGTGCGCAACCGTTAAACATAGAAATGATGCTCAAGGGAATGACACGTGGCCTAAAAAACATTAAGCACGAGGTAAAGAGGTTTATATGATAATTAGTTTGCTGCTCATGGTGAGTTTGGTTTCTGTGGTTACCTTCCCCAGTAGACTCCATTCTTGACGCCATGTTTACAGCGTCACCAAACAAACAATAACGAGGCATACGAATGCCTACTACGCCTGCGCAGACGGCTCCTGAAACAGAAGATTTTAGAAAGCTCGACATGAATACTGATAGTTTACGATATACCATTCGTAGAGTGATCTTACTTCGGTCGTAAAAGAAATGTCAACGTTATACGAATCAGTAAGAGATTAGACTGTTACCGCTATGTATTCCAATTCTGAGCTCGAGTTTCTCATTCGGTCTGTGACGAATTACAAACTTCTTCTGCGCATGTAACAAATCAAGTGCCATATCAGCTATGTGACGCGCATGCTCGTGACCATTACGTATAGGGAGACCGCTGGCCACCATGTATGCATCACCAATAGTTTCAACCTTAAAGAAAAAAATATTTAAATTGTCGATAAAGCATGGTTTGCATAGTGCGACAGAATCAGAGTCGTCAGAGTCGGTAGCAGTTTATGCATGAAACCTTGCGATCCTTCGCAATACGACGCGCTTCCGACTGATTTCGAGGCGCTTCCGACTATGATTCCGCCTCCGTTGTCTCCGTTTTTCTTTTCTTTTCTTTTCTTTTTTTTTTTTTTACTTCTTCGTGAGCTGCTTCCGATTCCGACTTTGATTTCACCGCAAGTAAGACTGAACCATATAAAAAGAATCCGTTATATTGAATTTCTTACCTTATATACATCGTAGTGAGCTATGACGCTGTCAAACAACGTGTACAAATCGTTTAAAAAATTTACAATCTGAAAATACAATGAAATTACATAAATTTCTGATATTCATAATTAATAACTGGTTTATTCATTGTTAGGAAAATATTTGGTTACACTTACTTGTAACGGAGAGCTCAAAGAGCAGAAAGGCGTAAAACCAACAATGTCGCTGAAAAAGATCGAAACTTCTTCAAAGTAATCTGCTTTGACTGGTAGGCCTGCGATCAGCTGGTCAGCAACGCTTCTGTAAGTAAAAAAATTAGTGGGTTGTTTTATGACTTATGCTATAAGGCAATTAAAGGAATATGCCATTCCACTGTGCCAATTGGGTAGCATGCATCCCTTGCGCATGAGAATTAAAGGTAAAAAAACGCCCGCCATGTTGGTTGAAATGGCAACAAATATTATGTTCTACTCCACCAACATGGCGGCTATTGAGTCACCCACACAAAGACAAGAAACATGGCCGTCATTTGGTTGACAAAATAAATGACACCAAGACTGATGTCATGGCAACCAACATGGCGGCTATTGAGTCACCCACACAAAGACAAGAGACATGGCCGTCATTTGGTTGACAAAATAAATGACACCAAGACTGATGTCATGGCAACCAACATGGCGGCTATGACTTCACATTCAACCCGAGAATAACGAATACATAGATGACTTGCATTTTTTATTACTCTTTCCAGTCCTTCTCGATTGTCCCCCTCCCCAGTCCACTAACGCTCTCTTCAATAGACCCATTTCGAGTTCCAAATAACCGCGGTGTTTCTTGATTACAGACTCATTTTCACCAAGCTTAGCCTCCATTTTGTGAAAAATATTCACGTGTTCCATTCAAGGTCCGTCGAGTTTCAAAGTGTTTGTATTGTTGGAGTTGTGCTTTCTTTACTTAACTGTGTAAATATTTAAACACTGATGCGAGGCTAAGGGGGGATTCGCGATAATTCTACGTGATACATACTTTGGTAGCATGTTATGGAGGAGTTCCTCGGTCTTTTTCTTCTCTTCCATCCACTGTTCAGTGCGCTCCTTCACGAGATCCTCTAAATGTGACGAGTAATCCTCCAGGAGATAGATAACCTTGTCTACAATATTCTCCCTGATTGAAGAAATTTCAAAATAGGGTCCAAATTAAGCAGAAAAAAACAAACAATCAAGTCCTTGTTTTACGAGGGTAGCCAGGGGCTGACAAACATTGGACCCTTATTGCTATGAGCAAGAGAATATGAACTAAGAGAAGGAATCCTACCGATATAGCCTTGTAACCATCATGTGCACAGTTTGATGCTATTTTTAGCTTGGAGATATTTTGAGCGAAGAACCTGATTGGTTGATTTCTTGATGGTAGGCGGCTACTAGGTCTTGCAGTAAACAAAAACCTGTATTTTTGTTGCTTTTCGTGTCCTAAAAAGTGTCTTTAAAGGAAGCATGGTTATCGCGTGGGCATGGTAACGAGCTAAAAATAGCATCAATGATTCTAAAAATAGCATCAAAGTGTGCACATGATGGTGTACGGGGATTCCTTCTCTTAGTTCATTTTCTTTTGCTATGAGCCTATACAGCAATTGAGCTGAGAAACCGAATGACACTCGTAAGATTTGATATAAAAATAAATCGACCTTGCTTTACGAGGGGCTGACAAACCTGGGAACCTTAGATTTGTGTTCTCCCTAGATGAGTCGTTATGGCTCTTGGAGTAAACAATTAGGAAATATATGGTTAAAGAAATAAAAAAAATTGTGAGAGTATAAAACATTTGAGCTTAGGAACGCAATGAAACTCGTTCAACTTGACATTAAAAACAATAGAACAATCGCATAATTGTTAACGATATACAAATTGAACAAGTATTTTTCTGGAGTAACTACATGTATAAAAATAATAATAAATAAATAAAAACAAGAAATAAATAAACAAGAAGTAGGTCAGCCAAAAAACAAAAAGTCATTAAAATTATTCGCCGTAAAGTTCGATTCCGTGTATTTAAATCATTACTATTTTCAAAAACTACATACTTTTTCCCGCCTTGCAAGGTTATTATGATTTTTTTGATCTCTTGAAAACTTGGCCTGCCATCCGGGTCTTCTGCCCAACATGACGTCATCAACATGCACAAGTCATCAAACTTTGAGGCTGGTGCGACCTTTGGCCTGAAGGGGTTCTTGCTGTTGTTGACCTTGACGCGATCGATTATTTCTAGGTCGAGAGGGGAACGATTTATTAAAGGGGTTATGACATTATATCAATCACAGACGTCAAGACGTCAATAGCTCAAAGTATACGAAGTGTCTTAAATCGTATAAATGGCAGCATGTATGTACCTGGGCAAGGTGGCATACAGGCATGCGCTTTTCCCGATAAAATCACCTGAGTGTTACGCTAAGATAACATCTATTGTCTTGACATATACGGTACTAAGCTGTTTTTGAAGAGCTGTATGTAACTAACTGCTTGAAGAGTAAATAATGGCTTTACCTTCGACATCCAAGCAGTACTCGTAGAACGGTGGCGTTCTTGTTTCCATTTCCTGTAGTATGATAGCAAAGCTGTACACATCTGCCTTTTGTGTTGCGCTCTCTTCTCCTGACCGCAGCATTTCTGGAGCTGTCCATAACAGTTCTACAAGAAGCAAATCTTCAGATGTTCTGATTTGTGCCACATGCTGCAATTCATTAGTGGCAGCATGTGGCGGCAGCCAAGTTAGCTGGCACACCGTTTTTACGCGGTTTTAAACAAAGGTTTAATGAGAATAAACACGTTTGCTGCGATTGTCCAATTAATGGCGGGAATCTATCACGTGATTTTGCATGGGTTTGGACTATGGACCTTAATCACAGGGCGACCACGTTGGAATCTATCGTTCATACCAACATGGCGCCTTCGTGAAAAAGGCGAACAGGAGAAGAAAAATAAGGTAGGAGCAAAATATCATTTTATATGACGATGCAGCGTACTTCCATCATGCGAGAATGCTAGAACTTACCTTTCGCTTCACGTTTTTTAGGTTCGTTTTTCAAAGACCAAAGTCCAAAGTCCGTTATCTTTAACACCCAACGACCATCGACCAAACAATTCGAGGATTTCAGGTTACCATGGATTTTGATTTCAGATGACTGAAGAAATATCATGCCCTGAAATAGAGTTCCTCCTTTTAAATCTCATTTTAAGTACTTACTAGCAAGGTTTTAGAGATTGTTTCGCTTTACAGTTTTGCGATGTAGGATATTACACTTCAAAATAGCGGGAATAATCACGTGACATGCTAGACAATATGGCGGAGACGGATCACGTGATATGCTAAATCCATCCCCCCAAAAGATAACATTGAAGCAATAATGTATTTAATATTTATTAATAATATATCAGAATTATTTTACCTCTACAATATCTGTAATAAGAGAACGAATAAACATCGAATCAAGCTTAATGTTGTCATCCGTTATTATGTCCTGTAGGGAAAATACGAAATATATACTAGTGTTTAACGAAGACAAATATCAAATACAAATACAAAAAAATACTGAGGAAACCCTGGCAGTGACCACGCCCAGTGCCTACAACTCATACCAACCATATCTCATTCATAAATCATTGTATAGCGCCTTTGAGCATATCCATTTGGGAAAGAGCGCTTTATAGATATCATAATCATAATCGTTACCCTCGAAAATCTTAATTCACGTCTGTTTAAACTCATCCTTTTTTAAGAAGCTTGAATAAGGTCGAGGCTACGCAGCACAAGATGTCTTAGGTTCTAGCCAATATGGCTGCTATTTGAGAAATGCCCCGACTCAATGCCTCTACATCCTCAGTTGCAAGACGAATGGTCAAGTGACTTACTTACCTGAATGCTACCTCGAGAACAGAATTCTATCAACGTGTAGATATGGGGTGGCTTTACGCATGCGCCGACAAATCTTGCTAAATTACTGTGGTGTAGTTCATGGACCTAACAAACAAGACCAGAAAGATTCCAAAATTTATAAGCCGAACAAACATGTTTTTGGAGGCCATAAAGTTGTTTAGTCATCATGGTACAGTCAGTGCTTTCAACCTAGGCCTTTTCTGAGTTCGATACTGTAGCGATTGTTTTCGCTACAGTAACAATATATTCAACCTGTTTTTTTCCCAGTCATTGTCATTATAAAGTCAACTACAAAAATGTATTGACGTCACATCTATATTGCCATGGCAACACTACATAAATAAGCTGTCAAACCTGTTTTAGTTCAAGGAGTTCATTTCTTGATATCTCAACATGGTTTCTTTCAAATTTCTTTACATAAACGTGCGTTGCCTTTGAATAAATATTATTATATTAGCAATTATATCGCAATCAATCAGCAATTATGATTTAAGTTTTTAAAATATAATTAAGAAAAAATACACAGACCTTGTATCTACCAACTTGTGCATTGCGGAGCTGTCGAGGTGAACAGCCATAGAAGGAAGACTAAAACCAAATTTATAGCGATTTTATTTAATTTGTTAGCTTCTTTTAGTGGTTCTTAGAGTGCACGCTATATGTCCTAAAATAGTACTAACTAATTAGGTACAAAGTAGCACCAATGTAACAATTGAAAAACAAAAGAAATTAGGGCTAGTTTTTAGGGCTATTTAGTTTTTGTGCAATTTCACGGATGCATGGTTTGCACTCTAGCACGCGCAGAATCGTACGATCTGTCGTCGCGACAAAATAGGGTTTTGGTAAAGTCAATCAAACTCATTTCCAAGACAACGCTTTCAAAGGGCACCTGCTCAAAACGACGCGACAACGACTGCGCGCGTACTATTGAGAACGATTAAAAATCAAAGACACTGATTTCCATAAAGTCTTGGTCACGGCGCCATTTTTCGATTAAGGGTGTCCTATGACGCACAGAGTTCGGGAAAACCACAAAAAACCTAAAGATCATACATACTATACTATTCACAATTGAAGGGCGTGTTCGACTGCTTTTCCATTCTGGAGTATGGAACTTTATTTCAGAGTAATTCACTTTCCACGTCAGTTTTGTCAGCTCTTTCTCGAACTTCCTTTTCCTGCGATAAAAGTCAATTTTGATATTTAGATTATTGGCTTGCTACTCTTTTACTCAATTCCGAGGGAAAAAATTGGGACGAGTTTGCATTTTAGTGCATGTGTGTGCAGTGTGCAGAAACTGTCTTGGGGAACATATTTTTAATGCGTCTATATCGTTCCCTAAAACAGTCCTACGATTTACTGCAATATCAACTCCACCCAGGAAACGACGACCTTAAAAAGAGTGACAGGAGTGGAAAACCTGAAATTCATGCTAATTTTCAATTTTATTGATATCCCTAAGAAACTTCTGTATGGGATTGTTAAGTTCGAGTCACGACTAACTTACAGATAGAATTTAGTGCGTTAGGTTTTTGGAAGGAGGGAAAAAGGATGGATGTTTCTGTCCCTCAATCATTCCCAAGACAATGAAATGACAAAAGATACGGAGGCCATGTTGGTGGATATAACAAAAGAGACTAATGACGAATCTTTCGTTACATTCGTCCAACATGGCGGCTGTGAAAGCCATCAATAAGATGCTAGGTTTCGTTTTACCTGTAGAGTATTACCAGTAGAATGGAAATCGTCACAATCAGAGCAAAGCAGATTACAAGCGTCACGATCAGATACGTTAAACTATTGTCTTTCTCGGGAGCTTTAACATGCAAATTAAAGGGAAAACGCAGTTTAAATTTCACTCAAAAAGGACCTACTTAGTTTATGTCAAATATTCAGGTGCAACTTTCAAAAGACAGAGATGGCAGAATGGGCAGCCATGTTGGAAGATACTATATAAGTAGTATATAAATCCAAGATGGCGGCTGTGATGACGTCACACAAACACCAACAAGGATAACTGTCGTACTACGATATCCGAAGGTATTTGTTAGCAGGGGATAGAGAAGGGTCCTTTATCCATAAGCCCATGGTTTCCATAATAACGTGGTGCTTACTCGGTTTTGATGTAGGGCACAACTCCTGGTTGAAACCGCATTCTGGTGAATCTGCGGGCACACGTGTTTGCCCCGTGTCAGACCACGTGAGTGTCTTGTTCTTCTGCAGTTTAGTATTTGACTGCCGTTGGAATCGATAAAAAGTTCACCAACTTCAAGCATTTCTGACAGAGAAAAGATGAGGAAAATAAAATGGATTGAGTAAGATTGTGATTTTTGGGGTAAATGTGGTAAAAATAAATCATGGTCATTTTCATTTAATGGAGAATTAACTCGTCATCTCAAATGCACCACCATAAGTACAGCAGTGGCGCAGCTCAACGGCGCAGAACTTAAAGCATGCGAACAGTCGCGCATCAGAAGACACATGAATATGGATACAACTCAAACAAAGATTCTTGTTATAGTATGAAAAAAACGTTAACCGATAGAGATTAATCACATTCACATAAAACTCACCGTTTTCTTCTTGTTCATTTTTCTGAAGACTAAACAATGTCATGTTGAATTCCGCATCGCCATTTTTATCTACGCGAACGTCGAATCCCGTTATACCTGGAAAAAACAACACATTTTTTTTAGCGACACTCTGCTAGCTCTTGGTCTTTTTTGTGCTGAGAGTCTTGCTTTTGTCTATCTCGATCGTAACCAAAGGAATATCCTTTTGAGCATGCGCCGATTTATCATCCAAAAAATCGGATGACGAGGTGCACGCATATAACGTGCACAAATCTTAATAAACTAATAGCTGATCATAATGAGCTCACGAGCTTATTTGCTTTTTGCTACTAATTGGACTTTATTTTAAAGATATACTTACTTTGATAGCTAGTTTCTCGAATGTTCCCAAACACAGCGGTTCCATCTTTAGGGTCCAGTCCTTGAGCAATTGTTTTATTCACGGCCAAGGCGTAGAGATAAACAGCGTCATATAAATAAGCAGAGTAATACAAAGCCTGTAAAAAAAAGTAATAGAAAAGCATTATATCCTGGGTTGTCGGCTCTAGGGGGAAGCGGGGGGTCATAAGAGCTTTTCCTCCTCTAGTTTAGTCCCAAATCCCCTGCGGCTAGAAAGCCTGGTTACTCGGACTACGTGTAGGCAGTAATTTTATCGCTGTCTTTGCTACTGTATACTGGTTGGACCGGCGGAAGCTGTGTCGTGATTGTGCTGTGTGGAATCCTTTCGACAATGGCTTAAATCCGCATCATGCATCACACTAAATCAACGAACCGTGGGCAGATACTGAGAGAATACCGCCCGCTCAAACAGCTAATCAGAATGCACAAATTTCAAGATACCACGGACCGAAAAAATATATATATACACATAGTTTCTTACTATTTTTTGCTCTTTTCCGTAAAAAGGGTATTCCTTGAACTTTTCAGTCACATGTTTCTCGAACCGTGCGTATTTGGTTCTATTGTAGGGTCTGGGTACTAGAGCCAGCACCGAATGAAAAGCCTTCTCTGCAACGTCCTTGTGAAGTGCGGTCATTCCCTCCCACCAATCGTCACGTGACGTGAATGACAGGTAGTTATAAGTCAGTCCGTTGATGATGTAAACGTATTGGCCATTCGTCATGCCTTTTCTTTGGGCAGCTACTAGGAATGACTGGACGTATGATATACTGGCTGATAGGATTACGACTGCAAAAATAATTAAATATTGTGGTAAGTCTTATCAGATCAATGGACGGATGGACGGATGGACGGATGGACGGATGGACGGATGGACGGATGGACGGATGGACGGATGGACGGATGGACGGATGGACGGATGGACGGATGGACGGATGGACGGATGGACGGATGGAATTATCAGTGAATGAAGGGTCGGTATCCACTGGTAGAACGAAGCTTGGAATGGGACAAAATACCAAAAACAAAGAAAGCATGGATTATGGTGAACAATGTGTATTGTTCTACATGTGAGCTGCGTTCTTTGTTTTATCTCACCATTCATTGTTAGTTCATCCACTCCCTGGCTTCGTTCTGCCTGTTGTGGATTACCCGGAATGAATAAATAATTAGAAAAAATAATTGGTCACTCCTATCACAAGATGTATTTAGCTTTTAAAACAATATAGATACATACAATATAGATATAGATCTTTTTTAAACGAGGAAAGTTATAGCATTTTTTTTTGAAATATTTGTCCTCACTTCTTGCTTTATTCTTTATCTCCTGCAAAATAACTCTCGTCTTGTTCTTCTCATGTTCCTTTGGTAAAATATCTTCATATGAGACTTTGATTCCATTAGCATTGAATAAGTTTTTCATGTCTTTCTTCGTACGAAGCCAGTCCATATCATTAGTACATAATATTGGGTTGTTGCAGTAAAGAATAGCAACTACTCTCCAGTCGAACCTCTTTAGGATAGCCAAAACACTTTTACTGGATTGGGCATTGGGAGGCCTTGTTCGAGCAAATGTTGGGAACAGGGCTTTATTGGAAACTGCGTCTTTCGTGCAAAACTGCAAAACAAAACTTAACAGGTCACGTACTATTATTTAGTTGGACCCACTTTTATCGATGCGCGCGCATCAGAGACGAACCGAGCGGCCGAAATAGACTGATAAGAATTGTAACGACAAAAAGTTTCTCGGTTTTCTTTCTCTTTTTTTTGCGCGCGCGCGATATTTCCTTTTATTTTTGGGATATAGATTAAGGGAGATAAGTGGGTCAAGGTCTGGACTAAAGTCTTTGAATCTCATCGTCTGCTCCAAATGGTGGTTATTATTATTATTATTATTATTATTGTTGTTGTTGTTGTTGTTATTATTATTATTATCTTGAACTCTTCTCTAGCCATTTTGTCAAAATACAAAACCACGGAATCAGTTACGATCATGCGCAGTAACAAAAAGGGAGAAGAGAAAAAACATGCTAGTCGGCGTTTTGTACAGACTTCCTGTTTGCGCATTTCTTATCCCTATGATGCATATCAGTTGAATAACATATAGAGATGCCTTAGAGGATAATCACTTTCACTTTTAACGAACAGGTTCTTCCTGTTAATTTTTGTTAATTCATCTGGTGTGCTTAGAATTTTGAATAATGTATTTAGCGCTGATCAAATCTAAATCTGATATATTTAGCTTTATACCACGTGACAACAGCTGGGAGCCAGTTTTCAAGAAAAAAACTCATGATTGCCTTCGTACCTGATAATATTAGCAAAATTATTAACACTATTAGAGTGATGAGGTAATTTTTGGAGTGATTAAATTTTCACCGGAAATACTTGTCAGAACTGTCGAATCCCTCACAGCACATTTCAAGTTTACTTAACGGATTCATTTCCTTTCAGCCCTTCAGTTATAAAATGTTCAATATCTTTATCATTATCACCGGTGTTTTTGACATCTTTGGGCATCTTCTAATTCATGTAAATTACACCTGGAATATCTTTTTGATCTTGTGATATCAAATGACGGAATACGACGATTTGATTAAATAGAAGATTTTCTGTCTTAAGACCAGTCAATAAAACTCGAAAAACATTTTTTGAAAATCCATAAAATCATGTCATAAGATTATAAAACATCTTTCAATAACTACTATATTTCTTAAACTACCACCTTAATTAGTGCAAAGTTTTGCTTAATAGTGCATTAAAGTTTAACTATAATAAAATGATTAGACTTACATAAGAGACAATTGGGATATTCCAAACAGCTGCCATTCTAGCTGCAGTAATACAGTCGTTCTCAACTCCAGGTCCTATAAAAACGTCTACTCCTTTGTAATAATGCTCTGTCATAGCCTTTAAAGCCACGGTTTCCAAAGACTGCGTATCATTCCACAGAAAAGTGAGCTTTGTAAACGGAAATCCGTATACCGAGTTGTTGTTTATGGCGTCCAGTGCGACCGTAAAAGCAGAGCCGAACTGGAAGGGAGTCTGTGATACCCTCTATTTTGCTCGTTAAAGGATATAAAAAACTTAGGCGAAGCTCCCTAGGATTCACCCTTGCAATAACTAAACGCAAAACAGAAAAAGCGATCAAAATAAGAGTGTTTTGGCCAAGCATAGTTAAGGAATTGAGAGGTTAGAAGAAGTTCATGTATTTTGGAACTGAATACAAGTAGAAGGTTCAAGAAAAGTTAGCATGTTACAAAGGATAGCAGACCAACCAATCAAATCGTCAGAAAGACCCGCGAAATAAATAGCAGCAATCTGCCGCGTGTACCGGAAAAAAGGAATCGAATTTCATCCGTTTTATTTTTTCACTTTTTACCTCGAGAAAATAAGAATAATTCATGAAAATTAATATACAACATTTTAAAAGCATCTTCATTTATTCAATGCCCAATATGGTTTTGTATTTGAAGATTTTTGAAATCATAAATGACAATATTCTATAGTATCTTTGAGGCTATTCTATTTTTACCAAATGAACGTAATAGTACGAAAAACGATAAAATTTTAGGGGAAAACACGATTAATGATTTTAATCGACTTGACTTCTGTATTCGACCTCCAAACTGAATATGACATCTTCGCTACCTTTGAAATGATCCATAAGAACACTCTTGAAAATGGCATGAGAATGATGCCGAAACATGTCGAGTCAATTACAATCATTAATCGTGTTTTCCCCTAAAGTTTTAATGTGGTTAAATAAAATATTTAAGCAAAGTTAGACTTCAACTAAGTATCTGTCATCAAGAGGCTATAGCTTCGTGGCCACCTGATAAACAAATTAATGTCTCACGCAATGAGGTGCTATCCAATTTCGCTAACGCCATGTGCTATCCGATTTCGCTAATGCTAGCTTACGCAATTTGCACGCTACACCAACGCTATTTGTTTTCCCACCCACCCTCCACTAAGGTAAGTATTCCACTGCCAAGTCAGTGTGACGGTGCTAGGTGGGAGGTGATAGGGTTGCCATAGTAACCGCTGACCTCCGCCGAGTTCCCGAGGCTCCTCCCACCCAAGCACCAACGCCAAGCTCATCTACGTGTGATGAGTTTAATAATATTCTAATTTCTAAGGAATATATAGCCTTCAATAGAAAATCTCATTTTGCAAATAATAGTTCGTCTAGAGCATTTTGATATTGGCAAATATTGTATTGACAGGTGTTACCGTCGTTTTGATAGGAAAAGATCCCAAACGCTTTTAGTCTCTTGAACAACGTCGACACCAGAGCCTTTATTTCTTACTGGGCATGCGCTAAGAAATAACTATATCTTTGAGCATGCGCATAGAGAAATAAAGTCTCTGTTGACGAGATCCTATCTCAGAAATCAAGATTAGACGCGCAAGCTGATGATTGGTCGTTGAAAACGCTGAGTGGCGTAGAATGTACCTTAACCAATCATCTACAATCTTCTGCAAAAATAATGTGCCACTTTCCCCCCTTTCCCCCTAGCAATGTTGGTCAAGAAAGTTTTCTACACTGTGAAGCGGTTAGCTCGTAAAATGCATGCGAGACAACATTGCTACGGGGGGAGAGGGGGGATGGTCCTCCAGAATACTAGGTGGCACATTTTATTTTGCATAAGATTGTAGATTAGAAAACTTGCCTCTAGACCCTTCCTAAGTGATTTGGTTGAGATGAATCTCGTATGACATAAGTTATGATAGAAAATTTCTCTACGCTACAAGCACAAGATATAGAAATATAGATAAGTTATAGTGCTTGGGAACGAGGTTAAACCGATTTAAGCTTGTTCCAAAGCACTATAACTTATCTATATTTCTATATCTTGTATTCCATGCAACGCGGTCCATATATTCTCATCTACGCTACAAATAGCAGAACAATTTGAAAACTGACCTAAATATTATTAAAAATAGAGGTCTTATATATCGTTGCACAATGGTACAACTATAATTTTAAGATGTTTTTGATATATTAACTATAAAAGAACAAATATACTAATTTTTATAATAAATATTAAATTTCATATTTTCATTGTCAGAGGTTAGCGCTCGTTTTTCCCCTTAACGAACACTTAAATAAACTGTACGCAAAAAAGTGGGCATAACTGAAAACACTGATTCTTTTATACTGACTTAGAAATACGTAGAAGTCAGAAGCAGGAATAATTTTAACATTATAAACTAATTTTGAGAATTTTTTGTCACCGAATTCTTCCATCAGCCTTGACTTTCCCGATGGTAGATTTTGGATCAGGTGACCTTGAACTCCATTCAACCTCATTACAGTGAGTAATCCGAAGGCAGTCAGGAACTTCACCCTCAACAAGACAAGTACCTTCAATTGTCCAAAATTCACTTACAACTTTATCAATCCACCTATCCAGCTCGTCCCCAGACTTCCTCGCATTTATAGTCGCTTCCTTGGCCGCAGCTTCTGTATTGTTGGCCTCGCGGTCAAATTCAATCAAAAAATCATTTGTGTTGTATATTCCCCCGGGGGGACCATGGTTGGTTTCCATTGCTCTTTCAACTGGCGCACGCGTCCCTTGGTAAAACCCGAGAGGAATGACCAAAAAAGTGGTTTCACCAATGACCATGTCTTCACCTTTTTGTGTGTAGATCATCTTAAGCGTCCATTTTCCTGGTCGCATTGGTTTCTTAAATGCAGGCTTGTGAAAAGACACAACCCAGTTTTTAACAACGTGCATCTCGTAAACTCCTGAAACGACGTTGATAGGGTCTACCCACATGATCTTGACATCAAACTCTTCTCCGTGTACCCAACGATGCACGAGGATAGGATCGTCGTATGGACTGATGAGACGAGCCAAGTTCCTGAAGACGCGTTCTTTTTGATCCCACCCTGTACCAACCTTCAAACGAGAGTTAAGGAATAAAATAATACATAAATGAAGAAACGAAGAACGAAGAAAGGGAGCTAAGAAGAGAGAGGACGCAACGTAGAAAAGAAAAATGGAAGGAAACAAGGAAGGACGGAAAGGAAGGGAGGGATGAAGAAAGCAAAGACGAAAAGAAACACTTACATCAAGTGAAACAAGTCGTTCTGGTCCTTTCGTCATATTCAGATTCATCAGCTCTTCAAACGAATTCGGTGAGACCCACGACTCCACCGTCAACGATTTCCTTTCTCCCTTCTTTGAGACGTACTCCACATCGAACAAAACCAACAGCCCACTAAACTGATCATGCTGATTAAAATATGCAACCTCTTTTATCGGCCCTTTGCGTATTAACTCGCAGTTGTCTTCGTGGTCACGTGATAATTGTATGGTTGCTATGCGACCGAAAGAGTAAAAGAAAGTCAGAAAGGTGTCAGATGTTTTGGTGATGTTGTCGTCATGGTGATACATGTTTTCCCAATAATAATGAAGCCCTTTGGTGTTTGGTGGAAATTCCCCATAAAGCCACGCATCTAGTTCGTTGATGACTTCTTGGTTCACGATTGCTTCAAACTTACGGGCAAAATAATTGTGCGATTGACTCTGTCGTGTAGATAAAATAAAATTGAATGAGTTTCGGCAAGAGAAAATGAACTAAGAGAAGGAATCCCCGTGTCCCATCATGTGCACACTTTGATGCTATTTTTAGAATCACTGATGCTATTTTTAACTCGTTACCATGCCTGCGTGATAATCATGCTTCCCTTTAAAGCCTCGTTTTAGGACACGAAAAGCTATTTTGCTACGTCCACGACAAGACTGCAAGACTGGAAGCCGCCTACCCTCAAGAAATCAACTAATCAGTTTATTCGCTCAAAATATCTCCAAGCTAAAGATAGCATCAAACTGTGCACATGATGGGGCACGGGGATTCCTTTTCTTAGTTCATATTCTCTTGGTTTCGGACAATATCTCAAAATTCGAAATTAATCTGCGCTACTGGCACTAACTATCTATAAAAAAAAACTAAATACTAATAGTGTTCTGCATTGTTAATGCTATGTCTTCTGCCACCATTTTTCAGGTGTTCTTCCCGGTCATTCTGACGTGCCTACTTGCAGACCTATCCTATCCCCTCCCCTCTCACGGAGAAAAGTAGGTCCTCGATAGGCAAGAGGATAAAAACGGCTGAAAATTTGTCAATTCCAAAAATGACCCCAACAAACCAAACGCTGTCCTCAGATGCATTTGAGCAAATTTCATATGTCCGTGAAAATCGTGCCAAGCTCATGGCACAGAACAGATCTCATCAAAGAATCAAATAAAAGTGCCCGAGATTAGATAACTACTGAAAGTATTTTTCAGTCATATGAAATCCTTTTTTAGGATTTACCTTTATTCTGGTCATGTCTTCGGGTTTGAAATTATTTGGTGAGCAGCCACACCAGTCCACAATGTGTTTGTACTGACATCGACAGCCAAGCTTTCGCTTCCAATTTGTGAGACGAAGATTGGTTGAAATCCAGTTCTCACATAGCGGGCCATTGCGAAGAACAGTATGGAAAAACGACTAAATAGGATGGGAAAAGAAAGATTTAGAAAGAGTCGTGATATTCAGAGTGACGTGATCACAGCTGAAAAAATAATATTCAAAGGACAGCATGAAGGTTTAGTTCCAGGCCTTCATTGACTGAAGAGTCATGGAACAACAGAGAAGTTCGAGGGCTATTCTTACCTCAGCTGGTAACAGAGTATATTTATACATGTGCTTTAGTCCTGTTACTAGGGAATCGGTTGACGTCACGAGATAATGGCAGTATTTGCGGTTCAAGGTAATCCAATCACTTCCGCCATCAATATCTATGCCTGGAGGAAGGCTACGATTTCCGAGCCTCCACATGTGATCATCACATTGTAGGAATGTTCTGTCTAATCCTTGCTTTTTGATAAACCTGTTAAGAAATCACAATAAAAGCTTAGCATTGAGTTTGCACCATCATGTGATGGCAGCCATGACAGGAGGCACAGCAATAGAGTCTTTTTCCTCAGGTAAACTGAATTCTTTCTCATGTAAGTCAGATTAGACCAGATTCAATATTGTTCCTGCCTCCCGTCATGGTTGCCATCACGTGATTGTGCTAAGCCTCTACGAAGTTATCTCAGCACTTGAAATTATGGGTTACCTAGTATAGGATGGATTCTAAAGTCCAATGCATATAAATAGCACCATGCATAGTATGAATATTTATATTCATTTTAGTTGCCATGATAACAAACATGTGATGGCAGTTGCTTTGGCAATACATACAATAAACTCACCTGTTTAGATCTCTGCCATGTGGCTTTAAGAAGTTTTGATCTCTATGCGATCTCAGGAAACGAGTAATTGCAGTATTATCTCTGGGAAACAGAAAATTAAAATAATTCTTCTCTAACTTTCAAATAACATAGATAAACAGAAACAAGGCCATTAAATCTCATTCCTTTTATCAAAATATGCTTAAATTTGCCAGACTTTCCTCATTGGCCAATGTCAAATTCCTCGAGTATGTACACTGCACCCCATCAACCACGGCCTTTAACATGCATTGATAGTGGCATCATACTCAAGGGAATGACAATATCATAGTGCGAAATAGAAACCATTACACCATAGAAAACTTGATCCATAAAGTCCAAAATACTCACTTGATAGGATAATCAGATCCACTAATATTAATAAAGAAGTCCCACTTCCAATTTTTCTTTTTATAAGATCTTCCATACATCTTAACAACATTTGTAACAACGTTGCACCTCCCCATATCGTTGACATACTCCAAGGAGCAACAGCGGTGTTTGGGAAGTCTTTTATGAGGTTGGCAACTTCACGACGAAGATAATCTGACCTCTAAAATCAACATATTATACTTTCATTAGTAGTCTTATATACACTCCCCTTATGAAGCCGCAGGTTTGATGCCTGGAGTTAGAGTAGCATGTGAGTAGAGTTAATGAGGTCTCTCTCTTGCATGATTCAAGAAAGTTTCTTCAGGTTTTAACTCATTCTCTTTGTAAAACTTATTATACGCTAAATTCCAATTTCATCTTTGGGTCAGCCATTTTCTGACTTAGATCAGCTCAGAAGTCGTCTTTCAGGTCTTGATAAAGTAGAAATGTTTATACACTCTTTATATGATTTCATGCTGCATGTTGCAAATCAAACCCAAATTGCACTTTGGTGAATGCCACAATAAAAGTTACAATGATATGGAATCTTCCTAAGCTTTGTCTGCACTTTTTTCCAGTACATTTTTTTCCATGCTCACAATCTTTACATACAAATAAAAACAATTCATGCTTAGTAACTTAGTAAACAGTAAGCAAGATTCAAAACCAACCTTTCACCAACCTTTTTTGAAATACAGGTAGCTGTATACATTCTTTGCAACAAGTTTGCATATTCTTAATACATTTGTTAGGGTCAAAGAGAATAAAAATTATGATTAAAGTTTATTCACTTACCGTATCAATATGAAAATAAAAATAATGTTGTCTATGATAAATTGCTTTAAAGAGTCTTTTAACTTGTCTGAATGCTCTTCCATGAAGAGTTAAAATATACACAATCCTTATAGGAGGTCCATATGGCACAGGCTTGGCATCATTGATAGATTTAGCAGGAGATTTACTACTTTGTGGTAAAGGACAATACCTTTTGATTCCTCTCATATATAACTTATTTGATTCTGATAAGCAAGATATTTTATAAATTTCTCTTCTACATGTCTCTGATTTGACTCTTCGTAGAGCAGAATTTGCATCCTTATGTTTGGGCTTGCAAGGTAATTTATATGGCATCTCAAGCACTGGAGGCTCATTTCTGTTTTGAATATTTTTGTTGAGTGATATATCTCTAGCAGTCTTGGATTTGAAAGCTGCCTCCTTAAAGTAAAAATAAGAAAACATAAGCAAAGTACATTTGTCTTTTATCAGCATCAGCTATACTATTTCTTCAATAATAAATATTTGTTTTCATAGTAAATAATGTGTAAATAAATAAATAATGGCATTAACAGTGGGTTCCACAAAGTGGCTCTTTTTTCACTGGATGCCAGTGTATAGTTGGTATGAGGTGCTCCAATTGCACTGTCTTTCACCAAAGTTTGTTTGAGTTGTTTGATAGTTCTGTGCTGTACTGTTTGCCCAGTCATTACATTCATAACATAAGCTTATAAATTTAGAATAAACAAATGTCATTTATTTAATGGTAAAAATATTGTAAATGTATCAAACATATGCCCATATATTTCATTACTTTACTTTTTTAATATTAGATATTATTTATTTATTCATAAATCCAAGCATTTATTTCTTTTGTCTTTTTTTAAACAGAAAATTTGATCCTACATCCATGACACAATTCCAGCTTACATTAATTTGCTGGTATATGAATTGAAAGGCAACTTACTTCAAAGGCAAAACTTTTTGGAAAATACCAAAATAACGCAAGAAAAAGAAAACCAAATTAGTTAAGATTAAGAGAAGAAATCGCTTACTAAGATAATTAAGCCTCGTTATGTATATAATTGACTCCATAATAGACGACAATGAAAAAAATGGAAAGAAATGTTTTGTAAGTACAGGCGGGGGATCATTTCATTTTAAGGTTTCAGTTCCAGTAATTATAGCTTTGCCTTTCAGTATTTATTTTTCAATTAAATGAGCTTTCAAACCGTATTTGGTTATTCATTAGAATTTTTCTAGCAGTCAGAAAGAGAAATCAAAGGACAAAACAATTTTTTGAGGCTCAATGTCAAGGGTTTACCAGCTTGAAGCTTGTAAATAATTTAGTGATAATATTTTCAACGTAGCAAAGCAATAAACGACTTGAATTTTACTAAACACATTTTTCAAGAAAGTGTTTCTAGGAAACCGGGAATCCATAATTATAGAATGTTGTTTAAACAACTGTATATGACAAATCACAAAAGAAAAATTCATAATACAAACGTCATTTGAGTGAACATTTTTACAAGGACGAAATCAAATACAGTTCCAAAGTCAAATTTACTTTCTATGTACAAAACAACATGTCCGATTTCTAAATTAAAGCGACCAGAGGAAAGATAAATGATCCTTCCTGGGAATAAAACCACTAAATTGGATTGATATATCCCCGTTGGCCGTTAAAATTATTAATGTAATTCCAAAACATAAGTGGTTTTCCTACCTCTCTGAGTGGTTTGTCCCCTAGACCCACGTGGGATTTTATTCTCTTGTGAAAATCATCAATATGATTTCTTCCTTGAATTGGATGATCGTCAGGCCAGTCTTTGGACGAGAAATGCAGTGTAATGAGAATTTGAACAATGACAAAGACTACAGCGACAACTAGAATAAATTTGACTAAGTTAAACTGCAGCGCCATTTCATGTCTTCCGGAACAGACTCTTGATGGAGGAGAACAAGAGGACTGGGAACCGATACACTTGACGGAATTTGATTGGCTGTTGTTTGACTCAAGAATAACAGACCTGGACTAACAGACTCGGGAAATGAGGATCTTTGCATATTTGGACTTCGGAAGTGTAGATCGTCTCCATCGTCTTTTTAAAAGACATAAGTGCGGGAAAGAGGATTGATGAGTGATTTAATTGCACTGTTTTAAAGTAGGTATCTTCGATACTAAAGGAAAATTACGTTTGACAGGCATTTTTGTTTTAATTAAATGATACTTATTCATTTGTCTCACGATTGATCAAGAAAAATGAATCATTTATTACTTTTGCCTTGACGTATAATTTTTTTTTCCTTTTTGTTTTATTTCATTGTAAGAAAATTTTGTTAATTGGACGGATGGACGGATGGACGGATGGACGGATGGACGGATGGACGGATGGACGGATGGACGGATGGACGGATGGACGGATGGACGGATGGACGGATGGACGGATGGACGGATGGACGGATGGACGGATGGACGGATGGACGGATGGACGGATGGACGGATGGACGGATGGACGGATGGACGGATGGACGGATGGACGGATGGACGGATGGACGGATGGACGGATGGACGGATGGACGGATGGACGGATGGACGGATGGACGGATGGACGGATGGACGGATGGACGGATGGACGGATGGACGGATGGACGGATGGACGGATGGACGGACGGATGGACGGATGGACGGATATGGGTGATGGCAGAAGTGGGTCTGGAGAAGGTCAAGGTCGTTACTAAAACAAGAAAATGCCAAGATAATGCTTTCTGAAAATGGCAAAAAAATTGCCTTAATGCCATGCGCACAGAATTAAGACGTTAATTCCTTGACTTAAAACCACCGGGAGCCGTTTTCGGCGTCATTAGAGAGTTTTAGATTGACTATTTTTTCTCCCCGCAAACGGCAAACGTGAGCACGTTTTCATAGTTTTCCTGTATTTCACTTTACCCTTTTACAAACCTTCTCACCAAGCGCAAATACTCTTTTTTTTTTACTACTTGGACTTTTTTGCGATTCTTTTTTAGTAATTTAAAATAATTCTTTACTGGTCAACTGACGTTTCACGTTTGCCGTGAACGTAAATCTAAAACTCTCTATTGAAGGAGTTTCGCGTGACCTACTAAGGACTGCCTGAGGGTTTGTAAGATAACATTCACTGTCTTTTACTTTTATATAAAGTGACATGCTTACTTACGTGGTAATGGAAGGCAACTCCGAGTTGTCAAATTTAATTCTTTAAACTTAGCATTAACTGTCCGAGGAAGAAAAGGAAATGAAATCGTCATAACAACTGAAAAATAGTCGAAAGTATACAATTGCGCGGCAATGTTCGAAAACGAACTAAAAGCTGTTGACGACTGAATTAAAAGAAAATTATGTTTTCTATACAACAGACAAGCGAAAAAGGTTTTTAAGTTTTGCTATGGGAATTAGAGTGAGAATTAAGCATTTAATTCTTCGATTTCGTTGAGGCAACAGGGAAATGAAAAAAGACTCAAATGTATTGACAATTGAATGTAGATCTTTGCTAATAAATCGTGAACTAAACATTTTAAATTCCAGTAATTTCCTTTTCCTTTCCTACTTTAGTTTTGGTGTTTACAATATAATAGCAGTGGATATCGTATGAAGTGTCTATTGTGTTTTATTTCGAACTCATTCATATCTCTAGGCGCCTTCTGGAATCTTTTTCGATATTACAGGAAATTTAACTCTCTAACGATGAAATGGAGTGAAATGATAGGAAAACAAAGCCGTGCAAGGCCCAAAAAGGACACCAATTGTGTCTCATATTCTGCGGCAATGAAACGAATAATTTAGGAGTACTTTTCATTTTTCTTTGTTTTTTTTTCTTCTTTTCTGTAAGTTTTTGCCACTCAGGTAATTAATTATTTTTTAAGTCATTCGTAGTTCGCCGTAAAAATAACATCTTAATGAGTGTAGAGAGGTTAAGATTCTCGTTCACGACAAACGTGAAACGTAAGTTGACCATTAAAAATTCTTTAAAATTAATGAAAAGGAATCCCAAAAATCCCCAAGTAGTAGATAAAAAAAAAAAGAATACTTGTCTTTGTCGAGAAGGTTTGCCAAAGGAAAAGTGAAATGTAGGGAAGCGATGAAAACGTGATCACGTTTGCCGTTTTCGGGAAGGAAAATCTATTAACTATGATAAAACTAAGTTAAAAAGAGAGTTAAAAGTTTTGAGATTCAGTATGTGTATTTCGCGGTATGAGAGGTTTACACCCCAGCGGGAGGGGGGGGGGGGGACCCATATATATGGACTATACAGGGATGATCTGCTGAACAGAATATGGTTTTTTGAGCTTCTTGTCAAAAACAGGGTATGCAATTTCACTCAAGGTCCAAGTTCTTCCTGAGTTTCCTGTCATACTCAGGGATTCTACTTTCGTATTGACCGACACTGGTTATTATGGTCGTAAAAAAAAACCATTAATTTTGAGTAAAAACCAGCAGCAACAGCCAAATTGCATTTATTCCTAGCTGTCGCTATAGGGAAGTACACTGCCGCAAAGTGCTATAGATAAGTCAGTTTACCGACGAAAAGCAAATCAAATGGGAAGTTAACAGTCAAACATGATTCTGACAAATGAATGAATTGTCGACGGCCGGGCAAGAACTAAAACCCTGAGACTAACGGCGTGGGAAAGGGTAAAAAATTGAAAATTTGTACTTAACCTCTTTTCTCACTCTGACATAACCTTGCGGAATTGTTCATTTTAAAATACATAAAGTTTACCAAAATTGAAATTGGTTTTTAATTTCATTTACACCGAAGCAAGGTGTTTTTGGAGTCTTGAATTAGAAGGCGCCAGTTGGAAATCAGTTCCCATCAAATAGCGGGGAAAACTCACCAATGGACGGCGAAAACAGTGACAATACTTTAAAATCTCTACATTTGTTAGTTATAAAGAAACTTGACTAATATTCTGGACAATATTGATTTTTATTTGCATAAACATTTGAAATTCAAAACAGCATTTAACCGTTGACATGACAGATGGTTCAGCTTGAAAAGAAAAAAATCTTTATTATCTACATATCACCTTGCGAGGGATTCTCAATTAAAGAAGCCATGTCGCTTTAATGAACTGGGGTACTGGGAAATTGCGATTAGAATTAAATTTTGTCTCATTTAATTATTATCATAACCATGGTAAGAGTATTGCTTTTAAGGCAGGCGACAAACGAACGGTTAGCAAAAAGATCAAATTCTGTTTAGATAACTGTTTTCCCCCCGGTCATTTATGTTATTTTTTTCGAACGCATGTGAGTTGGAATGGCTTTCCTTCAAGCTTCAGTGAGAGTTAATAAAAGGAAACGCAATGTAATGGTTGTTCTTCGTTTTGATTTTTTTCGTTGGCGCTTCATTTTCTTGCTTTCTCTTCTTCTCTTTTCAGAAACTGGACGAACGACACAAACACTGTTTCGTCGACTGTAAACAAACGGAATGTCTATGGAGTTCATACGGCAGCATTTAATTCTGTAGTCTCATCGTTTTCTACTGTTTCTCGCAATCCACTCGCGGTAAAATAAACATAAACGCTTCGCTTCTTCTTTTTCTCTTCGTCTTGAAACAGCTTGTTACTCTCGGCTCCCACCGCAGGATCTTCAATGTCTTTTCCCATTTGTTGTTGCTGGTAACGCTTTCTATGCTTTTTATGGAAATGATTCCAGCAAGCATAATAGGTCAAGAAGCAACCAAAAATCACCAAAACCGCTGCAAAACCACACATTAAAACAACCAGAGCCAAAGCCATCTTTTCCATGGTTAAATCCGATCGTTCAATGCAAAATAAAGTTACAGGTTACCTGTTTTTGAGCGAATAGTTTAGTGTTCCCCAAGCCGGATATCTCCTGAAGCCAGAATCGACCGTTTGACTCTAAATGTAGCCCTGACTTGCTCTTGAACTTTGAACGATATTCTAAATCTAATTTTTCAGGAAAAACTTCGATGCAAACAATAATGAAATCTCACTCTTCACTTGAATCGCTCTCCAAGATAAAAAGTCCTAGAGATGTGGCGCTGTGAACATCGTATCTCACAATATCACTGGCTATAAAGCTCTGACGAATTATTCGCCTACCCAGTTTTGCTCTATTTTTCTCAGTTATTTCCGTTTGTGTCCAACGTGGATTGTACGACGTTAGAATGACCAAGAACGTTGTTTCGTCCGAATAATAGGACCAGGCACCCTTTCATCAAGTTAATTTACGCACGAGAATGGATAAATCATTTGGCCATGCATGGTTTTATATTTAAGAGACTGAATTAGCATATCAGTTGATAGTCAGACTCACTTAATTCACTTGTACTTTCGTCCTCTCATTGGCACTCGAGTAAGCTGTATAGATGATATCAATAAATCTTGTTTAGTCCAAAAATATTCGTTTTGATTGGGTGGATAGTTCTTCACAAAGAGGAACTACCGAATTTGCTTTTTTTCTTCTTGATTTTCCTCATCGCGGAAATAAAAAAATCTATTATGCGTCGAAAGAAAAGGGAAAAACAATGATAGATATTTTTGCGTTACTCCTTTTAGAAGTCATAGCGCGTAAACAGATTAACATTCGGCAGGCACGCGTGATGTTTTCTCTCCGTAAAAAAGGCGAATGCGAACACACTAAGAATTCCAATAGGCCATTTGCATTATGGCGTCATTTTACTACCACTACCAAAATGCTTCGTGAATTTTCTTTCTTATTCAAATTTGTAGTTCCTCATGGGAATAGTGAGACAATTGGTGCTAATTAACAGAACAAAAGACAGTGTGCAATGGAGTCTGGTAGTGGTAGTAAATGACGCCATAATGCAAATGGCCTATTCAGTCGGAGAGGCTGTTTCAGGGTTCGTTCTATGAGTTAGCCGTGCACTTACTTAAAGCGATCTGCTCAGAGATTGTTTTCAAGTATAGTTTGATAAATAGTACATTTTAGTTAGTATCCAGCCCAATAATATACCGTACATAGGCTATAACGGCTTAATTTTATCGATATTATGATATGTTTTAGGTTAGATCTTACTCGGAAAAGCCGCTATAGTCTATTTCATATCAGCCAGTCATCCCCCACTGCGATCGTTACTTGGTATAAATCTTGATCGAGTTTTTGGGTTACCTAGTAGGGTGGGGAAGGGCAAAGGTACATCCGACTTAAATCACCCCGTGGGGGGACGGGTAGGTAATTTTGTCATAAAAATGCAGACCAAACTAATCTTAGAAGTGGCTTTATATTGACATTCAAGATGGAAGAAAATTATACCATCTCCCGAATAAGTATTGGATATTCACACTTCAAGAAAAAACGTTTTTCCAGTGAAATATTGATTCATATTCTGATGCTTCGTTTGCTCCTCAAATAACAAGAGTCAATGTACCTTGATTGGGCATTTTTCCGATTACATGAGCAGTGATTGGCTGAAATACCGTTGGTGTATTATTTAAGCGGATATAAGCGTTGTGATTCGACGAAATGGACAAATCTCGCATTTTGATTGGCTTAGGAAGAAATGAATTCATGTCCAACAGAACTACACCTTTCCAGTCAATAGGAAACCATTAAAACAAACTGAAGTTATGTCACAAGCCACCATTTTGATTGAACGTGACGTTCTTTGACATCACTGTCGCCATGTTGGATAATATAAACAAGAGATGTCTTTTTCGTATGCTCTAAAATATCATCCAATATGGAAATCAATTTATCTCTTCAATATGTATTAACAGTTTCCGGAGGTTATCTATGGGTTGAACTGAAAATTCCTTGTCCTATCATTCTATAATTTAATACCCAGTTAACTACCACCACCCCAAAGCCATCCTTTGAAATAACTAGATATTCCTGCGGCTTTTTTTGTCTCCACGCGCTCGGCCAACGACGGGAACTCCACTTGATTAAGCGCCAAGTCAAAGAACAAAGGCTTGCACGGGATTGGTTGGAATTCTGGCGGGAAAGTAGTGATGTTTGGTTTTTTACTGACTAGTGATTGGTCCTTGTGGTAGACGTCTAGTCTCTCAGACAGAGGCTTAAAGTGGAAAAATTAGCAGACACTCCATTAGTGTGTAAATACATGATCACATTTATGACCATGAGAAATTTTTCTTTTGTGGTGCCACAGAAACCCGAAATCTCTTAAGTTATTTATTTGAAACGACTCAGAACCCCCACTCTTTCCTCTTAAAGTCTCTACCTTGATAAACGAGATATAATAAGCACAATTGCTAGTGTTTTCTGAAGTGTGGGTTGAGAAATCTTATCAAGAAAACTTCTCATACATCAACCAAATAAAAGAAAATGTCAAAGATTTTACAGCGTCGCTCTCGAGAAAGAAAGTACCAGACACGTCTTAAGAAACTTGAAGATTAGTTGATAAGCTTTAGTAATCACCTTATCTTCCAGAGTCACTGTAGCCATCTGGTCTGAGAAGGTTTCGCTTTCTGTGAAAAAAGGGGGAACAATTAGGTCATTTTAAAATATTTTATTTAAGAAAAATTTAACGCTGCTTGCAAATTGAAGAACGGGAGACTGGTAACGACAATCAAGAAAACGAGGCATGTTATCCCGGATGAAGATAAATAGCTAGATACAGCAGGCAAGGATCAATAATGAATAGGGACAAAACTATAAGCGCGCCATACACAACTAAAAATCGAAATAGATAGTTGAAGAAAGACAACCTTTGAGTGACTGTCAGCCAATCAGAGCACGTTACATCCAAGTCAAACAATCAACACTACTCACCTAATATACTTGACGCATGCGCAGAACATTTGGCACCACGAGCGAGGGAAACCAGGTTTTGTAACTTTGAAACTTGTTGCTGAAAAGCGAATAAAAGACGCGACAAATTAAAAAAAAAGAACACTTGCGACCAAAGCAGGAAATTAAGGTGTCTGGTGTCCTTACCTGTGACTGAAATGTTTTACATTCGCCAAAGTGAGTAATGGCTGATGTTGCGTGACTCGTCACTCGATCATACAATACTGCTGCCTCACGCCATTTCTTCGCCTGGAAATAACTATGAGCAATGTAAAAACATCTGGAAGGGAAAAAAGGAAATATCAGTTATGAAGGGTTTTTTAATGGTTTAGATTGAATTCTTCTAGGCAAATTCTTCGATTGCACGTTACGTTATCGCGGCCTCTCGTGGAAGCGTTGGTGTCATTTAACAACAATGGCCGCTATGTTTTTGTCTTTTGACACTCTAGAGAATGCTTGCATCACGTCATATGAATATGTTGCTAGGTAGTATTTTTATATTTCTATTGTATTTACCTGTAGGCTTTGTACTCTAGGATTTGTGCAGCAATCTCTTTACTCATCTCAAAATCATCATCAACACCAGGGAGATTCAGACATGTCTGTTAAATTCTATACGAGAAACGTTGGGTTGAGCCTCACGTAAGAAGAGCTAATGTTTCTACTGTAATCATCATCATCATCGTCATCATCATTATCCCCACCACCATCATCATCACCATCATCACATCACCACCTTCATCACCACCACCACCACCATCATCACCACCACCACCACCACCATCATCACCATCATCATCACCACCATCATCACCTACATCACCATCATGATGCGTCATCACATCATCATTGTCATCACCATCATCATCATTATCACATCATCATCATTACTCATAATTGCCACCATCTTACATGTACATCTTCATCATTTACGTAATCATCATCACCATCATTCATCGCGTGCAGTAAAGGATGGAATTCTACTGTATTTATGCAAAGTGCCCTTAAAAGTCAACAACAACAAACCACCCAGTGTAAAACAATTATCCACACCTGTAATATAATATCGTATAATCTGACAAGGTCCTCAGGTTTTGTGAGTTTCTTGGTATTGTCAGGTTCAACTGCCTCGCTTGAGTCCTGCAGATTAACAGGCAACTGTTTCTTCATGGCTTGAATCATCAGTAGATTCCTGTCGATTGTCTTGCTGAGCTTCACGTGACTAATGTAGGATTGCAGGGAATGGAGCTGAGCAACTTGTGACTCAGTTTTCTGGGACCTTGTTTTGCCTGAGGACTGCAGATTTAGCAAGAAATATTAGTGATGCATGTACAGCAAAATATTGACAATGTTTACTTTTTTATGCAAACCCAATATGCTACTAATTCTATCTGTAAGTTAGCAATGCACAGGGGTTGTTTCAGAGTTTTATCTGCCAGTTATCCATGCCCTGACTTAGATCAGGCAAGAGAGTGTTTCAGGGTTTGATCTGTGGGTTAGCTGTGCCCTGACTTAGATCAGCCCAGTGGTTGTTTCAGGGTTCTATCTGTAAGTTAGCCATGCCCTGACTTAGATCAGCCCAGTGGTTGTTTCAGGGTTCTATCTGTGGGTTAGCCATAACCTGACTTAGATCAGTTCAGTCCTTTCAAGGTTCAATAAAATCGTTTAGTTTTATGACTTATGATTTTATATAGCGGTGAAAAGGTATAACTAGCTAAAACTAGTGTGAGCTGCATCGGTGTTTCTAATGAAACAGTAATGATGAAAAGGTAAATTATACACCGTGAAAAGATGAAAAAACTTACTGACGTTTCGGATGCTAGTCCTTCGTCTTTTACTCCGACGAAGGACTAGCGTCCGAAACGTCAGTAAGTTTTTTCATCTTTTCACGGTGTATAATTTACCTTTTCATCATTACTATTTTATATAGCACTCTTTTCCATATGGATCATATAATCATATGATCAAAGTAGCTTTACAATAAGTTATCAATGAAAATAGATTTTCTTTTGTCATTTGACAATACTTACTGCGTCTCCCTTCAGCTCATCTTTGATAGCCTGCATAGCATCCTTACACTCCATTAACAAATCTTCATACATGGACATCTTTCCATCGACGTCTTCAGCACGATCAAGGTCTCGTGAAATTTGCTGAGCATGTAAGATGAAACCACGGACCTTTTCATTCTTGACTGGAAGGGAGCGACCACGCCATGTCACTTCTGTCATAGATCCTGCTTCCTTTTCACGGGTTTGAGCTAAGACCTCCTGGAAAACATAAATGGAAGATTGAAAGAAAGAATAGATAGATAGACGAACAGATGAATGGATAAAAAGGTTGCATGAATGGATGGATGGATAAATGGATGATTGAATGGACAGAAAGTATCAAATGAATGAACAAATAAAAAGAAAGAGAATGGATGAGATAGATCACCAAAATAATGTATGAAGTTTCAGCTGGCATAAAAACACTGTACACCTGAAGGTAAGACATTACGACATCCTTACATCAATCTTGGCAGCCAGCACTGGGTCCTGCGTTCCTCCAGTTGCACTCAGCCTCATCTGCATGAGATCATTAATGTCGGTTCCACCCTCGCCAAGGTTATATGCACAGTAACGAATGTTAGGTGTGATCTCCTCTGCTCTTTGTAGATACATGTTCCTGTGTTCCTCTGAGAAGGCACCAGCAAGCTTCTCATAGATAGTCCTGCGAAAAAGGACAAGAATGGGACCATAAGAATGATTGCTATATTCCAAGTGTCAAAGTCTATTTCCCCCTCCCCCCTCCCCCTTCCTAATGGCCATTAGGGTCCACATGATAGCTATAAAATGTTACTGTTTTTCAGTATCAGGTCTGAGCAGGCAAGCTTTGTATGAAATGCTCATACACATCATCCACTCAAATTGTATGTTAAACAAATGTATCTATAGCTCTTACACATTTAATGTGGTGTGCAATGTTAATAATTCACTAACAATTGTTTCAATTACTGTACCTTGCTCTTCCAAACAGTTCCAGAGCTTCCTTCCACTTTTGTAACTCAAAGCTCACTCCTCCTTTCATGTATGATGAATAGGCCTGTCAACATAGTTTAAAAGTTCAGAAAATTATTTCATGAATGTTTTTTGGAAAAAACCATCCTTAAAAGTACCGAACTATTTATAAATTCACTTAGTCTAGGTATATTTATTGGTTGAATTTTCTCCTTACTTGAGCTTCCAGCTTGGTCCTAGCATCACACAGTTCTCCTTCACATAGTTTCTCCAGGCTCTCGGCATGTGTTGCAGCTTTGCGCAGTCTTCTTATGAGGTGGAATCTTTTTCTGGGCTCTGTGTTGGCAAGAAGCTTCAACTCCATGGCATGGCTCCATGACCTTTCTGCATCCATCAGAGGAATATGTAAAAATCTTAAGAGAAAAAGAATATGGAATTATATCACCAACATGGCATTTATTTTCGCCATCATCAACATTATCAAAATTGCTATCACCAGCGGCATCTTCAGTGACCAGCATCAAGATCATCACAGTCCCAATCAACATCGTTATCATCAACATCAACATCAACACTACCATGATCAAAACTACTAATTATTAACATTATCATCATCAACATCAACACGAAAACTGCCAAACACAATCAACATTATCATCATCATAATCAATAACCCCACCATCATCATATAACCTTACAACAATACTCACCAACACCAACAACAACAACATAATCATTATCCATATGATCTGTTAGTCAGCAATGAAACAATTTGAAGAAATAGAACAGGTTTCTTTAATTCAAATATGTTTCAACGCACACACCATCCATATACTATCCATATATAATACAATAAACTAGAACTTACTTGACATCTTTGACAAGATTTTGAGAAACTTTCTTGGGCTTGAAATTGCTTCTAGATCCATGTTGAAAATGAAGAGTCTTGTATAGACGTCTTAGTCTCCTGGTACAGTACTGCCTATAAGATAAAACATTGTTTAAGGTCAATAAACAATGGGCTATAATTTGCTAGAATATTGATATTTAGAGTGGGTTTCATTTGATCAAAAGTGTAACTACATTGTAAGGAAACCTCCTGCTTTAACATACAACAGTGATGGTTCATTCAAAACTTACTGATTGGTCCAAGGACACTGAATCTCTTTTACTCAGACAAAGTGTTCAATTTTCTTTCTTATTCACTGAATCTAATCTTGTCTTAACAGCAGTCATCTTTGCTGTTGTCATGACGATGCCATAAATTTTGACTGACATACACAATCTGTTTTACCCACGAATGCAGGCATGTGCACAGATGCAGGCATGCGCATATATGGGAATATTGCTCACAATCTCAAAAACACTGCGTTCAACCCTGTGATAAAGTCTGCAAGGTTGCAAATTTACGTTTGTTTCTGTGTCATCAACAGCAACAACATGTGCATACAACAGCTAGGCCTCACTCAAAGTTGATTCTGTTACGAAGACTATTGCATGCAATGTCACACTGTCAATGTGTTACCTACCTGTAACGCTGATAGTCACCATGTCTTAACCCATGCTGTCCCTGGGTCTCTTTAATCAGTGGCAAAACTAGTTCTCAGTGAAGGTGCATATTTGAAATTATTGTAATATGTAACTACATCTCTAAAATATTTGATAATTCTTAACCTCCCCCACCCCCCTCAATTCCTAGTTGAACATTGATCATTATTATTAAAGTATCACCTTTTCCGTCTCCACTTGCTCTCTGATATCGTTTACCAAATTCAAAAACTTAAAATACTCAAATTAATAATAAAATATTACTATCGTTTTCATTGTAGTCTTTTCCTACCGCAAGACTTACGGTTGACGTGTCCTTTACCGGCTCTTACTTTAAAACCAAAAAACCAGGATGTTAATCAAGAAGAAGGTAACGATTTATATTAGGAAAGTGATGGTGAGAAACGTAACATTATGGTCAATAGTTAAAAATACCATATAAAACCCCATTCTTAATTTATACGTTAATTTATAGCGTTCGAACCTCGTGCGATCAGAAGCTTATCAAATCACTTGAAAAGAACAGCGCGGAATTCGCCCTTTTATCGATAGATTTCAATAAGATTCCCTTGGTTTAAGACGTATTCTTAAGGATACTTTCTAGAGTTATTGGTTCGGCGGGTTCTGTCTTCTCTGTGGCCGATTTTTCGACATCCATTTTCGAGTCTTTTTCTTCTTTGCCAAGCGCCATCTTGGATTTTTATCGCACGAGGCGCGCAATGTACCATGGGTATATTCTCATACACAGGAAACCCAGTATTTCTTTTCATTCACAAGGGAAAAAACATTTGCTCATTTTCTGTTTTATTTTTTCCCCTTTCCTTCTTATTCAGTCCCATATTTTCATCAAGAATATAAAAGTAAAAACAAAGAAACTGAAATGTCAAAAATCATTTGCTTTTTATTCTCATTTTCCTTTTTGTTTTCATTTTCCTTCTTATTAATAATTTTCCGGTTTCTGATCTTCGTCGTTCCGCGTTCTAAACGTCCATAGGTTCGTGTAACATGTGGATCTGTCCTCCCGTCACGTGGTCAGGTCACGTGGACAATAACAACATCATCTCCCCAGTATACTCTTGTAGGGTAGTCCATGTCCTGTGTCTACTAGTTCAATTATGTCTTCATCGAAAATGATGTGGTGTGGGTACTGAAATATTAAAAGCATGCATCACTCTGACCGCATGCAATAGTAATTTGTTATTTTATTTTTTACTTTTTTGCATTCGCGCAATAGTCCTTTTCGCGCTCATCCAAATTTAAGAAATTTGACGGGCCACGAAACCAGAACAGGAGCTTTATAATGAGAAATATCATACATTTAACGAATCTTTTTATTATTATTTCTCCTCTTTAAAAATTAAACTGCTTCTCACTTTTACCGAATTTGCGGTTTTTTAGTTGTGTGGCCTGTCATAGATCGGATGCGCTACGCAACCTTGAGAAAATGTGTCTATATATTTTTAGGGATGGAATACAGGTACAATTATATCACCGTGAAAAGATGAAAAACCATTACTACTGACGTTTCGTGTATCGCTAGTCCTTCGTCTCGTCGTACTCAAAAATGTGTTCGCACTTTGGTATAAAAAATTGCAAATTAGACTTCTAAACTAGCCTCACAATTAAGCTTTTGATAGAGCGATTGGGGTTATTTTTATTTATTAAATAAAAATTAACCGAAGACCATACTCCCAGACCCGAATGCTGAAGCGTCGTATGGCAGCGCGAAGCATTTACGGCTATGCCAGAGATTTCGACCCCAGCACCGCTAGTCCCCGGGAGGAATTACAGCCTGATCAGGAAGCTCGGCAGAAGCCTAAGGGAGAGGTTAGTCGGCTCCTAGGCTATAGATGATTAACCCCTTGCTATGACCAGCATACCCGAAAAGTCGTTAGTGTCACTGATGGGTAGGTGCCCATGGTCATTCTTTTCCATATGGGATGCGCCTTGAAAAACTAGCCCAATGATTCATAACAGAAATGTGGTCAGACAAATTACATTTTTAGCTATTAATACTGCAAACGTCCTTCGTGTTATTGTTAAACTATGCAAAGTTGACTTTCAAACTGAAGTGTACGCATGCGCAAACGTTTTGTTTTTGATGTAACGCTAGCTTATCGCATGTATACGATTTGCGCACGCTGTGCAAAAGAGAACGCTTCTCCGTACTGATGAGACAAGTTTTCAAAACCCTAAAAAACTTCCTGGCTTTAGCAACTAAATTGCAGAACAACAAATAGTGTACAATTTTCGTCTCTTTGATTTATGCCGGGAAGTCGTTCATTTGTACTACGACCATTTTGCCGTGAGCTGTGTTTTTACATACTGATATATATGCGCAATCTTTTACATAGCACAATTCAAGACTCTTTGCACATAGTTTAAGCAAAAACCTCCCCATAGAGCAGCGGTGTATATTCGCAATTTTCACAGTTTGGGGTTTGGCAAAAAAACTCTGATAGAAGGAAAACATGAAGGAAAAACTATCCTGTGATAGCAAAAACAAAAACAGTGCGCGCGCATACTATGACGTGTATGTTCCGCTACTCTAGTACCGTTTGTAATTTCTGTTGGAGTTTCTTCTTTTCTCCCTTGCATTTTGAGTAGAAATAAAGTCCTGAGAGAGTAATGAGTCCGAGGCCTAAGCTGATACACAAGCCTGCCTTCCACACCATGCAGAACCAAACACGGCTATGACGTCACTTAGGACATAATGGTTTATTAAGTAATCACCATTAAATCCGCTGACCTCGAAAAAAATTAACCGCTGACCACTACTTATCTACATCCAGTTATGAAACGTCACTCAAAACCGATTATTGGTCGTTTCTCACCATGACACAGGGAGACCAACAGACTAGATTTTGAAACTACAAAAACAAAATGGCGGATGGCCTGCGAGGAAGAATCGGTGTTTGGAACAAGAAGACTTGAGTTTAGGCGAGTTCGCCAACATAAAAATTCCCCACTACTTCTAAACTTATAGCAGAGTTTCCACGGCTTGTTGGCTCCCCAATTATGGCGAAAATTTGAATAAGTACTGTCAAGGAACCGCGGGCAAGGAAGAGTTTCAAGACGGAGTAGCAAAAAAAAAACCGAATAGGAGACTTTGCTAGCAGTGACAGGTTTCCTAAAATTATCCATTTCATTTTTTAATAGTATCAGCACATGTTTCGTCACGGTCGAAATCATCGCTCATTCAATCGCGTTCATGGATGCACCAACAAGTCAATCCTCGTCTAACCGTTAACTATACTCATTAACTCTGCATGCGCATGTCACATTTTCGCCTAATGCTTGCATTATAGAAGTGAAAACTGGCGGGCCTCAACAAAAATGCGGGGTGAAAAAAGATAATGGGTTAATGGTTAATGGACTCAACCCAGTCGTAAAATGCCTTGGTCTTTTCTTTGGGATTTGAATGACGTGTTCATAGATTAATGGCTCGTACCCTGACTTACCAGGTGAGGCTGAGTGTCCTTTTCAGTGTCGCGATCTTCGTTAAACTCCGGCTACTCCACATTCCTCACGCTTCCGGAGGACGCGTTCTCTCGATGTAATATATCTAAGAGAAATAAGCTTAATTTGGTGTCCTTTGAGTGCTGTGATCTTTGCAAAATTCCGGCTACTACGCACTCCTTCACACGCTTCAGAAGGACGCGTTATGTCGATGTAATATATCTAAGAGAAAACTAGCTTACGTTGGTGTTCTTTTGGGTGTTGTGAAATTCACACGCTTCAGAAGAACGCCTTCTTCGATGGGGTATGTACAAGAAAATAAGCTTACTTTGGTGTCCTTTTGAGTGTTGTGAAATTCACACGCTTCAGAAGGACGCCTTCTTTCGATGTGGTATGCACGAGAAAATAAGCTTACTTTGGTGTCCTTTTGAGTGTTGTGATCTTTGTAAAATTCCGGCTACTACGCACTCCTTCACACGCTTCAGAAGGACGCGTTATGTCGATGTAATATATCTAAGAGAAAACTAGCTTACGTTGGTGTTCTTTTGGGTGTTGTGAAATTCACACGCTTCAGAAGCACGCCTTCTTCAATGTGGTATGCAAGAGAAATAAGTTTAATTTGTTGTCCTTTTGAGTGTTGTGAAATTCACACGCTTCAGAAGGACGTCTAATTCGATGTGGTAATATATCTAAGAGAAATAAGCTTAATTTGGTGTCCTTTGAGTGTTGTGATCTTTGTAAAATTCCGGCTACTCCACATTCCTCACGCTTCCGGAGGACGCGTTATGTCGATGTAATATATCTAAGAGAAAACTAGCTTACGTTGGTGTCCTTTTGGGTGTTGTGAAATTCACACGCTTCAGAAGCACGCCTTCTTCGATGTGGTATGCAAGAGAAATAAGATTAATTTGGTGTCCTTTTGGGTGTTGTGAAATTCACAAGCTTCAGAAGGACGTCTTTTTCGATGTGGTAATATATCTAAGAGAAATAAGCCTAATTTGGTGTCCTTTGAGTGTTGTGATCTTTGTAAAATTACGGCTACTACGCACTCCTTCACACGCTTCATAAGGACGCGTTATGTCGATGTAATATATCTAAGAGAAAACTAGCTTACGTTGGTGTCCTTTTTGGGTGTTGTGAAATTCACACGCTTCAGAAGGACGCCTTCTTCGATGTGGTATGTACGAGAAAATAAGCTTACTTTGGTGTCCTTTTGAGTGTTGTGATCTTTGTAAATCTCCGGCTACTCCGCACTTCTTCACACGCTTTAGAAGGACGCGTTATGTCGATGTAATATATGTAAGAGAAAACTAGCTTACGTTGGTGTCCTTTTGGGTGTTGTGAAATTCATACGCTTCAAAAGGACGCGTTATGTCGATGGGGTATACAAGAGAAATAAGTTTAATTTGGTGTCCTTTTGGGTGTTGTGAAATTCACACGCTTCAGAAGGACATGTTCTGTCGATGTAATATATCTAAGAGAAATAAGCTTAATTAAGTGTCCTTTGAGTGTTGTGATCTTTGTAAAATTCCGGCTACTCCGCACTCCTTCACACGCTTCAGAAGGACGCGTTATGTCGATGTAATATATCTAAGAGAAAACTAGCTTACGTTGGTGTTCTTTTGGGTGTTGTGAAATTCACACGCTTCAGAAGCACGCCTTCTTCGATGTGGTATGCAAGAGAAATAAGTTTAATTTGGTGTTCTTTTGGGTGTTGTGAAATTCACACGCTTCAGAAGGACGTCTTTTTCGATGTGGTAATATATCTAAGAGAAATAAGCCTAATTTGGTGTCCTTTGAGTGTTGTGGTCCTTGGTAAAATTCCGGCTACTCCGCACTCCTTCACACGCTTCATAAGGACGCGTTATGTCGATGTAATATATCTAAGAGAAAACTAGCTTACGTTGGTGTCCTGTTGGGTGTTGTGAAATTCACACGCTTCAGAAGGACGCCTTCTTCGATGGGGTATGTACGAGAAAATAAGCTTACTTTATTGTCCTTTTGAGTGTTGTGAAATTCACACGCTTCAGAAGGACGCCTTCTTTCGATGTGGTATGCACGAGAAAATAAGCTTACTTTGGTGTCCTTTTGGGTGTTGTGAAATTCACACGCTTCAGAAGCACGCCTTCAAGTCTTCGATGTGATATGCAAGAGAAATAAGTTTAATTTGGTGTCCTTTTGGGTGCTGTGAAATTCACACGCTTCAGAAGGACATGTTCTGTCGATGTAATATATCTAAGAGAAATAAGCTTAATTAAGTGTCCTTTGAGTGTTGTGATCTTTGTAAAATTCCGGCTACTCCGCACTCCTTCACACGCTTCAGAAGGACGCGTTATGTCGATGTAATATATCTTAGAGAAAACTAGCTTACGTTGGTGTCCTTTTGGGTGTTGTGAAATTCACACGCTTCAGAAGGACGCGTTATGTCGATGTGGTATGCAAGAGAAATAAGTTTAATTTGGTGTTCTTTTGGGTGTTGTGAAATTCACACGCTTCAGAAGGACGTCTTTTTCGATGTGGTAATATATCTAAGAGAAATAAGCCTAATTTGGTGTCCTTTGAGTGTTGTGGTCCTTGGTAAAATTACGGCTACTACGCACTCCTTCACACGCTTCATAAGGACGCGTTATGTCGATGTAATATATCTAAGAGAAAACTAGCTTACGTTGGTGTCCTTTTGGGTGTTGTGAAATTCACACGCTTCAGAAGGACGCCTTCTTCGATGTGGTATGTACGAGAAAATAAGCTTACTTTGGAGTCCTTTTGAGTGTTGTGATCTTTGTAAATCTCCGGCTACTCCGCACTTCTTCACACGCTTCAGAAGGACGCGTTATGTCGATGTAATATATCTAAGAGAAAACTAGCTTACGTTGGTGTCCTTTTGGGTGTTGTGAAATTCACACGCTTCAGAAAGACGCATTATGTCGATGGGGTATGCAAGAGAAATAAGTTTAATTTGGTGTCCTTTTGGGTGTTGTGAAATTCACACGCTTCAGAAGGACATGTTCTGTCGATGTAATATATCTAAGAGAAATAAGCTTAATTTAGTGTCCTTTGAGTGTTATGATCTTTGTAAAATTTCGGCTACTCCGCACTCCTTCACACGCTTCAGAAGGACGCGTTATGTCGATGTAATATATCCAAGAGAAAACTAGCTTACGTTGGTGTCCTTTTGGGTGTTGTGAAATTCACACGCTTCAGAAGGACGCGTTATGTCGATGTAATATATCTAAGAGAAAACTAGCTTACGTTGGTGTCCTTTTGGGTATTGTTTCACACGCTTCAGAAGGACGCGTTATGTCGATGTAATATATATAAGAGAAAACTAGCTTACGTTGGTGTGCTTTTGAGTGTTGTGATCTTTGTAAATCTCCAGCTACTCCGCACTTCTTCACACGCTTCAGAAGGCGCGTTATGTCGATGTAATATATCTAAGAGAAAACTAGCTTACGTTGGTGTCCTTTTGGGTGTTGTGTTCTGTCGATGTAATATATCTAAGAGAAATAAGCTTAATTTGGTGTCCTTTTGAGTGTTGTGAAATTCACACGCTTCAGAAGGACGCGTTATGTCGATGTGGTATGCAAGAGAAATAAGTTTAATTTGGTGTCCTTTTGGGTGTTGTGAAATTCACACGCCTCAGAAGGACATGTTCTGTCGATGTAATATATCTAAGAGAATTAAGCTTAATTTAGTGTCTTTGAGTGTTGTGATCTTTGTAAAATTCCGGCTACTCCGCACTCCTTCACACGCTTCAGAAGGACGCGTTATGTCGATGTAATATATCTAAGAGAAAACTAGCTTACGTTGGTGTCCTTTTGGGTGTTGTGAAATTCACACGCTTCAGAAGCACGCCTTCTTCGATGTGGTATGCAAGAGAAATAAGATTAATTTGGTGTCCTTTAGGGTGTTGTGAAATTCACACGCTTCAGAAGGACGCGTTATGTCGATGGGGTATGCAAGAGAAATAAGTTTAATTTGGTGTCCTTTTGGTTGTTGTGAAATTCACACGCTTCAGAAGGACATGTTCTGTCGATGTAATATATCTAAGAGAAATAAGCTTAATTTAGTGTCCTTTGAGTGTTGTGATCTTTGTAAAATTCCGGCTACTCCGCACTCCTTCACACGCTTCAGAAGGACGCGTTATGTCGATGTAATATATCTAAGAGAAAACTAGCTTACGTTGGTGTCCTTTTGGGTGTTGTGAAATTCACACGCTTCAGAAGCACGCCTTCTTCGATGTGGTATGGAAGAGAAATAAGTTTAATTTGGTGTTCTTTTGGGTGTTGTGAAATTCACACGCTTCAGAAGGACGTCTTTTTCGATGTGGTAATATATCTAAGAGAAATAAGCCTAATTTGGTGTCCTTTGAGTGTTGTGATCTTTGTAAATCTCCTGCTACTCCGCATTTCTTTACACGCTTCATAAGGACGCGTTATGTCGATGTAATATATCTAAGAGAAAACTAGCTTACGTTGGTGTCCTTTTGGGTGTTGTGAAATTCACGCGCTTCAGAAGGACGCGTTATGTCGATGGGGTATGCAAGAGAAATAAGTTTAATTTGGTGTCCTTTTGGGTGTTGTGAAATTCACACGCTTCAGAAGGACATGTTCTGTCGATGTAATATATCTAAGAGAAATAAGCTTAATTTAGTGTCCTTTTGAGTGTTGTGATCTTTATAAATCTCCGGCTACTCCGCACTTCTTCACACGCTTCAGAAGGACGCGTTATATCGATGTAATATATCTAAGAGAAAACTAGCTTACGTTGGTGTCCTTTTGGGTGTTGTGAAATTCACACGCTTCAGAAACACGCCTTCTTCGATGTGGTATGCAAGAGAAATAAGTTTAATTTGGTGTTCTTTTGGGTGTTGTGAAATTCACACGCTTCAGAAGGACGTCTTTTTCGATGTGGTAATATATCTAAAAGGAATAAGCCTAATTTGGTGTCCTTTGAGTGTTGTGGTCCTTGGTAAAATTCCGGCTACTACGCACTCCTTTACACGCTTCATAAGGACGCGTTATGTCGATGTAATATATCTAAGAGAAAACTAGCTTACGTTGGTGTCCTTTTGGGTGTTGTGAAATTCACACGCTTCAGAAGGACGCCTTCTTCGATGTGGTATGTACGAGAAAATAAGCTTACTTTGGTGTCCTTTTGAGTGTTGTGATCTTTGTAAATCTCCGGCTACTCCGCACTTCTTCACACGCTTCAGAAGGACGCGTTATGTCGATGGGGTATGCAAGAGAAATAAGTTTAATTTGGTGTCCTTTTGGGTGTTGTGAAATTCACACGCTTCAGAAGGACATGTTCTGTCGATGTAATATATCTAAGAGAAATAAGCCTAATTTGGTGTCCTTTGAGTGTTGTGATCTTTGTAAAATTCCGGCTACTACGCACTCCTTCACACGCTTCATAAAGACGCGTTATGTCGATGTAATATATCTAAGAGAAAACTAGCTTACGTTGATGTCCTTTTGGGTGTTGTGAAATTCACACGCTTCAGAAGGACGCCTTCTTCGATGTGGTATGTACGAGAAAATAAGCTTACTTTGGTGTCCTTTTGAGTGTTGTGAAATTCACACGCTTCAGAAGGACGCCTTCTTCGATGTGGTATGTACGAGAAAATAAGCTTACTTTGGTGTCCTTTTGAGTGTTGTGAAATTCACACGCTTCAGAAGGACGCCTTTTTCGATGTGGTATGCAGGAGAAAATAAGCTTACTTTGGTGTCCTATTTTGAGTGTTGTGATCTTTGTAAATCTCCGGCTACTCGGCACTCCTTCACACGCTTCAGAAGGACATGTTCTATCGATGTAATATATCTAAGAGAAATAAGCTTAATTTGGTGTCCTTTTGAGTGTTGTGAAATTCACACGCTTCAGAAGGACGCGTTATGTCGATGTAATATATCTAAGAGAAAACTAGCTTACGTTGGTGTCCTTTTGGGTGTTGTGAAATTCACACGCTTCAGAAGCACGTCTTCTTCGATGTGGTATGCAAGGGAAATAAGTTTAATTTGGTGTCCTTTTGGGTGTTGTGAAATTCACACGCTTCAGAAGGACGTCTTTTTTGATGTGGTAATATATCTAAGAGAAATAAGCCTAATTTGGTGTCCTTTTGAGTGTTGTGAAATTCACACGCTTCAGAAGGACGCCTTTTTCGATTTGGTATGCAGGAGAAAATAAGCTTACTTTGGTGTCCTTTTGAGTGTTGTGATCTTTGTAAATCTCCGGCTACTCCGCACTTTTTCACACGCTTCAGAAGGACGCGTTATGTCGATGTAATATGACAAGGGATGTTGTTTGGATCAATCGATCCCAAATTTGTACACAAAAACTTACAATAATCCAATAAGTGATCGCTTGATCCCTGAATTTATTCATACGATCCCGATCACTCTTCTGTGATCCCTGATTCGTAGCATAAGATTCCTGATCCCACGTCCTTCGTCGAGATTCTGATTTTTATTATTCCAGTACTGTAAGTATATTTAGTCAAATTTTCACTGAGATTCATTATCGATTTAGTGAGGAATTAATTCACGGGCGGGATTACTTAAGAAGTTAATTGATGAATACCAAAATAGCCACGTCAATTTTGTCAGCCGTCGGGTTGATTACGGTTATACTTGCTACAGGTTTCACGCAGATTTCGATAGAAAAATAGATTCGAAAAGAAATGGCAGCTTTTTTGCAGCTTATTTGTTGCGAGGTGTGATCGTTTTACTTTGTCTTATTGCATCGCCCTTCTTGACGACCAGCACGTTCCACCCCCTACCCCACCCAACTGCTTAATTTACGCTCATTTTCATCTTCCCTAGCTTGAGCTGCGTAGATACAATAAGACATTTATGTTCATTTATTTTTCATAATATTTTTCAAAGATTTGTTATTTTCAGCTTCTTTGTGATCACCTCAAATAAACTGTCGTGCATCTGATAAACGTTTTTCGGTCATTTAAAGCCGGCTGTAAAATTATATTTACAAACAATTTAAACAAGGCTGTTTAATTAAAAAGAGCGGCTGTCAATCAAAGTTATTGTCCACCGGAACATGCCAACCAGTTATTGTCTAAGTAGCAGGAGTTAATAGCTAATAAGAACCCTAAAAGGCAACGGTTCACAACTTCATTTAGACATGAAACACGTAAAGCTGCATGAACGCCCTTGACTTTGCTTCAGAATCAGCTACTAACATTCGTACATTTGAACAATACGTGTTTAGAATTACGTACAGTAATAAGCCTATTTTTAATTCCTGCTGGAATTGAGCTAGCTTATTTATATCGTTAAAGTACAAATGGTGTTACTGATAAAAGCGTTGAGGGATGGTAGACCTCATCAGGTAAAGCTGCTCTTGAAAGCTGGAGTGAATGTCAACTTAACCGACGAAAATGGACAAACTGCTCTTATGCACTGCTGCTTCATGGAAGAAGAAAAGACTCGAATGACAATGCTAAAACTTCTTATGGCGGAAGGGGTTGATCCAAATAAGAGGGATAAATTTGGACGTGGATTTGTAATCATGGGCATGTGTGTTTGGACGCGTGGATATTCTCCGTTTCATGTTAAGAGATTCCTCTGTTGAGTTGGACTTCAATACTATAGACAATGATGGCAACAGTCCTCTCTATCTTGCTGTTATTTCAGGGGATCTAGAAACGGTGAAACTAGTTTTAAAAGAGCTTCAAAAGACTTGTAGTTTGGATGAAATTCATAAAACTAACAACGCAGGTATTTGTCCATTGTTAGCAGCGTTTCATAGAGGAGACAAGAGTTGTGCTCGTCTTTTGATAACCGAAGGAGATGCTCCAGTTTCAAGTGTGATCAAGTACCTCAAAGAACTAGCTGATGATAGTACTGACTGCGTACAATCTCATCCTTTTTATCTTTTTTCGGCGAAAAGTCATGACCTTAGGCCTAATTTGCTAGATTGTAATCCTAATGTGCCAACAAAGAAAGACCTTCTTAGATTTCTGTTTGCAAACGATGACACGTCGTCATCAAGGCATCCAAACAGCAAGACAATAAGTGGAACAAAACTTAACAAGACTAAGAATACATCAGACGCTCTTCAAAACTTTAGACCTAGGAAAATAACTGGTGGTTTGAACTCAAGATATAGTTCATTTGGCTCTCTTCACACGGACAAATCTAGATATTTGCCAGGCAGCGATTCTTGCTCTCGATCTCCTGTTTCTATAGCAACGGACATGACATCAGAAGATCACAAACTCTTACAACTGTACGACATTTACAAGGAACAATTAACGGACTCATACAGAGAAGGACAACCTATCAGGAGATACAGAACGCCACCCCCTCCGCTCCCAACACGTAAGGAATCCAAAGCATGGCCGAATCGGAGCAGCCAACAACATGGGAACGAGGTGAAGGGGCTTCTTTTCCCAAAACGAGGCTCAGTATCTTCGAATTCTGGGAGTCTTCCTTCGGTGAATGAGTCAGCACTCGATAAACAGATTAGGTTGAAGTATGCACGCTCTAACCGAGCAGCGAGCATGCAGGTTGCTAAGTTACCACCTATTCCTGGGAACCTGAGAAAACTGAAGAAAACCAAGTCATCAGCGTCGTTTAAAGTAAGCAACAGTTAGTGGAGCTTGGTCTCCCTGTGTCAAGATCAGTAAAGTCAATCCTTGTTTTGGCTTTTGCGTACGTGATGGAATAAATCTTCTTCTACATGTAAACCATAATCCTTACTTAAAAGATTCGTCCCGAATGTTTACACTGCGATTCTTTGGACATGAATATTCATGTCAATCGTATATCATGCCACAAATATTGACCGACATTAGTTAAATCATTCTCTATTGACAAATCTCCAAGACTTGTACTTAAGATTCACTGTCTCGCATCTCTTATGCGGACATTCCTTTTAAGTGGTTAATTAGCGGTTTTAAGCTTTTGCAGCGCGCATAACGGTACTACATCTCGTCACATTGAAAGCATTGCTTCCCTATTTTTCATCATCATGCACTGAAATGGCTTCCTCTGAAATTCAAAAAAGCGAAAGCCTACTTATAAGAAATTCCTGCTCAAAGGGTAGCCATTTTTAATTTCTGGGAAGAAACGCGCTCAAAAGAAAGCCATTTCAATGTCACAACATGTCATGATCCGACCATGAAATATAGTTCTAATGATACTTACTTACAGCACGTAAACGGTACAACATGCCATAACACTGAAATGGTTTCCCGTAGAGTCAATGCCGTGAAGTTTCCCACTCGTTAAAAAATTTAAACCCTCAATGGGAAGCCACTTCAATGCAAATGCATGCAAGCAACGCCGGAGCACATGCTGTAAAATCATATCATTCCAAGACCGAATATTTTGCATGTAATTTCGCGGGAACGTTTTCTATCTAGACGAATTATATCATGCGCCCAAATCAAACCGTCAATAAATATCCTTTTTTAGTATCTACTCTTGGAGTTTCCAAGTCCAGGTTCTTGTGACACACAGACGACCCAGACTTCACTGTCCTTGGGTACGACTGTGTTAGCTGTTCTGTATAAAGATTAAAAAGTTTAGGTAAATTACAAGGCACTTTTTGAGACGTGCTAGGTCTGGCATAACCTGCAGATCGTCCACCATGTTTTCCATGTCGTTTTGCGCTCAAAATATCTCGCAGTGTCGAAGAATCCACACATCGCGTCGCGTGAGCCACGTCTAGTAGAATGTCAGCCAAATGATGATCACCTTGTTTCAAGACGTACGAAAGAGGGTTCTCTCCTTGGGAATTTTTCCGATTAACATCCAGACGATTCCTATGAAATGCCTGTGCAATATTCGTAACTACATTAGCATTACCGGACATGCAAGCAAGCAAAAGGTTTGTATTTCCTTCCTTATCAACGCTGTCATACGCAAGGTCAAGCTCTGGATTACTCTGAAATATTTTCAACGAGTTTTCTCTTCCAAGTAAGCAAGCCCAAGAAAGCGCTGTTCTTCCTAAATGGTCAGCTATCTTAACTTTTGCACCGTAGCTAATCAAAAGTTTGGTGTTAATTCTACGAAGCTTTGTGTTATCCAGTATGGTAGCGCGTATCAATGCAGTGTGTTCACTCTTTGTGTCTTTACAGTTGACGTTAATCCCTGCATCCAGTAGAAGACGAAGTTGTCTTAGTCTTCCTTTTGACACTGCGTCTAAAAGAATTTTTGGTCTTCCCCAATGTACGCCATTTTTTCTTCATTTTCATCTTCGTTGGTTTTCCATGCTTGTCGTGGGAATTTTCGAGGTTTTTGAACAAACCGTGGCAACAAGCTCATCGCTAATGCTACAGCTTCTTGTATTTCAGTATGTTTCTGGTTGTATTTGTATTTGACCTTTATGTTAAGGTATCTTTCTTGTATCCAATGGAAACACTGGGTATCAGAATACAGTTATGTGCAGACGGAACCTATCAAATTGATCGTCATCATTCCTTCTTAGGATACTCTTGACTAAAGAATTGACTAAAGGTAGTGATTTTCATCTAGAACTCTTTGTTTCTTGGGGCAAACAGCTTTTTCTTCTCGATCAAGTCCCGACAATAGATTAAGCCATACTGCGTAACTATCAATAAAGGGATTATAGTGGATGTTTTATTCATAATTGTGGTTAATATTGGGCAAGTCTAGGGCAGGTCTGGGACGTAATGTACAATCAGGTGCCTTATGGCCATGGGGTGTACTTGGGCAATTATGGACCATAGGATTAATGAGAAATTTTCAAAAAAAGGTGATGACAAAGAATAAGGAGGAGAGGAAGAAGAACAACAACAAAAAGAAGAAAAAGAAAAAGAAAAAGAAAAAGAAGAAGAAGCAGAAGCAGAAGCAGAAGCGGATAAGAAGAAGAAGAAGAAGAAGAAGAAGAAGAAGAAGAAGAAGAAGAGAGGAGAAAAAAGGGGTAATTTTAGATTTTGTACTTTCAGTACATCACACATCACAGCATTAAATCTATATCAAGATTACCATAAATTCAACACTGACTGCTCAAGAACCTATTGTTCCATAATAACAATAAATTATCTGCGTTAACAAGATTTACAGTCTTTGTTCCTACGCGCCTGAGTTGATCTGCATGGCTGATTTTGTTAACTTTAATGACTTTTTACAAATATTGACCTTTTTACACGATTCGAGACGAGGTTTTAGTTTGTTCTTCTCAAGACATCATTACTTAAGATCAACTCAAGCAACTCCTTGTTTGAAACAGAATGTCTTAGACGCTTATGGTCAAAATTTCGAGCGAAACTCTGTTAATTTGTAGCCTTGGAAACGGATAAAACTAATCAATAAAAGACTATACAATCATCTAACCGTTTTTCTCGTATCTTATTGGATGATTAACGTTTATCATTCTCTATAAAAAAACAATTAAATGGAATAAGCCTGAATTCAGCTAACGCAAGTAGCTATGAATAAGTACATTAGGGAACGTTTTCCTACGACACATGGTTAAGGAATAATTTTCTAAAAAGTGCTGTGACCTTACTTTGAAGATTGAGTCTTAGACAAGTTAAAATACCAGTGAAAGAGATTCGGATATGCTTCTAGACGCGGTTAATCGTGGTCGTTCTATACCAAGTCAAGTTCTTACTGGAAACCGACTCGGTGAATGTCAACGCAACGGATAAAATCGGCCAAACTCCACTAATGAAGGCTATACTCCTAGATGATAAAATGCGTCACACGAGGTACAAGATAGTTCGTCTACTTTTGGACCACGGCGCGAAGGTCAACACAGCTGACAAGAGCGGAAAAACAGCTCTGATGTTGGCTACTATTCTTGGACTTCAAGAAATTGTAGAAAGGATTCTAAAGATCTCGATTATCGATCTAGACTTTAACGCTGGAGATCTAGAAGGGAACACAGCGCTGATACACGCAGCTATCACAGGACGTGCAGATATTGCGAGCATTCTTATCAATTCCATGAAACGGTTTGGTCTAGACGTGGATAAGACGAACAACAAAGGAATGACGGCCATGTTGGAAGCGGCCAGATACGGCCACGATCGGACTGCGCAGGTATTAATGGTCGAAGGAGATGCAAGCTTAACTATTAGGGACCCTTTTTATTACATGAATGCTCGTGAATGGGCCGTTCAGAACGAACTGCATAATCTCGCGGAACTCATAAAAACCCAACAACAAATACTAGCTGCAAGACTAGAGGAATCGAGTAGCAAGAATCTTGACGACGCTGTTGCGAAAACAGAAGCTCATGAAGAAGAGCTACAAGGTAATAAACAAGAGGTTACTTTGGCCCTAGAGCCTCGAAATGAAGCACAAAAGAGAGCTTCATCGAAGGGTAAAGGAGCTTGTGAAGAAGAGCTACAAGGTAATACACAAGAGGTTACTTTGACCCCAGAGCCTCGACAGGAAACCGCAAAAAGACCTTTATCGAAGAGGAAAGGAGATAAGACTCTGACTGTTCCACGTGTGATAGAAAGCCTCCGTGATACAAGCCTACAGGATTCAACGGCCGAGGTAGAACCTGTAAAACAGGTAATTCGTCAAGAATCGAATAAAGAAACGGACGTCGAGTTAATCAAGACGTCTCATGAGAACGAGGCAAGGAGAGCTTCAGAATCAAACAGCCTTGTTACTTCTTTAGGATCAGCTAAGAGAAGAGTTCCAAAGCCCCGAATAAGAAGCGCATCCTCAGGACTGCGACTGAATGCGAAATCGGAGTTTCAGAGACTGATAGAATTGTACAGCATTCAAAACTCGGCGACATATCGCCTGGGATACGACCCAACGACGCTGCCACCAAGTGGTATGTGGTCTCACCCCAATGCGCAGAACAGGTTTTCAAACTCTTACGAAAATCTAAGTATTATTGACAAAGATGATTGCTACAATGATTTTTACACTTCAAGGACAAGCTCCCGGAGATCAATAATCCCAGAAGGACAAGGAAGAAGGATGAGCATGGTGGGGGGCATGAGGGATGGGCGGAGGACTTCCATGGTTGCAGGAGTAATGGGAACAGATCGACGACGAAAAATGACACCTGGGAATTTTCCAGGGAAAGGGATGTTTGAATCGGTTGGTAGAAAAGCTGGTGATCGTAAGATGTCAATGATTGCACGACCAAATATGGAGAGGCCCATACTTAGAAGAGCAAATACAACGAGTCCACTTGTCAGTTAATGAATTATTATATATCTAATAATTATTAGTACTAATTAAATCATTGAAGATGTAATTAGAAGTGCATTGGTATGTCAGAGATTTCAAATTTGAGTAAATTCAAATTATTTTGTTAATGACATTTTTTTCAACATTATTAATGATGATGTTGATGATGAAAATGATGATGATGATGATAGGAAAATACCTTAGAACAAAATTAAACGTGATAGTTTGCAATCATTTCTGGAGATCAAATAAAAAAATGTGGCTGTCATTTTGCTTGATGCTGACACCAAAAAATATACTTCTGTCAAAAAAGAGCAAATAAACGTACTCTTAGAAGAGAAAAAATAATAATTAAAGCTATGGGTGAATTTATTTTGAATTCAAGCAATGGAATGATCTCTCATTCGCAATACTATTTTCTCATTTCCACTGAAAAGGGCGTAACTCTCATGGTCATCTATTATGATTTCAAATGATTTTATTGCATCAATCTGGCCTTATAAAACACCAAAGTACTTTAAATCTCACAACTTTTTTTTCTTATGCACCATCAATAATCATTTACAATATAAGTTTTGACATGTGTACTGTCTCAACAACAATTAAAATACACTGGTTCTTTACATGCTGGTAAACTTTATCTAACAAAATACTGTAAATACCCTAAAGAATGAGATTATTAATCAATATTTCCAGGGAATGAGCCATTTTCTACTTGTTCATTCCAATTCTCAACCTTAGAAACAAGAATTATTCAAAGTTAGGATTAAACTTTAATTTTGCGTATGTTTCTTTGAGAGAGGGGAGGGTGGGGGGTTAGTTGAAGGATAATATTTGTGGGTCTGCAAAATAAAAACATTGTTGACAACTTGCATGGAAGGGAAATATTCTTAATATTCTTAACAAATGAGGCTATTTGAGCTATGATATGGCAAGGTTGCATGATTAAATAAAAAATGGAAAAAAGTCTGGAGGTTGAGGGAACATTTTCATATGGTGCCATGTTTATTCTCATGAGAATGACAAATTTGGTTAACCTGAAGTGAATATTTGTAAACAGTTTCTTACCCAAGCTTTAGGACAGAGTGATGTGAAGACTTTCTTGAAATAGAGACAGTTTTCGTTGTCCTCTCCCAGCTTTTTTGAACATTTCTGGAAGTCCACAAAGTTCTGCCAGCAGTTCCTGGTCTGGTTAGTGTAGGGAAACCGTGCATCAAATGGTGCTGTCTCAACCTTTATTTCTTCTGCCATTCTTTACTGAAATTGAAGGCAATTAAATCAGTGTATATTCCTATGAGGGAGAATGGAATTTCCGAGGGGAAGAGTATGAGTATGTTCTACAAAATATATAGACTTCCCCAATGTTTGGGATTGGAATTTCCAAAGGGGTGTGAAGGGCAAGAGGAAGGCATATTGTACTTTTGTACAAAATGTTTTTACTTCCCCACTGTAGGGAACTGGAATTTCCAAGGGATGGAGAAGGTCTGGGGAAGCTATATTGCGTAGTTCCAAAAGATATCTATACCTCCCCTATGGAGGGGGGTTGGAATTTCCAAAGGGAAGGAACAGTCCAATGAGGGTATAAAAGTAGTTCTAGAAAATATTTATACCTCATCCACAGGGGAATAGCTTTAAATCACTGTGGTGGGGAGTGGATACATATTTAGTTCATGAAAGGGATGCAGCTCTGAAAGGTGTTGGGGGGGATGGGTGGGGGGGGTAATGCAAGGTGGGTAATAGAGATGGACATTAATGTTGTGAGTCCCATTATTGGCTGTCACAATAAGTAGGGGAAAATAGAATTCTTGATGTTGTCATGTACATTTATGTACATAATTCTTAATATTAATTTTAGGTACGATTTTAGGTACAATTTGAAACAAAATAAATATAACTCTAGAAAAATCAATTGCATTGGAAGAAACAAAAATCAAAGACAGTCCTATACTTCACGTCCATTCAACATAACAGCGATTACATTTGGTATTAAAGCTAGGAATCATGACCTTTAGCACGTTTTGCATTTCTTGTGTAGGCCTGAACCGGTGAAACTAAGAGCCCTTACAAAATTTCCAATAAAAGGGGCAATGCTTCAACTGCTTGCAGAAATGAGGAGATAATTTATCAATAAAATGGGTCACGGTAAAATTGTTATTAGAATATAGCACAAAAATTTAATAATCTTACCTGAATATACAGTAACCAAGTCAAGTTGTACAAAAAATCCAAGATGGCGGAGGTAAGAAGGACATGCGCAAAAAGCTCTTTTGGGGTGGATTAGATTCAGAATCTGTCGCAATATATTGACCCCCCTCTTGAGACATTACCCATGATTCACTGCAGGTTAAAATACCATACTGTTGTCGTAATAATGAAGTGAAGGGGTTTATCTCAAAACTCGTTATATTTTCGCTTTTTTGACGCTTTTTTCTCTATTCTCCAGCGAAATAATGATTACAGGGTGGAAGGCTAGTGATGCAACTGCCGCTGCAGCGTGGTAGGTTGTGTAGATAGAGTAATTTAGGTCGTCAGAGAAGCGTTTTTGTTGAAAGGCAAGGAGAGGGAATCAGATCATGGGGATGAAGAAAATGGAAGATTTTCTCTCCACGCTTATAAAAGATCTTCGAATTTTCCTTGAGATCATATGATTTGTATAGATTTATAAGCAAATTCGCTCTTCGCTCTACTCAAAAACTTAAGTTTTTTCTATCATTTAATTAGGGAAACTATTAGAAGTTTAGTAATCTTATATTTTACACTTGTAATTTAAGTATAATTTAACAATATTGTATTTGAAATATCTTTCCTAAAAGCCAAGGATATATTTTTGTGTTGAATTTCTGATATTTCTTTATTAGAAATAGTAGGGGAAAATTTATGGGAAATGAAATGAAAGTGATTACCAGTAGTTTAGATGCAAATTTGCATTAAAAAAAAATTGCACTTTGATTTTGAAAATATCAAATTTGTGATAGGTAAGTTCTTGAGAAATGTGGGATAATTGATAATTGGTGCCTAGTGAAGTAAAAACTAAGGTAAATGATAGAATTACTGTGTACCAAAGGAATAATTAATTCCTCCCTAAATTTTCAGGTCACAGCAGTATAATTCACCAGCTTCTTCAACAACTACAGATAACACAAAACCAACAGATTCCACAACAACCAGCAAACCAGCGGAAAACCCTGAGTGGGAAAAAGCAAGGCAAGCTCTTGCTAAAGTGAATGGAGCAAGTCCTCAAAAATCTGCCACGAAGCAACAAAGTAGCACACAGAACAGTACTAATAATAATGTGATGAATACAGCAATGCTTGGGTATGGACAGTACTATCAGCCATACCCTAATGCGGCTTTTCCTGGATTCCCTTATGGTGCTGTCCCTCCTTATCCTTCCTTTGGATACCCCCCAGCTTATCCATATCCACAGCCTACAGTAAGTACTTATGGTTTTTCTCTTGTAACTCAAACTCTTAACTCACTTGTGTGTTCAAATTTTATGGATACCCTGAAACATAACCTCTGTGTTAGTCTAAGTCAGGTTACAGCTGTACATCATATTGAATTTGAATTTAAATTGTTAAGTTTTGATGATTGAGGTGAACCAAAGAACCTGGAGAAAAATCCTTAAAACCCAACAACAATTCAAATTTTGAGTTACCTGTGCCATGACTTCGAACAGGCTAGAGGTTGTCTAAGGGTTTGATCATTTTTTTTCTTTGGTGATGGTAGGAACTTAACAATAAATTATTGGACTTATTGAAATGCATGTTTCCTTTCCAGGCTGGTATGCCTTATCACATGCAGTTTCCAGGCGTACAGCCCCCATACCAAGGTCCAGTACCCACCTCAAATGAGACCACAGAATCGGATTCATCATCTACGCCATCCCAGCCAATAAATAATGAACAAAAAGATTCATCCAACAATAGACAAACTAATGATAGTAGCAATCAACCCCCTCCAAATGTATATAATACCAGATTTCAAGCTCATAATAAAGGCAGAAGAGACCAGCCTCCATTTAACTCTAAAATGGTATGTAGTTTTATTGAATTTTGAATTTCCTATCAATGGGGGGAGGGGAGACGTCTTTTTTTTAGCATCTTATGGCTTAATGTTTTTTGAACATGAATACAACTATAGTTCTAATGGCTTAAGTTTCTTTGAGTTTGACAATAATTTTTTAATGATTCCAGAATAAAGAGGATCAAGAAAACAACCAAGCATTTGACAATGATAACAGACAGTTCAATAACTGCAATAATCAACAACAGAATGATGGAGGTTCTTATGCCGATGCCGTCAAAGGTGGATCCAAGAAAACATTCTGGAAGCAGGCGCAGAGAAGTCTACCAAGACCATGGGCTGAAGGTATAATTTGTTAATAAGATACACAGTTCCATTAATTGGTATGATCAAATATATGATGCTATATTCTACCGAGTAGTCCATATTTCTTTATGTTGTTCACTATCAAAGTCCTAAATCTTGCTGCTCCTTATCATTAGGAAACACAGAAAATCACCAGTTTCAAACAAAACGATTTAAGCCAGCATTTGAGTCTCCTTCCATAGACAGTCAAGATAATCAAGAAGACCCAGCCTCATATAATGAAACATCAAGTGTGGCATACAACAGTGTCAAACCACAGTCACCATACCGTAAAAGACAAGAAAACCAGGCTCCACAACAACAATCTCCACCTGGGTTAGTTGACATATTGGTTCTCTTGCTCAAGGGTTGACTGTTACTAGTGATAATAATATTTTGTAGCTAAATTCTGATTTTGTTTTTCTTTGATTTTTTATTGTGGCTCAGTAATGAATTGAGTGCTGACAAGTGGCCACCAAGTTTAAGGTACAGTATAATGAATGTGATTAATGAAAAAGGTGATGATGATGATGATGACGATGATAATGTTGATGATGTCTGATAATGATGAAGTTGGTGCATGGTGTTGATGATGATATTGCCAATAATGATGATAAATGATGAAGCTAGTGCCTGATGCTAATAATGATGATGAGGATGTTAATGATAATGATAAAGCTGGTGCCTGATGGTGATGATGATGATGATAATAATATGAAGCTGATGGTGATGATGATGTTGATAATGATGAAGGTGATGCCTAATGGTGATGGTGATGATGATGTTGATGATAATGATGAAGCTAGTTCCTGATGGTGATGACGATAGGAAAGAAATATGTGAAAAAGTTGCTGTGTAGAGGCAAGAGATTCGGCACTTAGTAATGTGACCCAAGATGGTCATGGTGATGGTGTTGAGGATATGGAAGATGATGACAATGACAGTGATGATGATGGTGATAATGATAATGAAGCTGGTGGATAATGCTGATAATGATGATGTTGTTGCTGTTGTTAATGTTGACTGCATGACCTGACTTGAATTCTTATAACATCGTATAGAGATTATGTACAAAGGTGTTTCAAGCCTTGTGAAACAGAAGCAGAAAAAGATGAGATAGAATCAGCCTTAAAAGCAAAGCTAACAAAAGTATTTGAAGATAATGCTGTATTACTCATAGACTGGGATGAAGAACCATTACCCAGGTAAGATTGTATTTCCTAGTCCTTTACCTCATTCACAGCTTTCATAGCTTTGCTTATAATTTGACAATTTATTTGACACAGGCTCAAAAATAGAATACACTCGGAATCCAGTGACAATCGTCCTCTTGACAGATGGCACCCATCACGACGTCGCCAATCACCACCCACCAGATCTCCTTCTATGAGACATTCATCTCCACCTCCATGGAGGAAGAGAGGATGGAGCAGGTCTAGGAGTAGGAGTAGAAGCAGAAGTCCATCGCCAATTCGTTCAGATGTAAGGGACAGACTGGGACCAAAAAATACACAAAAGAATGGACCAAAACAAAAATTAAAAGTGCCAAAGACTGGAAAGGGGAAGAAGGGAAAAGCAGGGTTAGTATTGCTCTTAAATGTGCCTCAAGTATTGCATGTTCAGTGCTCAAAATAGAAAAAAGTCGACAAACAACTACATCAAAAAGGTAACTAAAAGGATATTGATAAGAAGAAAAAAATTAAAATTTCACTTTCTATTTTACTTTCCATTTGGCACCACAAAATTATTTTTGCTTGCCATTGGTAATATTTGGCATGCATCTTGGCCATGGTCAGCTGGCTATTTCTGGCTCTGCATATATTAAATTTATGGACACAATCTTTTGGTTATTGAGGGTTGGAAACTGCCGAATGCAGAGAAAGAGTAACAACTGTGCCCAATAAGAAATGAACTTGCAGTGGTATATTTGATAATGGAATGTGTCTCAGCCTCTGCGCTGTGCACTCTGCTCTAAACAAATCTAAAAATATCTGAAAAATTATTGTATTTATTTCTACATGTATTGTTTGGATATGTTTATTTCAGACCTGTTCTTGACCCAATGCAAATCAGTGACCCAGAAAACCAGCAGAAAATCAATAAAAGAGCACAAAGATTCCAGTCCTTCACAGAAAAGACCAATCGCTCCAGTCCAAGTATCCTTAGTACACTCAATGCATCTGTAAGTGTCTCTTCAATTTCTTGGCCATATTTCTTGATATTATATTGTGCACAGAGACTGGTTATACGAAGGGTGGATAGCGCTATCCGACAGAATTTATTGGATAACAGCATCTATTTATCCACTGGATGAGGATTTATCCGTAGATTTGCGATATCCACCCTTCATACAACCAGGTATACAAGATAATATCAATACTTCCTCATCCCCTATAGGGTATAATTTGAATTTGTAAGGGGTGGGCAGGAGGGGGGGTATAAGGAGGGTTTATTGTGTGGTTACAGAAAATATCCATACCTCCCCTATAGGGTAGAATAGGTTGAAAATTATTTCATTATTATATTATTCTGTTGTCATGGAAATGTTGAATAAATTAAATGTCGAATGTTGAATCTTTTGTTGGATGAGAAGAAATTCCCTTTTTTGATTCATAAGATTGTGTTTTATTTTCCTTTCTCAGCTCTTTGCCGATAGAGATGAAGAGGAATTGGACTGGAGCAAGTTCCATGTCGTAGGAACATGTCAGGACTTGAAAAAAAATTATTATCGGCTCACAGCAGTAAGTGATATGATTGCACTTCAATGCCTGAAGTTGCACTATTGAATTACATATGCCTGTCACTGGGCCATCCAGGCTTCTTATAATCATTATTATATATCATGTATAGCCTCCTTACAGCACGTTAGAATGCAGCTCGATAAAACCTCTTTAGCTTCGTATGCAAATTGCCCATTTCAGATCACATGACATTCCCTTGAGAATTGTTCTTTTATGAAAAACATGTTAAAATATTTGCACATGGAATGATCGACTCCCAAGAGTCTGGCATCACATGGTCTAAAATGTGCACAACGAATAAAGGTAAAGAGGTCTATTTAGAGGTCATAACAAGAGATTTCCACTTCTCAGGAAATTGAAATGATTTTGTTTTGTTTTCCAAATTGAGTTTCTTTTATGTAACATGCAAGGGGTCTGTTGAAAGCTTTTGTAATACAAAACTCTTTCTGTGAGTTTGATGTCACTCAAACATTAAATTTCTTTTAAGGCTCCTGATCCATCTACTGTACGACCCAAAGAAGTGCTTATCAAGTCATTATCTATGATTAAGGACCACTGGAAAGCCAATCAAGATGACTATAGATATGTGTGTGCACAGTTTAAATCAATACGACAAGATTTGACGGTAATACACATATTTTCATTAAACAGCATTATTGATTCATACATATTCAAACAGTTAGCCATGCCCTGACTCAAGTCATCTTACAGTGTAGATGTTCAATAAAATTGAAGTTTTTTCAAAAGTTACAGTGAGGACACTCGAACAGTGAACATTGTTGTTGTTACTTTTTAAAAATGCATACAGTAAATGATCCCTTGAGCCAATTAATTGGAAATAAGATTTATTTTGATCAGTTTGGTGTATTTGAACTCAATGAGGGTTTGAAACAGTAGAAAGTTCAGGAAGTAATGACCTGAAATAAACTAGAAAAGTGTGTGGTTTAAGTGTCCTCACTGTAGTTTAGCAGAACATCAACCACAAAATGGTACTTTTCTATTCAGGTTCAAGGAATCCGAGACGAGTTCACAGTGGAAGTATATGAAACACATGCAAGAATAGCCTTGGAAAAGGTATGTAGCTACAAAAGACAACTTGCATGTGAAGTCAATCCCGCTCAATTTGGAGGACAAAACAAAAGAATGTCATGAGAATCTCATGAAAATTGGAAACCTATTTGTCATGTCCTTCAAACTGAGTGGCATTTTGATGCACTGCAAACAGCCTATACAACTCCCTTTGTCGTCTTTATTATTCTTACATGTGCTTGCATTAATGTTATGTAGTAATTAGACACTATTATCAAGAACATCTACCCCTTGTAAATTTTCACTGCCATTATCTTACACATCAGCAGCTGTGCGATGTTCATTAATAAGGCACATTTCTTGACCAATCAGAGTGCACGCAAGCTATATAATTATAATTATTTTAAGTATTTAATAGTTCATTCCACCTACTGTAATATTAAACTGGGATTGTAATAATGTGATTATCGCTAACAGGGAGACAGAGAAGAGTTCAACCAGTGTCAGACACAACTGAAAGCCTTATATTCCAATAATATACCTGGAAATGTCATAGAGTTCACATCATACAGACTATTATACCATCTGTTGACCAACAATATACTTGGTATCCTTTGAAATGAACAAATAGTGTGCATATATTATTTAATGTATATTTTATGGACCTATTTAAGTCAGGGCAGGGTTAATTCACAGATCTAACCCTGAAAAAAACCCTGGGTTGATCAATATCAGGGCAAGGCTAACTCACAGATTGAACCCTGAAACAACCTCTGGGCTGATCTAAGTCAGGCCCTGGCTAACTCACAGATCAAATCATGAAAAACCTCAGGGCTGATCACTATGTTAGGGCAAGGCTACAGGCAGTTCACAGATCAAATCTTGAAACAACCCCTGAGCTTATCTAAGTCAGGGCAAGACTAACTTGGAATTCACTTCTCTCAATTCAATACTCAGTATCATTCTGAGTCTAGTAGACTGTCTCCCTTGATTCAAGGGTTTCTTCTCTAAAAAACCTTGCTAACTTCCATTTTGCTCTATGAGTTAGCAATACCTGACTTTGATCAACCCAGAGTTTATTTTAGGGTCAATTTAAAGCTAAACATTTGCTTCATACCAAATCACTTATCCTTAACTTCAACTCAGACTACTCTACTGACTTACTAAGGCTGACGGAGGAAGAAAAACATACAGTATCTATAAAGCATGCCCAGTGTTTATGCACGGCATGGGCTCTCTCTAACTACCACAATTTTTTCCAGCTTTATCTTTGTGCTCCCAATATGTCCGGCTACCTAATTGATCTGTTTGTGCAGAGAGAACGCATTGCTGCCATCAAAGCTATGATCAAATCGTGGGTTATTTTTGTTCACATTTTGAAGATGATTCTGGTATTGCTGCAGTGCAGGAACTTCTTAAAATTGATCCAACATGTTGTTGTTGCACAGAATCAACCACAGAATTCTGAGTTTCTAGATTGTAATAATCAAAATTTATCAACTTGGACAAAAAGTAAAAACGTTTATGTCTGGATCTTTTCTGGCTTTGCAAACACCAAAGGCACAAAAACAACACATTAAGTTTTCTATTCACGTTCCAAGGTGACCTTCACGAAAAAAGGCAAAAGTAACTTGATTCTCATTGCAACAATTGCACTTTATTAGAATCATCTTTTGTTAAAGTTTTTTTGTAAATTACTGTCTTAATGGCATAATTTACGTTGAACTTTAAAAGTTCTTTACATTAATTTTTTTCTTAGTATTTCTATGTTTGCTCTATTTTTTTTTTGTACTTGACAGTCAAAAATATGAATGGTACCGACTGATTAGGTTTGATTGAGAAATCAAATTTCAATGTGCAGCTTGCAGACACAGAGTTAGCACATTTATGAAAATTGGCATTATTCAGCTATTTCAATAGCTTGCTGTGAAATTGTTTTTTTTTACTACCAAAGGTAATCACACAGAATTGAATGACTGATTGAGAGCAAAATAGAAGACAAGCAAATATGTTATGTTGAATACAAGTATCTTAATAGACCCCTTCACAGTTCCCTGCACCATCTTGAAAAGTAGTCGTGCCTTTGCATCGAAGCGAGACGAAAGATGAGCTTGTAATGATAGAGACCTTTTTTTAACACCTTGGACAATTATTCGCATGTCGCTATCATTGCAAGCTCACTGTTCATCTCGCTTTGATGCAAAGGCACGGCTACCTTCGAAGATGGCGCAGGGACCTGTGAAGGGCACTATTGCATTCAAATTTGGTTTAGGTTACGTCATTATGATTGATGCCTGCAAAAAAAAAAAAACAAAAAAACAAACACAACATAAAACTGAAACAGTAATTTTAAATAAATTGTGTACTAACTTGTTTTCTTTTTATTTCTCCTCATTGTGTTGATGGTGGTTCCTGTAAGCAGCTACCGTCCCACATTGCCTGTAGCCTTCATTCAATCTGAGCTAGGTTTTACAGATCAGGAGGAAGTGCAAGAAGTTTCTGATGGAAGTAGGCGCTACCATGACTGCTGACGGCAGCAAGGTTGATTGTCGGGTGTCATTAGATGTTCTCAATACCTGATGCTGGATGAAAACAAGTTTCCTGTGATCTTTTGAATGCATTTATGGAATCAGAATCAATCCTTAAATTTTGATTTCATCTGTGCATTAAAGATTACCTAAATTTAATCTATATTTTCACATTTATGGAAAATATCCGATCTATAAATAGTCATGTCAAAAATTATCTGTAAATAGTAATATCAACGAATATCAACTGGATCAATTTGTTTTGGAAAGTATTGTCAATATCAGAAGTATTTTGGCTCGTTTGAATGTAGATAGTAGCTATATGGTAGGTAGTTAATGTTCCTGAAATGAAGATGCTATTCCCTGCCCCACCCACACAAGAGGGAAGTCTGACCTGACCAAATTACACCTAAAATATGCTGAGCAACATCAAGTGATCTCCACATTACCAGGACGCTTCACACACAATATGATCTAGCCACCCATACTGTCACTTAAAGGGTGTGCCAGCATGTTAGGGGGAACCAATCCAATCACTGGTAGTGGTGTGCATAAGTACTTACAGGATGAAGTTATCAAGTTCTCTTGCAGGAAGATGTCAGAAGGAAGGTACAGCCGCAAGAATAAGGTGTCAAGTGTAAGATTGTTTGCCTTTCTTAACTAAAATAAACTCAATTAAATCGTGGTTTTTGTCTAATTTTTTATTTTAATGAAAATTATATCAGTTATTTCTGATGACATTAATGTTGCTGCATGAAGCTGCCCTATTCTGAAATGACTGTGACAGCATGAAGCCATTTATATGTCAAAAACTCACAGATAAGCAGTGCTCCCCACAGAGCCTCCAGAATGGCATTCCCCTCTCCAAAAAAATTCTAGACACTTGAAAATGGAAGCAAATTAGCCTCGATTTTAAAAAATAAATGAAACTTTTGGTTATTAACTGTTTTCATATAGGCGTGTCAAAAAATGACCAGTGGGAGAATGGAAAACTAGGGAAGGGCCATTTTTTATGAATCCACTGCCCCCTACCCAGTGAGTGATGAATGATCTCTTCAAAATACAGCTTCGAGATTAGCGTTGTCCATGAGATTATCAACAAGATTGACGGAAGTAATAATTATTAATCTAATGAAGAGCTGCCTCTTAAAAGAGGTAGTGTGGGTACCCTGTGTTTTTATATTACCCAGCAACCAGTGCGCCCTTCCGTGGTTACACCGCAAACAAGATGGCGGCAAAACACTTGAGTTGTTGGTGACCCAGAAACTCCAAAACAACGACGATATTAATCTATAAACCCACATACTACCAACATTTACACCTAAAATTAAACATTAATACGATGGCTAGGAGAAAATATTTTATGATGAGCTGAAAACATGAACAGTAAGTTTGTTTTGATGAATGATTTTGAGCTTTAATTTTAATATTCGAGTCGTCGAATATTTGAAATAAAAATTAATTATTTTGCTATTTGTTTAAAATGTGAGTTGAGAGTATTAATTGAGGTTAATGCCAAATTTGTTAGAAATTATCTGTGAAAGTTATGTCTCTAAAATAAAACTGTCAGACCGACATTTGAGTAATGCGATACAATAGTGGCAAAATTGAACGAAAATTCATCTTAAGCTTACTACCTTATTCTTATAATCAGAAAGCTCATCCAGTAAATGGGAAAAGTCTAAAGGAAAGCAATTCAAGCCAGCAAAAGAGGTAAAAAAATAATTCCATAGAAAATTTAAAATATACAATATTGTAATAGCGTCACTATTCAAATAATAATATACATTTTATCTGCATTCAGCCACCGTCTGGTGTATCGACTGCAAAGGAGGTACTTTCATCTGGGTACGAGGACTACCTTCTACTCTTACAAGAAAGAAACAGGTAGCAACCTGACACTAACATTGACACTGTTCTAAAACTACGATTAATATAACTACTAGAACTGATGTTATTTTATTTTATGAAATACTTTTAAAATCATTATTGACTATAACTAGTATGACTAGTATGACTAGTATGACGAGGCCCAATACAGGCTGAAACAGCTGTCCACAGTTTCTAGTTGAGCTGGCTCATTTTTTACGCGAATTGAAGTTGTGAAAGGCTTGTATGGCACTCTTCTTCAGTTGTTTCATCTAAGGCTCGTAATTTACCTATTAAGCATGTTCTTATTTGATATCCGAGCCCATCCCACATGGCGCACTGCCTTATCTATCCACTAGTATGACTAACTAAAGTTGGAAGTTTTTTTGATTTCCATTTGAATTTTTTTACTTAAATTTAAAGGTTGCTTGAAAAAGCTAAAAGAAAAGAATGTCAAACAAATAGCTCTAGAGAAGAAAGAACAAGGGTTTTCTCTGTATGTTAATGGTGCTAATGTAGACTTGGGTAAAGTGGTACCACACCCACCGACATCAAAGACCAGAAGCCAGTCAAGACAAACCAAGACTGCAGGTAATGTGACAAACTCTACAATGGATTTTCCTTTTCACACTTCAAATATGGAATTAAGAGTCATTATTTTCAAGTTTGGGTTCTCCTGTTGAGAATTTCTGGAGAAACTAGGGGTGGGAGAGTTCTGGGATAAAGTTAATCAGGGATCACAGTTGTAACATTAGCGCCCTATTTCACTATGACGTCACTGCTTGTTTATGTAAGGGATAGAAATTTGCCAAATCCAATAGAAAATTCAACAAAATTTGCTCCTAGCGAAACAGTTTAATCTAAAATGGCCTGGTTTTCAGATAAATATGTGTTGATATGTACTAAAAAATATTCTGGAGTTTGTTGGCTATTCTACTTCTCTTCGTGGATTGATACAGGTTTTGGAACAATATTCAGTAAATTTGAATTGATTTGACCCCCTCCGATGACCAAGATCCTTTGCATTGAAACAATAGATTGTTTTAATGTGATGTCACAGTGAAATAGGGCAATTACCTTTAATACCAAGACCCTTATTTTAGGTTGTGAAATCTTTTTGTTTTTTTTTCTTACGAAGCTATTTTTTTAACCAGATGCTTATAGCGAGAGAAGGAGACAGTTAGAGTATGAACTGCAGTGGCTGGAGAAGGAGATAGGGTGAGCAGGAAAAGTCCAAAAAATCAAAATTGAATAACTGTTATGCACCAGACTCCTTCCAGAATAAAAACCTTTATTTATAAGGGTATAAACTCATCATGAGGCACATAGATGTGAGGCTATGTAGGCAAATCTATTGTTCTTCCAACATGGCTACTAAGGTCCCATTACAGTTTTCCATCATGAAATCCTATTTAACCACGATTGTTCTTGATGTTTTATGTTATGGTAGTTGAATAAATAATTATTTTCTACATTAAAACATTGTGATCTGTTACCCAGGGAAACAAGAGCCAAGACAGCTCCAGCACCAGACCCTTTACCAAGAAAAGAATGGCAACCAGTAAGATTTGTAAAAATTATCGTGTTCTCAACAGTTTAACAAAAGTCTGGAAATTTTGGAATATTTTCCAAAGTTAACAGTCCTATTCTGTTGCCATGGAAACAGTTTTCTATTCTGTCGCCATGCAAACAGTGTTATATTCTCTGGTCATACCAACTGTAATATTTAACCATTTTGTTACCATAGAAACCATGGCCACTTCTGTATCCATGGTAACAAGTATTTTCTAAATTTCAGGATGCAGTTCACATCAAGACAAGTAAAGGGGAAAAAGTCAAAATACGAGCCCCAGGTTAGTATAAACCTAATTAAAACCTGTGGGTTATGGTCTTGCCAAGGTAGAAACTAGTAAGTAACCTAGTCTCTCACAGGGGTGGGGATCGTGTATTCAATGTATTTCGGGGTTAGAGATTTTTCATGACTGAGGCCACTCCCTTTCTTCCTATAAAATGTCAAATTCCCATTAGTCTGTCCATATTGGTATGTGAACAATAATGATTGTAAGTAAGTGAGTAAGTGAACAATAATATTATAAGTAGCAATGTTTGATTTAAGCAACTAAAGCTAAATTCTATGACTCAACTAGTGAAATACTGTATAACACAAGGGATGTTGGGAGAAACGCAAGAAAAGTTTTAAAAGATCATGAGCCAAAGGGTGAATCAGCCAATGAGAGTGTGCGTACTATCTAAGCTATATTATATAATGGTAGTATCACTAAGTAGTTGGTAACAGTGTTTTTTTATTCTAATCTTGGTTCTTAGGATTACTCTCTGGGAAGTACAGTGAAGATTTTGAAGCCATGGACCATGATGATGCCAGTGATGAGGATCATGATTTTGATGAAGATCTTGGTAGATATTTGAACAGTTCAGAGGACATTGAATTAGAAGAAGATGAAGAAGAGGATGAGGATGAGCTTACACTAAGTATCAATGATGTAGAGGTATTAAACCAATTTAACTTCTTACACATGATACTTTTCTCTGGTTCTTTTGAAAGGGCGTGTTGTTGTCCCTTCAAAAAGCACCAAAATATTTCACATCTGCATCTTGTACACCAACTCATGGGCTCATCCATGAGGTCCACTCCATACACACTACCACTACACTGCACTACTATTTGATAAATCGAAAGCCACAAATAACTACACGTACCACTACTCTAATATTTACTTAATTTACTTTTCAAACCCCTCACTCATAGACATTAAGAAAGTCATTAGAAGCAGATGAGAGCATAAGAGAAAGCATCAAAGCTGCTCAAGAGGTAATAAAATCCTTTAAGCCAATTAAAGAGAATGCAAATCAGTTTCTAGAGAATATAGTAAATTTAAAAAATTCACACAACAGCTATTCTATTTCTTTGAGAATTATGCCATATTACACCCGGCCAAAATATAACCAGTGATAATGTGTTTGAATACTTTTATTCTTATGCTTTGGTATGATTTATGATAAGTATTTTTTCCCATGAGGGCAGGGACACCACAACTGTATACTTGTATGTCAAACTGACACAGTTAGGTACGAATCTGATTGGTTTTACCAAATATTGTGGTGGAAAATCCTATCTTGCAGGAAAATCCCATGCACAAAATTATGGGCAAACATACTGTAATTTTTTGCCAGGCAAAAGAAGCGATATGACATTACTTGATTTATTTATCAATTAATTTACCTTTCATCTAATTGGTGGATGTTGGAGCTATGCTTCGGTGCCTTTGGGTGATTGTTTTGGTTCATGCTATTGGGGTCAGTTCCTTTTGTCTGCTGCCCCGGATGTCTCGGCCTGAGGTGGTTGCTTTGGGGTGGTGGAGCAAATTCCCAATATCTGCAATTTTATCCTTTTCTTTCTTATAAAAGTATAACATTGCTTTAGCATTAATCAATAAGAAATTTCCAATAATTTTCTGCTGTTACAGTGTTTTTCTATGTGTATTTATGCATTTTAATTGTTTATAGAGAATTGAACGTGAAGAGAAGAGTACTACAGATGCTGCTGCTGACGAGGAGGAAGAAGAGATAGAAGAAGAACTTGAAGGAGCAAGTAACAGCTTAAATCTTGCCGAGATTGACAAACTTCCTCAACTGACTCCAACAAACAACAAAGTGTCAACTGGAACTAAAGGAAACATTGAACCTGAAGGAAGGAAAGAAGTTTTTGATACTAAGAAATCTGTTGATACTGAGGAAGTAGCACCTGTAATAAAGGAAAAGACCTTTGTGAAAGAATCACCAAGGAAAAAGAAGAATGGAAAGGGAGTGAAAAGAAATGAAAGAAATGGGACAGATGAAGATCTTGTTGTATTAAGCTTTTCTAATAATTCAAGTAAGTAGCTTTCCTTCTCCTCGGATTCTGTGTTAAATCCTACAATCCTCATGCATTCCCCACCCCTTGGTAATTCCAATCTTCCAGGGCTTAAAATAACTGCCTGTCAGTCGCTCAGGTCATCATGACTGTCCAAAGTTAGTTACAGCTTGGTGATAACTCATTTCTGGCTCAACATTACTGGTCAAAATAACTGGCAATCCTCCTCAAACTCTCCTTAGACTCTCCCTGAACCCTTCTCAGTACTCTCCTCAAACTTCCGCTGGACCCTCCCATTCAAGACCCTCCTCAGATCCTCCTTAGACCCTCTCACCATCTTGGAAATCCGAATCCCAACATGGACTACATCAATGGGACTACACAATTATATCTTACCTAACGACACTTATCAATATCTCTACTAATTATTTTTTAGAGACAAAGAAAAAAGAAAGAGTTTTGTCTAGCACAAGGTAATTTTAAGCTGTGACCACATCCTTTCACTGAATTTTATTATTATCAATTTTATGGCTAACAGTTACTATAGAATCCCTTGATCCAGCTACTATGAAGTCTATTCTTTCATCGCACTCAAAAGTATAAATTGCCAAGTCTTTTCATGTACTTTATGATGAATAGGATTTTTAATATAATTATCCCAATCATTAATGTAATCTCCTGTCTTTTTTAGGCAAGAACGTTTTTCTTTTCTTCTTAAGTTAAATACTTTTTTGATAACCAAAACAAAGAGGACAGTGGAAAATGAATTTTTATTGCATATTAAAGCAAGTTTTTGTACTGTCGTTGTCTAGAAGGAAATCAGATGCTGAGGAAATCGTACCAGTAACTAAGAAAGTGAAAGATAATGTTTCAAAGTAAGTTGGGGAGCCAAATGATTCTAGATTATAATAAAATCAATAAATAGACAATATGAAGGCCCTCTTCAGTAACAGTAATCAAAGCTAGTGGCAGTGGGAATATACTGACCCAAAAGAATGACCAAATCCCCAGGAACTAACAGTGGAACAACTACAATGGGATCCCTGTATGATTATCATAAAGATCTGGTTAATATTTTAATGCCTATAGAGGTTTTGTACCATCACATGCCTGTGCCATAATCCTGCTTGGACTGCCTGTGGTTAGATGGTTGAACAATAAAATCCCTCTTCTCTGGGAAATTGAATCCTTTTTCATGTAAAACAATCATATTGTTCTGGGTATTTAACTTGGATGCCCTAACGTGATGGTGCAAAACCTCTATTCGTTTCTGAAACTTATTGTTGCTTTCTCTTCACAGGATAGCTCCAATGTTTATACCTTTGAACTCAAAAACACCAGAAGAAAATATTGAAATGAGTTGTTGTAAGTTATTTGAAATATGATCATCATCATCATCATCTATTGTCATCAACATCATTATTTTCATATCGACATCATATTGATATCGTGGAATACTACACCTTCACATCAATATTTAACAGCACTTCATCATCATTATCATCTATTGTCATCAACATCATTATTTTCATATCGACATCATATTGATATCGTGGAATACTACACCTTCACATCAATATTTAACACTGAGCACTTCATCATCATTATCATCATTACTTGTTGAACCATTTCCATACATCACAATCAGCACTTTCTCATGGATTATTGTATGGATTATTGAAGAAAAACCTGTTTTATTTACAGCCCCCAGGAATAGAAGCAGAAGGCTGTCCTTAACAAGAAAAAGTCAATCATCTGACCAAACAAAAGAAGATAAAAATGCAGAGGAAATCTTCAAAGCTATGGCACTTGAAAACCAAACTATTGGTAATGAAAAACCTTTAAACTGTGAAAACAATCCATGGGCTGATCAAAGTCATGGTGCAGATATCTATTAAAATAAATCCTGAAATGACCTCTGGCTCATCAAAGCCAGAGCATTGCTAACCCACAGATGAAACACCGAAACAAACCTTGCACTTTTTATTTTATTTTGAACCATTTTTCATATTCTTTTAATTGCATTGCAGATACTCTTAGTAGGTACCACACAGCCCCAGAAAAAAGAAAAGTTACCAGAGTTTCAAGTGAAGAACCAAGGCCTTTGTCCATGGGATCAAACCCAGGGGAAACCATATCCAAAGTAACACAAAAAGTCAGAAATATGGATGCAAGGTAGGAAAAAAATATGTGAAAAAGCTGCTGTGTAGAGGCAAGAGATTTGGCACTTAGTAATGTGGCACAAGATGGTCATGGTGATGGTGATGATAATGGTGATGGTGTTGAGGATATGAAAGAAGATGACAATGACAGCAATGACGATGATGATAATGATGATGGTGATAATGTTGATGTTGATGATGTTGATGAAGATGATATTGATAATGACAGTTAAAGATATGTTTTTGTGTTTTATCTATTATAGACAACAGCAACATCTAATTTCTCTGCTGTCCAAACTTGAGCTGAAAGAACCACCTTTCAAATCTACGTCTCCCATGTCCAAGCAGAGAGCATCACCCATGAAAGCAATGGTGCCTTATTCTACTACACCACAGCAAAGCTGCAGCCCTGAGGCAGTAGAACCCAAGTCAAGTATGGTATGCAAATAAAACTGTTTATAAACTTTTTATTGCAAATCACCACCCCATAAACAGCTTAACTGGGTCAAATGAAGAGCAAAGTGCCTCTATTAATACAGTCCATGTATGACCCTGGAGCTCAGTTTAAACCAGTTTGCATTAGTTAGGGTTGATTCAAGACGAGAAAGGAAAAACTGGAGGGCCAGAGAAACCCTCGGAGTCAAAGAGAGAACCAACTAGAACTACCTTCATATGCCCTACCCCTTGGAATTTCCAAACTGCTCAATGGGGGGAGGGTATGGATAATATCTGGAACTACACAATCTGAAACACCATATAAACTGAGTCACAACAGATCTCTATGCTTCCTAAACATTTATTTTTTCCTCCTAAGATTTCTCATGGAGGAGAATCAGTAGGGGAGTCATTCTTAAATGAAAGTGAAGGAGATTCAGAGATCACTATAGAAATACAGTCCAACTGGGGACATCCAAACACTCTCGGCATCACAGAGGTGAGTGAGAATGGACTATAGGCATGAGAAAAAATAGATAACTTAATCCTATGTATTTGCCTGTAAAGGCGTGATTCCCAATTATACCTTTCTCATGAATCCATTTCGATGTGGTGAGGAATTGTTTCATAACTAAACCTCTCTACTGACCCTCCCCATCCCTAGAAGAAGTACATCTATCAATGGCTCATTTTCTAAAACTGCACATTTTTTCTCTTTTCTCTTTCATTTATTTGTAGCTTCAGTTCTTTGATCTTGAAGGCAAGATTCTTCGATACACTGCTGATGACGTCAGTGTCTCTGGTTACCTTGGTGACCAAGGAGCACTTGGTAACCTGGCCAATGGCAAAACTAAGGTAACTTGTGGCATGTTGCACATGCTTTGTATTCTGCTTTTAGTCTCTCTCTACTTTAAAGAAAATGAATTCCCATTATTTTTCTTGCCTTTTCAGACTAATAAATCAAAATACATGTGGTACTGCCAGTTCCTACCTGGTTCTGCTGTAGAGCTAATGTTTCACCTTCCAATCAACCCAAGTTTTTTAGCAAAAATAATCATCTGGAACTTCAATGGAGGTGTTAAGGTAGTGTAGTGTTAATGTTTTCATTTTGGGTTTGGTGTGATATTTGACCACACCACAGGGACACCATCAAAGAGAAGAAGGTTAATAGGTGGTTTTATTTTCTTTTTTTTCAGGACTTGAATATTGGTGTCAAAGATGTTAGGATATTTACTGGTGGGGAGCTGGTATGGGCTGGGACTATTGACAAGGTAATATTTTATTGCTTTATATTCATTATTCCTTCCATCCTCTTTCTCTTTCCCTTCCCACCACCTTCCCTCTTTCTATGCCTCCATCCATCTGTTCATTCCATTTATATCATTCATCCTTCCATTTTTTTATTTTTTTATCTTTCATTCCATATATACCTCATACCATCCTTTCCTCCCACTCATTTATCCAGTTTTCAATTCATCCCTTTACCCACACATCTATCCATCCCATTTCTCTGTCCATCCATCCATCATGTTCATACATCCTTTTCATTCATTCATTTATTTGGCAAGCCTCACTTTAAATATATTCTTCCATCATGACAGGGCTGCGGCAATCAAGTTTTTGATTATAGCACAGTGATTAACCTATCAGAACCTTTAAAAAAGTCTGAAGTAAGTATTCATTATCTAGGCACAAGCCCTTGAATCAAGGGAGATACCTTAACAAACTCTACTGTCATGTGTTATTCTGAGTCCAGGAATCAAACCTGAGAGTCAAGAGGTGAGAGCCCAGTGGACTATACCACACACTAGACACAAACCCTTGAATCAAGGGAGTTACAAACTCTACTCCCATGTGATATACCGAGTCAGGAATCAAACCTGAGAGTCCAGAGGTGAGAGCCCAGTGGACTATACCACACTCTGTACAAGTTGTTCTACCCTCTACTAATAGTCTTGAAACAACAAATGTCACAATAGGCCATTTTTGCAAGGTTGCAGGAGTACCGTTCTTGACTGGCCACAAAACTGAATTCATATTTATAGAGGAGATTTTATGAATTGTTATGGATAGATCCCATGTACAATAATTCTCTTTATAAAGCCCGGGTTCTGGTAGCATGGCTTGTCAAGTTTCTTAAATTTGGATGAGCAAGCAACCTTGAGAAAAAGGTCTATTCCTGTAAAATATAATTAAGAGAACAAAGTCTTGTGTTTTCATGTTGTTTGTGAAGAATGTCCAGCCAGTAATCAGAAGTGAGACAGTAGTGCTTCATTACTCTACTGATTCCACACAAGATAACCCCAAAGACTTACCAATAGTCACTAGTCAAGCCAAGACAGACACTGGTAGAGCCACAGATGTCACTGGTAAGATGCAGACACATGGCAACCAAGCAATGATGAACATCGGTACACCCAGAAAAGATGACGAGAAACTCAGAAAAGAGGCTGATAAACCAGAGGTCGATGTCAGCTTAACATCATCAAGGTCATGAGCTACTTATTTTTTATTTATTTTATATTTTATGTAAAACCTATTTTCTGTTATTAGCTATTCCAAAGTTGAGGGGAAACTGGGTGGAGTTTCAGTGCAGTGCATTGTGGGATATTTTACGGGACCAAATAGATGCGATCTTGGAAATTTGTACCCTTAAACAGTCCCACATGCACTGCATGCCAACTCAGCCCAGTTTTTGCCTCAACCTAGGAATGGCCATTTATACTTTAACCTTAACTTTCGCAGACCTCCAGTGCAAAGCTCATCTCCAATTCCTATTTCAACACCAAAATCTTCAGCCGATATGCAGTCACCTCGGGCCTCACCTCAACCTGGAAGCTCTGGAATTACAAAACAAATTGAAAAGTACAAACTGTATTCATTAATGATGATTATTAAGATGATGTCAATCCGTAATTATAATGGTGAAGTTGATAATGACGGTGATTGTGACTTTGGTGATAATTATGGTAATAATGATGATGGAGGTGATGATGGTGATGATGATGGTAATAATGATGATGATGATGGTGATGGACTGTTGGTGATGAGAGATGATGAGGGTGATGATAGTGATGGTGATGATATTTGTTATTATGATTTTGATTATTATGATCATGATGAATATATAACTCAACAGTGATGATGATGTTAATGATGGTGATGATGATGGCAGTATATTTGTTCATTATTTTTTCTTTCTTTTCAGGAGCAAGGCTGCTGCATTAGAATCTCTTGTTTGGAGCAAACAAATGGGAGGTAGTACGCAACAAAAACAAGTTACAAGGTGTGTAACCCATCCTTCTGTCGTATAAAGTTGTACATTTTCTATTTGCTTCTCTCGTCATATCTCCATGATGTAACGTCTATCAACCCTTCAACTTTTGTAATTAAACTTCTAATTTCATATCCTTTGATTGGTTATGTTTATTGGTTACTGCATACTATCTCAACTATATAATAACAGTATGAGGAGGTTATTGTCTTCTTGTACTTTTTGGTTGGTTATGTTCATTGGTTAATGTAGAATGCATACGCTTTTAGATGGAATTCCACCCCAAATCTGTCTTCAGACTTTGATTCAATAAGGATACAAGTATGGATGCTCTACGGTAATCATTCACTCTTGACTATACTCTGAATTGAAATATGGCAACCAATTTGAATAACTATTGTTCTTGACTGGCTAGCCTCACTTCCAGATTGAAAACATAAATTTAAAAGCATTTTCACTCATAAGAGAGGTAGTCAGTCCAGAGCAATAGCTATCCAAATTGATCACCATATTTCCATTTGGTGTATACATTTTTCTAGTTCTAGAAAATATCCATACTTCTTGCATAAATGGGATTAATTTGCAGGGAATTGGAATTTTCAACGATTGGGGATGGTACAAGGAGGGTATTATTATAATAACTACTTTGTTGATATATATAAACTATATATTTGTACATGATTGTTATGTATCACATTCAGCTGATCCTCGCAGTATATCAAGCAAATTATGCAGCTGCAAATTGAAAGACTCAGGAAAACAATCTGAGAATTTGTAGCTGCATAAGTTGCTTGATATACTGCGAGGATCAGCTCAAATTAATAAATTACTAACTTTGTTTATAAACACCTTTGGGGAAAGGAGGGAAAACATCTTCCTTACTGGGGTAATGAGGTGGATATTTTCTTTTTTACTGCACTCTCTTAATTGCTACCATCAGTGGAAAAGAATTGTAACCTTTTAAGATATTATTTTGTCCTTCTATTTATTCTTTTTTCTAAACCATTTTTTTAACAGGGGAGATGCCGCTGCTTTACCAAGTAAACCGCCTTGGATAGAGAACACCAGGAAGAAGACTCAGTCTAGGTACAGTTGCTGCCACGTAGGGACTCAGCTTTGGAATTTTGTTCTCTAATTTCATCATTTGAGTGTATATTGCATGTGGTTGTTGCCTGCTGTAGTCGTTATGACTGGACTTCCTGTGGTAGATCAGTTGCAAGATGGCTTCAGTTTATTTGGTATTTTACATGGTTGCATTCTCTCAACAGATCCAGCTCAAGGTCCAAGTCACGCCCTATTTGGCTACAGGACAATGAAGGTACAGTACAAACACATTACACATATTTCTATTACGTTTCCAACATCACACAATTCAAGGGTCACACACTACACAAGTCACACCACATTTGGCTACAGGAAAATGAAGGTACAAACACATCACACATTCTTTCACATTCCCAACGTCACACAATCCAAGAGTCACACACTACACAAGTCGCACATCTGGCTTCACAATTAAGTAGAATGTTCTATAGACCCCTTGCATGTGACATTAAAAGCAGCTCAATTTGGAGGAAAAAACAAAAGAATTTCAATCTTCTGAGAATAAGAAAACCTATTGTTGTGTCCACCAAATTGAGCTGCATTCCGACGAGGTGCTGCAAGGGGTCTATTGCCATCTTGAGCATGAGGGTTAAAAAAATGATGGATGAACATTAGAAGGTTATATGTTATTACAGATAGTGGCCTTTCATCCCCAAAGAGGAGTTTAAGTTCCACTGAAGTAAGGCTGGATCATATCCCTACACCAGTAGATGGTGCATTTAGATCCAGGAGTACAGGAGAAAGAAGTAACAGCCTTCCTGGATCAAGACATGATGTCACCATGACTAATCAGTGGCCAGATAACTTTGCTAGCAAGTGAGTGATGACTGTCATTCATTGTTGATCATCATTGTCATCACCATCATCACCATTATCATCACCATCATCATCATCGCCATCATCATCATCAACATCCCCATTTATTTTATCATCATCATCAATCATCATTATTAATCATCATCATTATCATCATCATCATCATAATTTATTGATCATTATCATATTATCATCATCATCCATCATTGTTATCATTATTGAATCAATGCATTAACGCTGCCATTACTATTGTCATTATCATGAGTACAAGCAATTAATTTTATCATTTAATTAGAAATGCCAGAGCAAGATCTGAAAGCAAAGGGAAAAAATGAAAAAATAATAATAAAACGATTTGAAAAACTTTTTCTAGGCAAGAAGAAACATTACCAACATTTTTAAAGCCTGAACTTCTCCAAAAGGTACAAAAATCATTCTTATTGAGATGAATTATTCGTTAATCAATAATAAATATAATTAATAATAGTTTAATAATATTCTTATAACCAGGAAAAGAGAAAATCAGATTCCAGACACTCAAGAAGAAGGGACCAATCACCATCACCTTTAGCCACGCCCACTGGCCATGTGATGACCACGCCCTCTGGCCATGAAGAGCCACGCCTATCGCATGATCAGGTTGAAGAATCCAAGCAGGATGCATTGTCCAAGAGGCAGCAATGGAGAATGTATGTTGCATAAATAAATTGATAAAAATTTTTTTAACCTAATGCTTTGTCTTTTTATTTATAACAATGGTTGTAGCATCAGCATCTAAATGTTCTCACTTTTTTAAAGCATGTAAAACAGCATGATATATTTTATATTTAGACATTGTGGCTGTGGGCTCCCTGTGGTAAATGTTAAGGAGTCAAGGGTGGTGTAACTGTAATCCACTCTCCTCTACTTCTGGTGTCTTGGCTTCAATTCCTGGACTTGTTATCACAATTGAGTAGCGTTTGCCAGGTTTTGATTCCAGGGTTTTCCCAATAAGGGACCAATTTTAAGGCATCAGAAATGGCTTCGCATTTTCCTTCCCATTCATTTCTTTCTTCATCTCTTTTTTACATCAGGAATCAAAGTCTGAGTCTAGAAGAATCCTGGAATGTCTTATCAATGTTTGAACACTCCCACAAAGGTCGAATTACCAAAGATATGGACCTGGATTGTCATGGTATGCCACTCAAACTACTCTCATATTCAGCTATTAGTCCTTCCACATCATGTCATTGTGGTCATGTTGGTATTTTATACGAAAATATATCTCTTTAGCTTTCATTGTTAATACCACCAACATGGTTGCCATGTCTTTCTTTTTTGACTCTTTCAATTATTGCAAACTATCAATATGCATAAGTTATTTGAATTTTGGTTTCTTGCAGATGATGCTCTTGATCAGTTTTTGTCTAGTGAAGTAAACAGACCAGAATCAAGGGTAGAAATCCCTCAAGATCCTCAAGAATGTACTCATCATGTAGATGGAAGGTGAATTATTGCAGTTTATTTTATACTCCTCATATCCCCCCCCTTTCCACATCAGACACTTACACTACCACCATCCCCCATTTCAAATATTATCAACACTTTTTTAAACCTTTCTGGTAGTTTAGTTCTATTTTGTAATCTTTGTAATCCTCACACAGCGTTTTCCACTTGACCTTAGAGATCTAGAATCACTATTTTATCCTTTTCTTTCACTAGTAACTCCTCCCCTGCCCCTCAGGATTTCTTCAAAGGAGGCTATTCAACAATTAAATTCAACAGTCCACTGCACTTTCTGAGTTTGTATATTTTCTAGTTCTAAGAGTTATCTGAAAGCAAGTCAAGAGATTCCAACCCTACCCAAAGGGAAGCTGCTAACCATTAATATCAGGTCTACGTGGGGTGATAGACACTATGTGGGGCTGAATGGAATTGAGGTGTTCACCGAGTACGGAAAACCAGCCGAAATACAACAGGTCTGTATGTTTGGATGGGTTGCCTGTGTGTTAGTTTAGCCGTAGACCTTTTAGACTGAGATAGCTAGCATGGTGCAATGTGGGCTAGCTTTTGTACAAACATCTTTTGTTCATCACATCTTCTATGGTAAAGTTTGTACTGAAGTTAGACCACAATGCGTCCCACTTTGGTTTAAGCAGCCTTTCTATGCATGGGTTGCCTGTGTTGGCTATGAGAGGTGTAACAAAAAGTTTCCATGTGACAGGTCACGCAATGCAAAGTCATTGCCATGTGATTGTTGTAACAAAGGGACCTTTATCATGCACCATGTTTATTCCCATGAGAATGAAAACCTTTGCTTAAACCTGCATAACCTGGGAAATATTAGATTTTCCTAGAATATGACTGTTTCACTTTTATGTTATGGTGTTATTTTTCTAGATTTCTGCTGAACCACTGGACATAAATATTCTTCCAGAATATGGCAGTGACCCACGTGTGGTCAGTAATCTAACAGATGGAATCTTTCGTACAAGGTATGAAGGCAAAATTTCTACTACTGACTTGGTATTAATCAACTGAATCGATTTTATGTATCTTATTACCAGCCTTATCTTATTACCAGCTTTATCAATCAGCTTGTTAACGGTAACATGTCGTTCTGTCTTTTCAGGGATGACATGCATTTGTGGATGGCTCCATTCACTTCTGATAGCAATCATTACATCTACCTGACTTTTACAGAGAACATCAAGATTGCAATGATTAGAATATGGGTAAGAAATAAGAACTGGCATCTTGCAGGCTCTGCATTATATCCCATTTTGATCAACTATGAACTGGCATGCCTCAAGGCTCAGTATTGGGTCCCATTTTATCATAAGAAACTGGTATGACTCGAGGCTCAGCATGGGTGCCATTTTAGTCACTAAACTAGGAACTGGCATGCCTCACAGTTCAGCATTGGGGCCCGTTTTTATCATACTCGGTACAGAATTAATGCTATTGTTACACTGTCGTTTCAGAACTACAATAAATCTCGCATCCACTCGTACCGAGGCGCTAGAGATGTAGAAATGTTTCTGGACAATAATCTGATCTTCCAGGGAGAAATACAAAGGTGAACAATGGTTTTTTTCCTTCCATTTAATTAGTTATCATCATCGTATTGTTTGTTTTCCTTATGTTCCTTCAACCATTTATTCTTTGTCACTCAGAGCAAGTGGTACGCTTGGTGAAGATGAACCATTTGGCGACGTAAGTTATTGCATTAACTATCCTTCTTGGTAGAGTACGAGTAGGTGGCTCTGTTCCCCCTGGTCACTGCCGAACCATAGATTCAATTGCTGTCAAACGTCGGTCAATTTAGCAGAGAGAGATTATAGTACCAATTCTAATAATCAGAGGAATCGAACGAAAAGAATCGATGGAATCGCTCATCAAAAATATAGGCAAGAACGGCACGGCGCAGCAGTTGCATGGCATGAATAAATATCTTTAAACCAATCACAGTGCGCGAGATCACTACTCAGCCAATGAAAATTCTCGTAGCGATTACCGTCACGGTCACGGCACAGCACTGCCGCACCTTGAGTTTTTCACAGTTAAATCTGGTCTAAGAAGGGAAAAAAACGAAAGCGTGCAGTCTAGGGCAGTGTGTTGCAGGTCGCGATCGTCACATAGTTGACTAAATGAAATCATCTGGTATTCTGCATCTTTGATCTTTAACCTTTTTTATCCAGACTATTCTATTCACAATGGACGAAGAGATCCTGAATGCCATGTCGTTCTACGATCAAACCTACGAGATCCCAGAAGAGGAGGAAAGCTTGGTGTACAGCACTGAGTACGAGAGACCCTCCACTGCTGATAAAGATGAAGACTCTGAGGTCAGTACACCTAGTGATTACGAGTTGTTCGCGATCGATCAATTAACGACAAAATACGATTGTTTCACGAACATTTACGATTGGTTCACGAAAAATTCAGTTTACGATAAATGTAAATAAATCACGACCAACTTCCGATTAATTTCCGTCAAGTCAACGATGGATTTACGATCAAACCACGACCTGACGATCTACTTTACCCAGTAAACCAGTAAAATAGATCACAATTTATTGCTAATAATATTCCAATAATACGTTGCACAGGAGGATAGTGATCGTCCATTCACGTGTGCAAGACGTCACCAGAAGATGAATCCTGTCCGCGAGACTTGCAACAAAGAAATTGGTATGATAAACTTTATTAATTCGTGTGGGTGAATTAGAAAAACTAATTCATAGTGTCTTCTATCATTTTAACAGATCTTGCTGTAGAGTCTGCCGATGACGAAGGATTCGTGTATGGACAAGGTAAAACTACATCATTTTTATTAATATTTTATTGCAGTTAGAAGTAAAACCTGGATCTTTATCCTCTTTACCTTGGGTAAAACATTTTCCCATTTCAGACCACGTGTCATTTTCTTGGAATAAGACTCTGTTTGACTTGTATCCATAATCATGTGTCTTCTCATGCATGTGAAACCCGTTAAACAAATAAATGATACTCTAGGGAATAACACGTGCTCAGTCTGAAATGGAAAAACATAACGCCCGATGATGATGCATTTCATTATGGGTCTGATAAAATGGACACAAGATGTCGGAGCATTTTGATCTTGTCCCCAAATTCATACCCATAATCATTTGCAAGACGTGACTACCAGTCTTCCTATGGACTTCAGAAAGACCAGTTTTGATCTTTGCGCTTGTGCTTATGCTTACATCATAAAGGGACCAAATGAAGGCTGTAGGGTGGGGTCGTGATAATCTCGTATGTACAGTCAAGCAAGGCGTGCCTCTGACGCAGTGCATTTTCTTATTAGTTCTAGAGCTTTGTTTCGTGTCCACATGGGGAGATCCCTACTACTTAGGGCTAACAGGACTGGAGTTATTTGGACCCACCATGGACACAATTCATCTCTCGATCGACATGTTAGATGTAAGTGGTTTAAATACGTTGCTCAAATTTACCTTTTTATCTTGATAAATGACTTCAAGATCGAATCCGCCCACCATTTTGTTCGTTTGATTATTTTTATTTTATTTTATTTTTTGCCAGGCGAGTCCACGAGATTTGAACGACTTGCCGAATTATGGTGACGACGACCGCACTTTGGACAAGTAAGCAGTCACGCAATTCTGACAAGCAGTCACGCAAATTCCAGTGACGGTGCCTTTTCCTGCCTTCTGATTGGATAAGTCGGTGACCTCTTGTATTGTGACTTCGATAATGTCTTATTGTTTTAATCCTGTTTTATCATAGAGTCATTGATGGTACTAATGTAACAACATCAGACGAACACATGTGGTTAATACCATACACAGACGGCCAGGACCACACCCTTACTATTAACATGGGTCACGTGACCCAGCTGCTCGGCATGAGAGTCTGGAACTACAACAAGTCAGCGGATGACACCTTTAGAGGAGTAAGCAAAATACGCCATATTTGACAGAAATTTTGAATAGCTCTACGCGTTCTGATGGGATAACGTTTGAGCTATGTGTGAATGATTGAACGAATGGTATCAAAAACCCCATTTCGTGTTATGCTTTCCCCAACCCATAACACTCCATTTAGCCGCCTACTGCGTTGTTTGACGTCGTACCAACCCTAAGAACGTCTGCGTTGGAGGCTACAATCCACTCTGCGGTGTATTATCTGCATTATCTATAAACGATTTGCTACACCTTTATTAATGCATTTATATAAAAATTCTAATCACTCAGGCGAAATTGGTGCATGTCAAGCTAGACGGACGAATACTTTCTAATACCGAAGGATATCTCCTCAGAAAAGGTACAGAATAGGACAAAAACCTCTTTGAGTTTTCCCCCTAGGTGTAATCGTTGTGTTTGCTTGTTTAATGTAGGTCCTGGTAACACGCATTTTGACTTTGCACAAGACATCTACTTCATCAAATCAACCGCCCCTTCATTGGGTCACGTGCCTAGTGGTCCTGCAGATGAACCAATCAGGAGGTAGAAATATTTATCTTTCTCCTTTTGTCCCATTTTCTCATTCTATCCCATTTTTCATTCATTTAAATTTTCCCATTTTCTAGGCCTGAAAGTAGAGTCAATATCAAGAAGCTTGTTCCAGATTATGAACCGACCTTAATGCCCACAGGATGTATCCTTATTCTTACTAAGTACTCGTAGAAATCCGAAATACTTATTGCTATCTAATTTGTTATAAGTCCGAAGTATCATTACGCATATGAGGCAAGGACGTTTCTTGCCGGGAATGTAACAGCTTGGTGTTCGAGCATTCTGATTGGATAACCAGGAACCGCGTGCACAGTAATTGGCTCGATAGATTTCGTCTTCGTTTCCCATCCAGCACCCGGCAACATTCTATTTGTATACTAGCTGTGGTTATAATGAATATTTCTTTGTTTATCAATGTGGGTAATGTGAGGAGGTCTCATTCACTAGGTAACCATTTTGGAACACTACTCCAGGCCCATATATTCAATCTATAGGGACGGATCCAGTGAAGGGGCCGTAGGCGGTGCCCACCCCTCCCTGATTCCACTTGGTGTCCTACTTCGAAGATAACCAATACTGTTTTTTTCCCTTTGATCCTAAGGGGTGCACCCCTCCCTGGGTTAACTTTGTGCGCAGCACCCCTCCCTGAATAAATCCGGATCCGCCCTGGAATCCGTAATAAAATGGAAGTAAAAATTTTCTCAAAATGCACTGCATGCCATAAAACGTCTGAGCATAGTTTCTGCATTTGCGTTGCTTGTATGAATCAGGCTTTAATCGCCCTACAGTATATATATTATATCTATCCTTGACACGTAACCAGTCGTTTTCCAGTTCCACTTGCTGTCCAGCTGGGGCGATCCATACTACCTTGGCTTGAATGGCATAGAATTCTACGATGAGAACGGCTACAGGCTTCATCTAACATCAAATAACGTGACAGCCTACCCACACAGCGTCAATGTACTAGATGGCGTGACAGATGACGTCAGAACCCCTGATAAATTGATAGATGGGGTGAATGATACCAATGATGGTAGACACATGTGGCTGGCTCCAATTGTCCCTGGACAGGTAACGTAATACCTATATATATAGTCAGTATAGTAAATGATCGTAGACAAGTTTAAGGATGGTAGAAGTAGTGAATGATACCATTGATGGTAAACAAGTCGGACACGATATGCTATGAGTAGAGGAAAGGATGTTACTATAGAGAAATGAAGTGAACTTTTTACTTTGGTTTATTAGGTGAACTTGATTTACGTGATTTTTGACGAGCCTGTCACTGTTTCCATGGTGAAGATTTGGAACTACAGCAAGACCTCGATCAGGGGGGTGCAGCAGTTTGGGGTACGTGTGTTCATTCTTAAAATTAGCCATCCCGAGATTGAGGACAAAGATTGGTCGAGTTCGCCTTTTTTGGGGGGGGGGAGGGTCGAGTTTGCTTTTTTAGGGGGGGGGTCGAGTTCGCATTGCAGTACATCGTGAGAGTGTTTGGGGGAACTTTTATCTCAGGTGATTCACTACGTAGGAGAGCTAGTGTTCGTTTATAAATCTCCTGCCTTTGGCAAATCTTTAAATAAATAAATTTCCAAGATGGCGTCTATGTCGTCCCCTGAAAAGTTCCCACAATGCATTGTAATGTATACTCGACCCAGTTTTCCTCAATCTAGGAATGACTTATACAACGTGTTTCGTACCGATGCTTTTTCTAGATATTTGTAGACGATTTGCTAGTCTACCATGGGTTCTTACCTCAAGTGCCTACTAGATGTGGTATCTTACCCAATGTGGACATGCCTGTACCTCATCATACTGTGCTCTTCACCGACAGAGAGCAAATAGCGATGTCCGAAAGGAAAAACGTTGTACGGTAAGCAGCAAAAAATCTGTATTCATGTGTTGCAAGCATCCAAGGAAGAACCAATTCGAGAAAGGCATGCCCGCCATTTTGAGGATATAAAATCTTGAAGTCATCCAAGATGGCGGCCATGACGTTGAATTTTAACGGTATCAACTGTCATTTGTTATATGCAGCGAAGAAGAACGCAGAAAGAGCGCATTTGCGGCTGTGATTTCTTGTTGTCTTATGGAGAACTCTATTTTTCTCTTAGGTCTAAAGATTTAGAACAAGACGTACAACTGACAAACGACAAGAGAGTTGTTACTCGTTACGCTGATCCCAAGTCTGCAAGCAAAGCAGCTGATCCAGGTAAAACTGTTGTTACTTAATGCAATCTTCATAAACATGCAAACTCTGTGTCTACGAGCTGCACGCTGAAGTTTGGTTTTTCGCCTGTCCCTGTCGCTGTGCACAAGGTCTTGAATGTGCGTTTTGAGGCGAAAGGCACAGTCTTCCCTATCTGGAATGACTTTAGGACAGTAAATGTCTTTTTCCCCATTAACTTTTTATCCCATTTACTTTTCACTCCTATATTTTTCATTCCATTTTCTTGTAATCCCATATACTTTTCATCCCATATACTTTTCACTCCATTTACTTTTCATCCTATTTTCTTTTTTAATTATTTATTTATTTAAAGAATGCGTTATCCCAGGATTCCAAAAAACGGTCAGAGATACTGCCCACTCGCGCAGCCAATCAAAATGCACGGTTTATCAGCTACCTGTCTGAAAAAATACACTAGAATAGTTTAAGCTTGTTTAATTTTTATTTCTTTCTTCAGCATTGAGACCCATGACAAGTGTTAAGCTCCTGGCCAAGTATCCAAGATGAATTCCATATCACTCAAGAAATATAAAAATCTGAAATAGTATATAATTTATTTTGAAGGATGTTGTGTATAGTTTAGAACAATCAGTAATATATTACGGGGTTTATGAATAACCAATGCTTTTTAATGTGTCAAAAAAAGAATAATAAAATCGTGTTTAAGAGGAAAGAATTACTTAAGTAATTCAAGTATAATAACTATACAAATTAGGTTGGATCTCAAGAAAAGAAAGTTTGAAAAATGACCCCATTGCAAAATTTTAAAATTAAAACTGCAAACATGTCTTATAGACGGTTTGCAATCATTCCCAAGAGAGTCGAGTGTTGAAGATATAGCGGCCGTTTTGGTTACCAACAAAAGATTTCGCTATATAGAGGAGTTTATTTGAAGAAAAGAATTCGAAGTTAGAAGCAATAAGCCTTTTCATAGTATAAGAATCGATTCCACTGCGTATGCGATTTTATCCCGAATAACTCACCTTTTGTTTAATTAAGAACAAAAATTTTTTAGAAAAAAGGTAGAAATTCAGGATAAAATCGCATGCGCAGTGGAATTGATTTTTAAACTATGAAAAGGCTTATTGCCTTGGCTATCCAATATGGCGGCTGAAGTCACGTGACACAACCTAATCCAAGAGGTTGACCTGCCATAAAGTGTCGCAAGCCCTGTTCTGGTTGCAACCACCAAACACCAATATCCTATCTGCGACACCACACATGGTATGGCCAACAAGTTTGGGTATTTGGTCACCCACTGGTATTATATACCAGATCATTTTATGACAGTCAAGGATAAACGCCTCATTCGTGACGTTCTCTCTTACTCCACTCCACTTTTCGCCACCGAACACTATCATATACTTCTCTCCTATCAGTAAAGACTGGCTATGCTGTCTACCATCTGGTTCGTCACAGGGTTTACATTTAGCAAGCAGTTTCTCTATTCTATATTGTTGAATACAATGTATGAGCTTTTCTGTGCGATTCCATTGACCCAATAGCTCATATCCTCCACTCTTACGACCTCCAAACACGAACAAATAACATTCTCTGCTTCCTCTTACGTGAATGAGATTAGCGTTATGGCCTGATCTTGAAGCAGCATGAAAAGGTGCTTCAGTGTATCGTCCTGTCTCAATATCCAAGTTGAAAGCACCGGAGAATCGTCTTTGGGTGCGAACACCACCCTCTCTACCTAAGATAAGAATATCTTTGGATGATACAAGGCATGCAGAATGTGAGCTCAATCCGACTGGGACGTCTCCACTCTCTAGAATTCGACGCCATGTTGTGTTGTGAGTATCAAAACAAAAGATTTCGGCTGTTCTTTTCTTACCATTCCAACCACCTATAATAAAAATGTATCTCTCTCTTATTACTGTAGCAGTATGATGGCTAACACAAGGAGCTGTACATAGTTTTCCTTTTGGGAAACTTCGAGAAATTTCGGGATTTGTAGACAAAGGTGTTCTTTCCTGACTCCAGGAGTTTTCCTCGACATCGTAGCGATACATGTCATCTAATACAGTCTTATCATCTCTTATACCACCAAAAATAAACAGGGAATTCCCAATTACTGAACAGGAATGGTATGCGCGTTTCGTAGGGGCTTGTCCGTTAGCTGTAATGACAGAAAAATCCATGGAAAACTTGGAGTTAAAAAATGTCAATGTCGTTCGCCATCTTGGATTTTTTAATCCCACATCCCGATTCTATCCCGCGGGATATTATAAAGGAAGCCCAATCCACTGCATACTTCTGAAGATTTAGTGTTACCTTATCTATTTACATTTGGCGTGGCTAGAGATGTATGTTATCTTGGATTATGTTGGTCGGGTTTTTCGGCGAAATTCAATTCATAGTCTACACGGCATTTTGGAACGCGTATTGCGGTTTTTGGCAGACGGTTTGGTGACGAGAAAAGTTTGTAAGAGAAATTTGTAAGTTATTCAATCTCGTACCCAGAGCCCTTATTTCTTACTGCGCATGCTCGACGAAATAATTATTTCGTCGAGCATGCGCAGTAAGAAATAAGGGCTCTGGGTACGAGATTGTAAGTTATTATAAAAGACCTATACCAGACTCGTACCCAGTCGCTTCTCTTGTCTTATTGATCTTACTCTGTGGTCGGATGGGAAGGACTTAGTGAGTTCCCGGCGCAAAAAAAGCTTGAAACAAATATTGACTTGGTACGAGTCTGGCCTTCTACCATACGTAGACACTAAGGATATCTTAGAAGGAGGCTACGATAAAACTCGAAGGGATGGGAGTCCGTAGACTCACAAATTACGTTCACTACACAAACACATTATGGACAGAAATCCAGTTAAAAGACAGTTTAATCCTCGTGGATGGACTGGCTTTAGTGTGGTTTTTGTATCAAAATACTGGTAAGATTGACTGTAGATGTGGAGGAGAATATGACATATTTGCCAAGACTATTCGACATTTCTTTCGTTCTCTGACATCGAAAAAAGTCACGCCATACGTTGTAATAGATGGGCAATGTCTATGCCCCGGTTCAAGGAACGAAAACGAAATCATTTCGAGCAATAAACTATCTGTGGAGGATTGTGATGCCTTCGTTTTACCATTAATGGCGAAACTAGCCTTTGTTCAAGAGCTGAAGAACATTGACATACGATTTGCAATTTGCGATGGGTAAGAATATTTCTCCATGCAAATCAGTTAACTTCTGAGCCTGCCATTACACAAATCATAAATAAAAGAGGGAAACTTCTCGTTTTGATCACTAAAGACGAAACAACGGAAAGAGTGCGCGGGCGAAAATTGATGACGCACGGGAGTAGGGTAAGGCGAAATTTAAACTGCATCCGGTTACTAGAAATAGACCAACCGGTAATTTACGTGGCGCGCGCGTTATTGAGTGAGTTTTCCTCTCTTATTTATGCTCTCTTAGCCTAGTCAAGCTATGTTATTTATTCCACTGCATAAACAAATATTTTAGTGCGTTTATGCATGCGTGGGTGTACCGGACACGTAGGCAGTTGCGAATTCGAAACGCAAACAAGAAGGGATGAACGGACAAAGTCTAACGGAGTTTCAATCCCATCCCATTCATCCATCCATCAGCTCCATCAACTTATTTACTTCTTTGATGTTTCTTTGTTTCTTACTCTTTAAAGAGAAGCAGACCAAGAGCTAGCTGCACTAGCCAACCACTGGAACTGTCCAATCGTAAGCAACGACAGTGACTTCTTCATATATAATCTTCCCGCGGGATACATCCCGTTGTCGTTTCTAGAGACAAGTGGACCGATAATCACCGCAAGACTGTACAAGAGACATCGTCTGGCGAAGCACTTAAGAATCCATGAGGATTTTTTCCTCTTTTTGCATCACTTATGGGAAATGACTACGTTGAAGAGGAGACGTTAGCTCCCTTTCATAAAGCACTGTTTCCTGAGAATGAAACGAATATAATTAAAGCCAAGAGGTTGATTATGACTATAGCAAAATTCATTTCCGGTTTTTCAAGTCCCACAGAGGCGCTTCAATCAGCTGTGGATTTAGCTGCTCAAAATATTGATGAGAGCGATGAAACAGATCTAGATTTAGAATCAGAGGTCGAGATTCAATCAGCTGTGGATTTAGCTGCTCAAAATATTGATGAGAGCGATGAAACAGATCTAGATTTAGAATCAGAGGTCGAGCTCTCAATGTCAGAGTATGAAATTTCAGATAATTTACTGACAGGATACTTTGAGCGGAATGAAACGCGAACGGAAATGGAGACTCGGCACGATAACAAAATCCCTGCTTACGTCATCAGAAGTTACCGAGACGGTCGCTTTCCTGTTGGTTATATGGGCACCTTGGTCTCTTCTGAAGGCGTACAAATATTAAAGGTTCAAGTTGAAGACCCTAGCGAAGTCTCCGCTCACATGTGCTCTATCAGAATTAGGTGTATCAGTTATGGTATCGTGACGGAAGGGCCTACAGTAATAGAGTATGATAGAAAAAAGACTGAATTAGCTTATCTGAGAATTTTGTCCTTTCTTTGGGTCGAACATACTTGGTTATGGGAAAATGCCAAATTTGAAGACCTTAAGAGACTCCGATACAAGCCAAAGACTTAAGCTGTTGTTAGTAGTCCTGAAGGCAGACACAGCACTTATCAAGTCATTACCGAAGAGTTTCCAAATGTTTGCAGCGTCAGTGCGCTATTGGATCTCTGAAGCCAAACCTGGTGTTAACCAAATATGGGTACAGGCGTTGTTACTGGTGCATTTAAAACTGCTTTCTGATAGCGAATATCAAGAATCAGTAAAGTCAAGACAGAAAACAAAACAAAAAGGACAAAGCCGAAGACGTTTGGGTGTTAGGTTCGAAATCAAATGCCAGCATAGTTACGCGCAGTGGCAGTCAGTTATGACGGAGACGTTGATGTTGAACCAGATCCTGATTTTCCCTTTGCCTGAGCCTGAAATAGCGACTCTGTACAGCGGTATCGCTGCTCAAACAATCGCACAGGAAATAAAACAAGGTAATATAAGAATAATAATTATGAAGCAATGAAGGTATAAGAATAAGAACGGGCCTTAATAGAATTGGATAATTTTGCATCTGACCGGTACTTTTGTCTTTTTTCCATCCAGGTGCCCAAGTGAATAGTTTTGTTGAGTCGCTGGTCCTCTACGAAAAGCTTTATGAAGCTGCTACAGAAGGCTTGCTAGAGAAACTGGTCTAGGGATAAGAACAATTTCGATTCTGAATTATTGAACTACGTATAGACGTAGCCAATAGACTGTACAGATATGGACATAGGCCGTATAGACTTAGCCAATAGACTGTATAGATATGGACATAGGCCGTATAGACGTAGCCAATAGACTGCTGTATATAGATATAGACTGTATAGATATGGACAGGCCGTATAGACGTAGCAAATAGACTGTATAGATATGGACAGGCCGTATAGACGTAGCAAATAGACTGTATAGATATGGACAGGCCGTATAGACGTAGCAAATAGACTGTATAGATATGGACAGGCCGTATAGACGTAGCAAATAGACTGTATAGATATGGACAGGCCGTATAGACGAAGCAAATAGACTGTATGGATATGGACATAGGCCGTATAGACGTAGCCAATAGACTGTATAGATATGGACATAGGCCGTATAGACGTAGCCAATAGACTGTACAGATATGGACATAGGCCATATAGACTTAGCCAATAGACTGTATGGATATGGACATAGGCCGTATAGACGTAGCAAATAGACTGTATAGATATGGACATAGGCCGTATAGACGTAGCAAATAGACTGTATAGATATGGACAGGCCGTATAGACGTAGCAAATAGACTGTATAGATATGGACAGGCCGTATAGTCGTAGCAAATAGACTGTATAGATATAGACAGGCCGTATAGACGAAGCAAATAGACTGTATAGATATAGACAGGCCGTATAGACGTAGCAAATAGACTGTATAGATATAGATAGGCCGTATAGACGTAGCCAATAGACTGTATAGATATAGACAGGCCGTATAGACGTAGCAAATAGACTGTATAGATATAGATAGGCCGTATAGACGTAGCCAATAGACTGTATAGATATAGACAGGCCGTATAGACGTAGCCAATAGACTGTATAGATATAGATAGGCCGTTTTGACGTAGCAAATAGACTGTATTGATATGGATATAGGCCGTATAGACGTAGCCAATAGACTGCATAGATATGGACAGGCCGTATAGACGTAGCAAATAGACTGTATAAATCGAGTCTTAGACGTAGTAGTAACTACACTTTGCAACTTATATCTCTTGGGAGCTTCGTCCCTTTTTAGGAAATTCGTAACCTTGCTGTATTAATTATTTTTTTAAATTTTGAAAACTTTCCAAACTGAACTTTTTTTCGTGATTTGGGTTTCGTATACCGCAATATTGGATTACCTGTGGTACGCGCGGGATACCCGCGGGATCGATCGCAAAGGGCTAAACAAAGATGGCGGACACTTGTTGGACATAGAAAACACATTAAAATTTCCATTTTCCTGCTACCAAGCTTTTTATCCATACAATGGAGCCTTCCAGAAGTACATCTCCAGCAGTACACATGGTTACTGAAGGTGAAAAGCCGCCAAATACTCGTATCCTTTACAGAGAATTCTATTCGTGCTGGTTGCCAAGACTACAATGGCTACGCAATAAAGACACTTAATTTTAGTTATTGCTTTATATAGATTTAATTTTAAGCTTTAAAAATGAATTCAACGCATTTAGGTAAGGAATATTATATTGATTTCTTAGAAAACAGCTTCTGAAAGCACTATTTATGGATTAAAAAGCTGGCTGTCTTATTCAAATTTTACTAAGCAACTGCATAGCTAGATAATAATAACGAAGATATCTGAATAAGCTTACCTTAAGTATAGTGATAAAATTATTTGATATAGAATTTATCTTAAGTTACTAACAGCTGTTCAAAGAATTCGTATTCGGATTTACTTCGTAGTTCTCAAAATTTGGATTAAGCTCAAGCTTGATTAATATTTAAACTTTATTTAAGCTTATATAATTTTTGTGTGTTTTAAGGTTTTATTATTCCTTTTTCCTTTAATCATTGGGGTGGGGTGGTTTTTGGTTTGGGCATCAACCCCCTTTTTGGTGCAGTGGTGGGGGAGGGGGGGAGTGTCCTGATATAAATTTCAGTGGTGCATACCATTCAGACCTTAACATCAAGCAGTTGGTCGCAGTTCGTCATTTCATCAAGGTGGAACCGTGAATGATATCACATGGCATATAAGCCAGTTAGACATGTCACTCCATGACACCAACCCACAGAACCAACTAGTGGTCGATAAATACCTCAAGGAATGCGGCGTACAATATGAAGATGATGAGGAAGATTTTGGTTATGGTAGACTGGTGATTGATTATAAACCACCTAAACCTGTCACCAAGGCTGTCACAGACAAAGGTAAGTGAATGCCTGGTTATAATTAATCAAAGGAAGAAACATTTTAATAAGCATCTTCTTCATTAATAAATCTATATACAGTACAGCTCAGAGGTATGTTACGGTATAACTTGCGTGTAATAACAGGCATGCACTCTGCATTAACGGAGTACACTCTTACTAGTTTAGTCAGTCTATCCACATGTAGTACACTCTAAAAATACTCTGCAAAATTACTTGCAGCCCAATAGGGAAGCTCATTAACTTCAGTCTGATTCCAGAGGGATTTGTAATGTATTTGTTGATCGCTGAATAGGCGATAACACAGATGTTTTTCTTTTCCTACTTAAAACACTTCCCGGATGTCTTGACTCGACGTGTGGCATGTAGCATATTCATGAGATCATATTCTTTTAACGTTAAAAGTTGTGGCTCTTCTAGCAACACTTATATTTTATAAAAAGAATATTGAAACAAAAAAAAAACTTTCATGCATAATTCGACGTGGTACATGCTGGCACCAGTTCAATAATCAAACTGTTAGGCCCAGTTAAAGTGCAGAGTCAGGAAATCTCAGGAATTGTTTTCTTCTATTTTAATATCTAACCAATGAACTACTGGGGCATAGAAACCTGATTGATCTTATTTGGGCTTTATATTACTATTATCAGGGGAAATCAATCAGAATGGATTATCTCTTAATGATCAAATATCAATTAAAGATTTTTTTCAATCAGCTTTTATTTTGTTGCATTGACTCCATTAAAACCTAAGTTGCATTTTTGCTTTTCACTAAATTATTGTGCCCCAACCCCCTTGTCCATACTGCACCACCCCATCTCCCTTGTCCGTCATAATCTCTTGCCTTCACTCTCTCGCATAAGTTATATTTTCTAAATCTTCACAGAACAAGAGGTCAAAGAAGTTAAACAATTTGCAGGGATGTATTCTGTACGGACAGGTAAAGCAAAATTGAAAATTCTTAGTTTTATAAGGATTTCTAATGGAATGGAGGATTTTAACCTCCCAGTGGAATAGGAAATTATTTCAGATTCTTGTGAAAAGACTTCAGCATGACTCCCCTTTTCTTGTCCCCCCCCCCCCCACCCCACCCCCAAAAATCCATCACCTCTCCCTCCCTGGTAAAACTTGAATGGTCTGCTAAGTAGTCTCTGACTTGTTTTAGTACTACAGCCAACAAGTCACAATCCCTTTGACAAGAATATACTTAAATGGAAGACAAATACAAGTAAGAAGGTGAGAGGCTTAGTTCACATTATTAGGTATAAATGTTTGAGTTGAACCACAGCTAGACTCCAGAGGAGAGAGATTTGTGGGTTCGGTGTCCACTGGTAGAACAAAGCTTGGGATTGGACAAAAAAAAAAACAAAGAAAGCATGGATTATGGGGAACAATGTGTATTGTCCTACATGGAAGCTGCGTTCTTTGTCTTATCTCCCCATTATTGTTTGTTCATCCACTCCCAGGCTTCGTTCTGCCGGTTGTGGATTACCCGATGTGTGCAGTACTTTTACTCCACCCATGATTCTCGCAATTCTTAAGAACCTGAAGATTCTTAAGATTTATTTCAATTAATGGTTGAATTTTATAATGAAATTAATTTGGTTACCTTCAACAGAAGGCCGAGAAAAGTAAAGGAATGAAGCCAATGCTAGTGGAGGTAAGATATTACTCACAGGGCATGAATTAACTTTTAAACACACTAGCAAAACCTTGCTGGTAAGTTTTGTTCTCATTACCAAAAAAATTCAAAGTAACTAGAGATCAGATGCAGGAATGACATGAAGCTTCACTTGATGTGGGTTCTAAACTTTTCAGTCCTTCAATTTCTGGACTGTGGTCATACTCACAAAACTTAGCTAGTTAAATTTTTTGTGACTCGCTAAATTCAAAATTTTACCTGCTGTTTGTGAGTTTGTGAGCGTTCATTTCGTGCCCTGACTTAGGATAATTCTCTGACTTTTCTCAAAACATACATATCACCTTGTTTAAAGGCAAATTGCTCTGATTGGCTGAAAAATTGTGCTCAAACAGGGATTGAAGAACAGTGCTGTGCTGATGTCATGGACATGAATACCATCTTTATAAAGTAGAACAGACAAGCTACATACTAGAAAACCATTATAATATAACACCACATATAATATACATGATCAATATGCATTGATCAGGACCTTGTTATCAAAGCCTTGCTCTCTGAAAAGTCCCTGCCAGATATGTGCATATTGTATATTTTTCTTGGTGAATCTTAACTCAGGAAGTAAAAAAGCACTCAAGAAGTGTGAGAAGGCTTAATACTTTTGATCATTGTTTTGCCAATTCCTGTATTGCTTAATGGACGCAGAAAAAGTTGTAAGTTCTGGTTTTAACTCTTAATCAAAATAATAATTTATTATAATTTATTTGCATTGATTACAGCTTCATGTATTTCCTGGATATGAGGAACATGAGTTAACGCCACTGCCGCCACCGCTAGCTGGTTAAAGAAGTACTGCAAAAAGTAGTAAATGGACAGACAGATTTAAAAAGAAAGGTATTGCATAAAATAGGTCATCTAATATATATACAGTACATGTACACCATCATCATCATCAATATTATTACCACCATCATCATCATCATCATTATTACCACGATCATCATTATCACCACCACCATCATCATAATCAACACCATCATCTTCATCAACAACACCACCACCATCATTGTCATCATCATCAACAACACCACCACCATCATCATCATCATCATCATCACCACCATCATCATCATCATCATCATCATCATCATCAACAACACCACCACCACCATCATCATCATCATCATCACCACCATCATCATCATCATCATCATCAACACCTTAACAATGATTTTCACAGACTGTTTATACTTTCTAATTTCATTTCAGCCGAGGTTCAAGAAGTATCTGGTTTCAATGTTGATGTCCAAGATGGCTGAAGCTGTGACACAGGTAACCCAAACATCAAAGCTATTATTTTTTGAAGCCATTTTTATATATTTTGCAACAAGATTAAAATTTTGAAATTTTGAAAACATAAATTCTATTGTTAGGACATCTTCTGGTGGTATTTCTTGGACAAATATCAGGTAATATCTATTATTATTAATCTAATCTAGCTAAAATACATATTTAAATGTTTCTTTGTATGATGCTGTCATCTTACTATCACTACCAGAATGCTTTGCACAAATTTTTTCTTCCATTCTATTTCTTTCCCAAATAGGAATAGTAAAACAATTGTCACAGTTATTCTTGCATTTGAGTATTTATGTAGGATTTGTGCAATACAAAATAACGTTGTCGTTATTATTATTATTATTATTATTATTATTATTATTATTATTATTGTTATTGTTATTATTATTATTATAAGTTACGATACTACGATGCAAATGCATGCTTAGTGATTTTAATACTACGCATGTATGCATGATTGCATATTATTTTCTTGTTTTTTGCAGTCTGATAAAAAGATTCAAGAACTACTTTTCAACAGAATTGCTCATAACTATGTGAAATTATTCTTCATGGCCCCAATGAATGAGTTCAGAGATACTTTCTTCAAGGTAACATTGGTTAGCTTCCACAGAAAGTTAGCCTGCATAGTAGCCCAAATTGGGGAGAGGTCCCCCACTCCTTACCCACTCCCCCCCCCCCCCCCCCCCAATTTGGGCTGTTACCCAGGCTAACAGAAAGCTAATAATTTAAGCATGTATTTTTTTCAAAAAAAAAACCTTTTTAAATGATTTTTTAAAACTTATTTTTATTATAATAAATAATTCATGCTTTTATTAAAAAATGCATGGATGTGCAGGTGTCCTTAACGCATAGTATCTAATGGGATTGACCACTCTAGGACGTATGTCAGAAAGCCTAACACACTTGATAAGGCAGCCAATAGATTGAATTACAAAGTAGACAGATTTTTTTGGAGCAAGGAAAAACCTGGAGAAGCTAGAGGAAAAACCCTCAAAGCTCAGGGAGAGAACCAACGACACTGAGCCCAGGTATTTAACACAGATCGTGTAGGTAAAAACCACCAATTAGCAGAAAACACCACCCATGCTTCCTTAGCATCGTCATTTGCAATTGATTTATATCTGTTATCTCAATTGTAGTGCTTTCCTGACTTGGTTTCCCAAGCTGTTTATTGTACTTTTTGCATGGCTTTTCCAACATCTTACAAGCAGTTTGACACAAAGTTTAAAGAGCATCTCCTACAATTAGTTTACCAATGGATGGTTGGTGAGTAAAAGATTTAAGATCTTACGAAGAGGTTTCATCATCGCCTGCCAGGTCATGATCTTCTTCATCCTCATTACATTTCCCTACATGTATCTTCTTCATCATACTATCGGCATCATCATTGTCATCCCTTTTATCATAATCACCATCATCTCTACCACCATCACCAATACTATAATCACATTCTGCAGTGTCTTCCTAGCTCTATATTCTCTATTTTTCTTCCTACAGGCACTAAGCCAGTTCCACATTCATGGGACAAGTGGAATCTAAATGCCCTGGAGCCTTCAGATATGAGAAAAGATGAAAAAATCAAAAAAGATGCCTCTAAAGGTGAGTCTCCTTTGATGTCTTGTCCTCTTCATGCCATAAGGCAGTTCCATTGGGTGCCTGTGCCATTGGGTGCCTGTGCCATTGGGTGCATGTGCCATTGGGTGCATGTGCCATTGGGTGCCTGTGCCATTGGGTGTCTGTGCCATTGGGTGCAAATGCCAGGAGTGCCTGTGTCATTAGGTGTCTGTGTCATTGGGTGTCTGTGCCATTGGATGTCTGTGCCTTTGAGTGCCTGTGCCATTGGGTGTCTGTGCCATTGGGTGCAAATGCCAGGGGGTGCCTGTGCCATTGGGTGCCTGTGCCTTTGAGTGCCTGTGCCATTGGGTGTCTGTGCCATTGGGTGCAAATGCCAGGGGGTGCCTGTGCCATGGGTGCCTGTGCCATTGGGTATCTATGTCTTTGGGTTTCTGTGTCAATTTGGATGCTTTAGTCATTGGATTTTTGTGCTATTGAGTGTCTGTGTGTCTGATATGCATTATCTCTTGTTGTATTTAAACTGCCAATGAATGCAAAACGTTTCTCATATGTGGATTGTCTTTCAGGGTCTCTGGTCAATCTACCAGTAGATTTAACTGAAGAAAACCTTTCCAGACAGTCCAGCAAGAACCTACCTCAGATATTAGAGACAAAGACTAATGGACTGGACAGTAGATTTAGTAATATCAAGAAAAAGTTATTGCCATCCAGGTAATGTTGTCCAGACAGGGACCATGCGGGGAGGGGAAGGTGTTATGTAGTCTAACCTCTCTTGTCCCCTGAGATATCGGCTCAATTTGATACATTACAACCTCAGTACAAATATATATATTTCATATATATTGTCATACACATATATATCTTTCCTAGTCAGGTCGACGAACCACCAAATGTGTCCTTGAAGTCTCATATAAGACTTAATTGGTAGCTCAGTGCTTAGAGCATGGCACCAGAATCACCAGGGCATGAGTTAAAATTCTGTTCAAGACTCAGAATTTTTTCTGAGTCTTTTAATTTGCAGCTGCATAAGTTGCTTCATATACTGCCAGGATCAGCTCAATTTGATACATGAGTTATACGATATTATAAGGGATAATTGATACATATTTGTGTTTAGTGGTTCATTTGTCTCTGACAGGTCCTTCAATGATCAATTTAATTTGTGTTTAGCAACATTTGAATGTTATGTTATTCTCTTGGTTGTGCAAGCTTAATTATTATATTATTATCAGTTGTAATCACTTGGTAACTCTCAATTTTGTAGCATTATCAACAAGGAGTCTCCATCTTTCTTGTCTCTTCCTGAAGAAAAACGAGATCTCTCCAATAGACTGTCAGTAGATAGCATTGCATTCCCAGCCTCTACAACATCCAGAACCACAGTCAAAGAATCTTACTCATCAATGATACAGCAAGCACAAAGAAATGCCAAAAAGAAACGAGAGGTAGGCTCAGTACATTTTGCAGCCCCTAGTAGGGGGGAGGGGTAGGGGGATGACAGAGGGTTTCCCTTCTCACTTCCTCTCTCTTTCCCCCAGTAAAAGGAAACTCTCCTCCCTCCTTACAAAAAGAAATGATTCTTTCTTCCCCTACCCCAAAGAAAACAATTATCTTTTCCTCTACCCTCCCCAAACGAAAGCGAATATCTCATTCCCTCACCTCTAAAGAAAGCAATTCTTTCTTTTTGGCTTTCCCCCACTCACAAAGAAAACGATTCTCTCTTCTCATTCCTCCACCCTCTAGTTAAAAATCTACCCCTGACCCCCCCCCCCCCCCCCCAAATGACTCCAACTTGTGCAACTTAATTTTAGCACTACCCTGTACTGCAATTACAGTGCAATAAATAAAACAACTAAATCGCTAATAAGGGCCCCGCACCATCACACGATGGCAAGAGGCACAACGATGGATTCTTTTTCCCCTGGGAAACTAAATTCTTTCTCATGTAAATCCTATTAGACCAGATTCAATTGTTCCTGCCTCCTGTCATGGCTGCCATCATATATAGAAATCTAACAGTGCATGTATATTCCAGTCCCATCCTGTGGGTAAAGGTCCAGAGTTCAATCGTTCTGTATTCGATGTGTATGGACACAGTCCTTTAGTCGAACAATTCCTCAAGAAACATCAACTAGCAAAGGATGCTGGGACAGGAATACTTGTTCAAAGAACAGAAATAACAGCTTTGCCTCCGTATCCTTTAAAAAACTTTCAATAATTATGAATGTAGGTTTTAATGGGTCAATCGAGGCGTTTCCATTACCTTCGATAGCCACGTGCGCTTGCTTTGCCTTTCATTGACATTCATTAAACATACATTCATTGTCTTGAGAAACCATCATCGAAATAAACATTATATGATTTAAGTTTTTTCACATCATTCATCATTTATTATAAGAAAAATAAACAATAAAATCACGTTTTTCTTAACGAAATCTCAGACTGGAGGCCGAAACATATAAACAACTCATTCAAAAATCATTCAAAAAGACAAAAGAAATGTGCTTTAATTACAAAAGGTCAGTCAGTTGCGATCATGATGGTAATGACGATGATGATGATAATTAAGTTGGTAATGGTGATGATTGTGGCCATGATGATGGTAATGGTGATGATGATAATGAGTGTGGATGATGATGGTGGTGGTGATGATGATTGTGGTTATGATGATGGTGATGGTAATGGTGATGATGATTGTGGAAGATGATGGTGGTGGTGGTGATGATGATTGTGGTCATGATGATGGTGATGGTAATGGTGATGATGATTGTGGAAGATTATGGTGGTGGTGGTGATGATGATTGTGGTCATGATGATGGTGATAGTAATGGTGATGATGATTGTGGAAGTTGATGGTGGTGGTGGTGATGATGATTGTGGTTATGATGGTGATTGTATTAATGATGATTATAATTGTGGAAGATGATGGTGGTGGTGGTGATGATGATTGTGGTCATGATGGTGATTGTATTAATGATGATTATGATACTGCTTATGAAAAAGATGGTGATAGTGATGATGACAGATGATATAGATAATATTAATAATATTGATGGATATCTCTATACTGGAGTCATTCATTTATACTCCATACATGCACGTAATTTCGATCAGCGACTAAGATTTCTATCAATTCGTTCTTATCCTTTTATTAATACCGTAGACTACACGAGGAAGATCTCAAGAAGCGCTCGCAGTTCGCCAGAAAACATAAAGAAGGATATCATGATTACGTCAGGTACAGTGAACTCCAGTCCCTCTCCTCCACGATGAACGATCCTCGATACCATTACTGACCAGGGGATACATTTTACGCAAACAACACGTTCGTACACAGAGATGCCTGCTCTTCTCTCTTAGGGGAGCAACGAAACTTAGGAGCTTTGGGGAGAGATTGCGCAATATCGGGAAAGTTATTTAGTCGACAAGAGTCGACCTGGATCGGTGGTTTGTTTGAATTTGAGCGCCTTATTCTTCATCAAAATTGGCAATACTTGGGTCTATGGAACCCTTTATTACAAAGGCATTGTAAGGAGCTCAACCCATCCAAGGCTCATCTATTAACAAAAGAGCATAGGCAAACGGGGATATTGAGTATGTGCAGTAGAGGAGTTCGATTTGTATGAACTTACCAAGAATACTTTTTCCCAAAACGATAAAGAATTGATTTCTTTTTAGGCGACAGAACGACTTACTGTCCAGACAAAAAGACGTCAAGAAAATAAGCGATCTTTTGGTTCTTGAATTAATGGTGAGTAAGAAGTCCTCTCATCGCGATTGGGCTCCCTGTGGTGAAAGGAAAACAACACCACAGGAATCCCAAAGATATAAATATCGATATGTCTGATCGACGTAGTTATTAGTGTCTTTGAAAATTTTACAGAAAGACGGCGATGAGCAGAGTAGCGGTAAGGCAGCAGCTGCTATATCAGTAGCGATGGGATTTACTTTGCCAGAAAGTAAAAACAGCTAAGCTGATGAAAAACATTAACCTAACTTCAATCGTGTCACATATCGCTAAAAAATAATCATAAATGAAGATAAAGAAATAGATTAAAGTTTCAAGGTGAATTTTGGATGAGTAGGAAGCATATATTCGAGCATTTTGATTGGATGACTTGAATGCTTATGTTTGATTGGTTTAGAGTGAAAGTCAATTGATAATCATGGGTGTTGCCTCTGTCGAATTCTTCTTTATTTTGTAACCTACTGTAGATTTATATATTTGTATATATAGACATATTTTCCTCTTTATGACGAATATTTTATTCTTCAATATATATCTTTTGTACAAAACAGAAAGTATCTTTAACAATAAAAAAACTTTTCCAAATGGTGCATAATGGTCAGTCGTAATTGAATGCTTATCTTTTTAATGAATTTATGGGTACTTTCACTTGCTATATTTCATCAGATTGGTGGGTGATGGGTGATGAGCATAAATGTTTTTGTCGTGATGACATCGTCAAACAACGTAGCTCTGGACTTATAAAAGTTGGGGCCGGGCACGGCTAACTCAAAGATCGAAATGGGATTTAGCTCGTTAGGTTTTTGCGGAAGGAGGAAAACTGATGCGATGGATAGTCTGGGATCGCTGGGAATAGAGGCCAAGACCTACGCCTCCATTGGGCTCCCTGTTGTTTCACCAACAGCTGGACTTTGGATCCGACGAATAAGCGACGCTGTCGAATCGCCCTCGGTGTACTTCGGTATGTTATATATAATGAACTAATCCTTCTAATGAACTATCCTTTGCACGAAAAGAAAACTGCAGCTATCGATATATTCAAGGGAATTCTTCTTGTGGATTTTTGGGGGGTACAGTGCGCATAGTTTCCGCTGACCAGGATGGTAGTAACTTTAGTGTACCTGTTGACTGAATTATCAGGCGGGATGCACCGAGCTATTTCTAGAGTTTTGACCCAAAGAGCCCTTTCTTTACCGGGCTTTCGCTCAAGCTATGCTGTCTCGAAGACCCATTTACAAAGTAATGGAGGTTTTTCGACTTCTGCTGCTGTTTTTAAGCTGAATCCAACCCAACTTAGAGAAGAATGGGGAAAACCTTCGTTCAATGTGGCGGACATGACTCGTCTTTTGGATCACGATAATCATGAGAAGAGGGTCAAATTTCGCAAGATTTTATCGGAGGATCCCCTCATGATCCCGAAATATAACATCTCGTTAGACGAGGAGAGGGATTTGGCGCTGAACCGATTGAAAAAGCTGTGTGACCAAGGTTTTATTTCAGTGTTGGATTTTAAAAACAATCCACTTTGGATTTTTCGCTGCTCATGAAATGGCAGCAGTCGTGGATGCTGCTATGGCAACAAAGATGACAGTCCAGTTTAACTTGTTTGGTGGTACTATCTTGAAACTGGGAACAGAACGACATCACAACAAGCTTTTAAAGGTAATAAATGCCAGAAATTATAAAGCATAGATTAACCTTTCATTTGTTTAAAGAAGGACATTCCCAGGGTGTGGGGGAGGGGCAGTTACTCCTAGAGGATCAAGAAGGTGGGATAAGATTATAGGAAAGTGCAGTTTTTTTCATTTCCTTTAGTCCTTTAACCTTCACTCCCATTCACATGGAGGTGTGTATATGAAGTTGGTGTTAATCCTTTCTCCATCAACAATTGCTATGAAAAGCAATAGACAGTGACCAAAAATAAAAAAAAGACTGCCGGCAGTTTAGTAATAACAGAGGTCATTCTACTCCTTACGCTCTTTGAAAACTTTCTGAATTTAATTTCAAGGGTGCTTGAAAAGCTTTTAAGTTTAGAATTTCAAACTCTTTGAAAGTCTTTGAATTTATACTCAAAAAGGATAATGTTCAGAAACATCATGTTTCTTGTCACCCAGACCTATGTAATAATCAAATTGAAGTTGAAATACATCTTTGGCTATCTAAAGGTTTTCAGTTATATTTGAAGCTTGCAAGATGGTTGCAATGGTTATCAAAAGTCCAAAATAAGTTTAAATAACAAAATTATTACTTCCTCATTATGAGATATACTACATGTAGCATGACTTGCTTAATACGCAGGTGATTATAGAAAATTTCGCATGCTGATTGGTCAAGAAACTCCCACTATCACATGATAATCACCTCAAGCGAAAATCCAAAATGGCAGCCAGACGCTTATTGTTGCTGTTACCGGGAAAAATGCCTTTTATCTTTTTTTTTTCTTTTTTTGAAAGAATCACCTGTGTACCTATACTAAAACAATTATTTGCCTCAGGGTTAGTGATTATTGGGGAATATTTACCTTGCTGCTTGAAGACTTTTGCTCGGTAAATATTCTCCGATAATATTCATTTAGCCTTCATCAAATAATTGTTAAATAATGCTCCTTGAAAAATCGTTTTCTAATACCCCTTGAATACATTTACAATTTTGTTTGCATTTCCCGGCACAAACCTGTAATAATTAGTGCAATATTTTACCAATTGGTATTTTAAAAAAACAGATGACAACTAGTATTAAGAACTATTTTAGACTGCGTCGGTGATATTAAAGTTAAAACAAAGGTGTCGTGGTAGATAATCTTTTCAGCGTGGTAGGAACAAGAGTAACTGACGTTTCGGACGTTAGTCCTTCGTCCGAGTCAATTTTTTTTTTGATTGACTCCGACGAAGGACTAACGTCCGAAACGTCAATTACTCTTGTTCCTACCATGGTGAAAAGATTATCTACCACGACACCTTTGTTTTAAAAAAAAACAGTTTGACTATGTTTTCAAATAAGTCCATGTAATTTAAATTTATGATTTTTGTACAGCAGGTTAATTTTGGATATTCATTTGACCTCTTCTTTTATTATGAATTTTTATGTTTTTATTTTAAAGTTTATAAAGTTTTTAAACACGAATGAAAACAAAATTTATTTGCTTTTACTTCAGGGTATTGATTCCCTGGAGGACGTGGGTTGTTTTGGGCTAACAGAACTAGGTTATGGTAATAATGCAATACAGATGGAAACAACCGCCACTTACGACAAGGAAACGAAAGAATTTGTCGTCCACACCCCCACCCCCCTGGCGCAGAAGTACTGGATTACAAATGGTGCTTGCCATGCGCATCATATCATTGTGTTCTCTCAACTATACATTGACAGCGTCAATCAAGGTATGCAGCGGTACCTCTTTTTCTGCTATTTTCATGAACATGCTAACTCAGTTACGATTTACAAGTTGAAATTTGGTTTTCACTGCCGCCAGTCAAAAATATGAAAGGTACTGACTGAATAGTTTTGATTGTCAGCAACAAAAAGAAAAATTTCAATGTGCAGTTTGCAACTAGCGATTTCGCATGTTTATGAAAATAGCAGTAATAGAAGCACTGGTTATATACTTGGACCTTACCTGTAAAGTAAAGAATGCATGATGTAACAATGCAAACAGTTTTGAAAGTCCACAGACCTTCACTGCAATGCATGAATATTCAAAAAAATCTATATGAAGCCAAGGCTAATGCAAAGCAAACGAAAACAATCCCTTTCATAGTTCCCTGCACCATCTTGAAAGGTAACCATGCTTTTGCATTGATGCAAGACAAATGGTGAGCTTGCAATGATAAAGACCTTTTTAACACCTTGGACAAGGTCTGTATTATTGCAGGCTCACTGTTCATCTCACTACCTTTCAAAATGGTGCAGGGAACTGTGAAGGGGACTAATTAAAACTAAAAGTTTTAAAGAATGTCTGATTTTCAACGTATTTTTACACAGGTATTCATGGGGTGTTGGTACCCATTCGAGACAAGAACCTCCAGGTAATCCCTGGTGTCCAAATCCATGACATGGGACACAAGATGGGTCTGAATGGCGTCGACAACGCCAAGTTCTTCTTTGACAATGTTCGTGTACCCAGAGAAAACCTGCTAAATGTGTACTCTGATGTTGCCGAGGATGGGACTTACACCACTAAAGTTGAAGGAAGCATTAGGAAGCGTTTCCTGACTGTTGCTGACCAACTTCTGTCTGGTCGTCTCTGTATTGCTAGTATGTCTCAAGGTAGGTAGCAAACAATTGGGTATAAAATGGTGGTGCTTCGGGTAATGTATGAAGTGGGTGGCAACAAACTATTTGGGGTAAAAGGCAATGGGAGAGGGGATGAGGTAATTTATGATGTACTGGCATTCTTACTGAGTGCCTTTCTCCAGCCAGTTGTTCAAATGGGTACCAACAAACTATTGGGTGTAAAATGGTGGTGCTTGGGGTAATGTATGAAGTGGGTGGCAACAAACTATTTGGGGTAAAAGGCAATGGGAGAGGGGATGAGGTAATTTATGATGTACTGGCATTCTTACTGAGTGCCTTTCTCCAGCCAGTTGTTCAAATGGGTACCAACAAACTATTGGGTGTAAAATGGTGGTGCTTGGGGTAATGTATTAAGTGGGTGGCAACAAACTATTAGGGGTAAAAGGCAATGGGAGGGGGTGGGGTAATTTATGATGTACTGGCATTCTTACTGAGTGCCTTTCTCCAGCCAGTTGTTCAAATGGGTACCAGCAAACTATTGGGTGTAAAATTGCAGTGCTGGGGGTAACATGTGAAGTGGGTGGCAACAAACTAATTGGGGGATAGTAATGCACTAAATTCTTACTGAGTGCCTCTCTCCACCCAGGTGTATAAAATCATTAGGAAGTAACCTGAAAAGATTATACAGTATGGGGTAATGAGCAATGGACTAGTATACCATCTGGTAAGGGGTGGTACTCATAGTGGGTTGATCCACCTATCTACATCCCTGAATCTAATAAATAGTCATACTAGCTCCCTTTCATTGATCCAAAGGTGCAGCAAAGGCCTGTCTTGCCATTGCAATTCGTTATTCAGCTACCCGTCTGACCGTTGGTCCAGAAGGGAAATCTGACACTCCTATTCTCAAGTATCAGCTTCAACAACATGCCCTTATGCCGCTTCTTGCTGCTACATATGCCATGGATTTTGCACTACAGTATGTCAAAGATCGATGGGCTTTCCAGGTAATGTAATAGAAAAACGATTATATTTTACTTCAATGCATTGTGGGGTGCTAGTGCGGTCTCCTCTGAGAGACCTAACAAACTCAACTCACATGTGATGTTGATTCCAGGAATTCACCTTTTCGTCGGCTATCCATCACAGGGTATAAATTGTTTTAGATTTTGTTACAGTCACCAAAAAGTTCAGACATTGTTCTCAGATTTCCGTACCCAGAGATGAGAGAGCAAGAACACTACAACTATGTCACCCTTAATGTCATCTGAGTTAGTTGTGGTGTGTTACTTTTATAAGTCCAGAGGTTCGTTTCACTGCCCAATAAGGGGCAAGGTCAAAACAATGGTCCAAAGTAGGGACCAGAGTTTATGAATTAAGATGGTGGGTACTGGTACAGTACATACCCCATCCCCCTCAGAGACCTTTTCAAATGCTCGATACTTGAGGTTTCTAGTGGCAATTTCTATACACAAATATGTTTTTTAGTACATATGTTGATAGACAGTCCATTCATTTCTGTGGTTTTGGAGATATTTGGGGACAAACTCTAAGATTTCACTTCCAGAGGTGGTGGGTACTGGGTATTACCGCACCCCCCCCCCCCCAATTGTTTTGCCCTCATCTCTAAGATTGAAGCTTTACATAGGGTTGAATTCTAGAGAAATAAATTATCGAGGGCTGAAGCTCTTTATCGTTGGTCAACTGAAGATCAGTATTGACTGCTGTTCAAATTCCATTCTAGAAAGCGGATGGTTCTGAACATGCAGAGGTAGTGATCATGTGCTGTGTCATCAAGGCATTGACTGGATGGAATGTGGCTGAGGCAGCTGCTATCAGTCGTGAAAGGTGTGGGGGTCAAGGGTACCTCTCTTGCAACCGATTTGGCAGTGGAATTGCAGGCTCACACTCCTCCATGACAGCAGAAGGGGACAACTCGGTCTTGATGCAGAAAGTTGCTTCAGAAAAACTAATGGTCCTTAAGCCATCCATAATCCAAGTTGCAGCAAGCTATTTACCTAGTTTTCTTACCCGAATGTTTAACCGGGTGGACCTGTACAACCGGAAGTCTCTCCACGCACTACTTGAGTCACGTGAGAAAGCTCTATTTTTGGAACTGGGGATGAAGATGATGCGGGCAGGAAAGAAAAACAGGTTTGACACCTGGATGTTCAAAGAGCAAGATTTAGTCCAAGCTGCTGCACGTGCTTATGGCGAACGACTTATTAGTGAGTGTTTTGGTAAAGCCATCGACAAGGCCGATCCAAGTTTACAAAGAGTCCTTGGCAAACTTCATCATCTTTATCAAGTGTCAGTCATCAAGAGGGACCTTGGATATTTCACCACCTCTGGACTGATGTCTACGGGTAATGGTGCTAACGTTGGAAGGGTAGCTGCTGACCTGTGTCGGGAGGTGGCACCGCAGGCTCTTGCTCTCTGTGATGCATTTGGGATCTCAGATAGAATGCTTAACGCTCCAATTGCCAGAGACTGGGTCAAATACAACGAAGTTGATAACAAAGGAGAGGTTGAAGGAGTGGATTTTTGAATCTGATTCTCAAGACTCATTCATGGATCTTTAAGTTGATTATATAGATTTTCCCACTATTTTTAAAGGGCTGCACTTGCCTTATGAAATAGACCTTTCCAGCTTGGATGCTGTGTTTTCCCACTTCCGTCCACGGTCCATTCCCTTGTGTATTATTCCTTTTTTTGAGTTGCTTCCATATTAGCATATCTCCTTAAGCTTTATTCTTTTGAATAAGGAAATAAATCATTCTCAAAAGAATGAAACGTGGTCGGAATTACGCCCAAAATATTACATTCAAACTGAATGTGTGTATTGAGGCATTCCGACCACTTCGCAAGTGTTCACTCCAGTTCAAGACAGCTAATTTATACGACAATTTTACTGATTTAGACATTAATAATGGGGTGAAAGGAAGGGTGTGACCCCTATAACTCTCCCCTGGGTACCCCCCTGGAATTTTTCATTGTAATTAAAATATATTTCCAGACTAAGAAGTACGTTTTGTTTTTCATTTCATGTAATCTCATCAGGCATTTAGATCGCTAGCGTACGTCATACTTATGCACAGCGGTTTCTTCGTAGCGCGAAATGACCTTCTAGTATTTACCAGGCATTTCGATGGTTTTATTTTTTCCATGATTTTTGGTAATAAAATGAAATAAGATCTCTATAGTCAAGCTAAATTTGGGTCGAACTGTAAAACGTTTAGTATTTCATCCATGTTAAGGTCTATCAACAGGAAGTGGAACGAACCGCTTTTTTAATAGTTTTAATTTGCAGGCGCAATAGCTTTATAAAAGGTGAGTAGATGATAATGATGATGTTGATATCTACGTTCGATATAACTGATTGCTCTAAATATTAAATTTAACTTCATCGACTTTTTCACAAGTTTCTAAGACCTTCGAGACTGTAAGAATCTCTTAAGATCGAGGGTTTTTTTTGTTAAGGCTTATCTATTTATTGATGTTTCCCGTTCAATTTTGTAGGCTGTGTAAAGATCTCGAGAAGGGCTCTCAGTTCTCGGCAGAAGACGTGACGAATCATAGGCATGATTATAGCCAGCAGGTACTTGAATTGCCTTATTGTACTTCAAACTTCCCCAGTATATCCCATCATATACAGTACAAGTCTTCGGTTTCATAACAAACGCTCCAGGCTTCCATTGATTGATTGACACATGTTTACGAATGTTGCTATAATAACCGAGCTAAGCACATATGCCAGAGGAAATGAAAAGGGGGAAGAGGAAAAAAGGGTAGGAAACGAAGAAAAAGACAGAAAAGTAGAGGAACAAGAAAGAAATATCATAGTTTTTTAGCCTTTTCGCTCGGGGATATATATTCTGGCGATAATTTTAACTTTATTTTTTGCGAAAAAAGAAAGAAATAGAAAGAATAAGAAACAAAAATGCCATTGAAAAAAACTTTCTTAGTTTTTTCTTAGTTTTCTTTTGTTGTTGTTGTCTTCTTCATCGTCTCCTTCATTTCTTTCTCTTTTTTGTTTCATCCTAATCCTCATAGATTAATAATCGGCTAACGACCTAGTGAATATAACCATAAGCACTCCGGACCGTTGTTTACGTTATCACTGAATAACTTATCATGATGATGATAATAACTTTTCTTATTTTCAAGGTGTTTTGGTTTTCCAATAATAACTCCCACGACCAACAGAAACTTCATAATTTTTATAATCACCGCAGCTTTCCCCGTAGCGTTTTTACTTTGCTCTTTTTTTCAGTCCAAGCTATTTTCGTATATTTACGAATGTTGTCTCGTAGCTTTTAAAACTAATCCCCTGAGGCGATACAAGAGTAGCTATAGAACTCTTTGTCTTCTGTGTATTCAACTCTGAAATGAAGTGATTACGAAACTGCCTTCCCGCCTCTAAGTAACCCAGGTCGCCTAGTAACGCTATAGTCTTTGGCAAACACTGTTTCATTACTTGACGCGACAAACAGTGTTTGTAACATTGTATATTTTTATTTTATTTTATCATTTGGAATGGAAATCCTAGAATTTTCTAGCCCCCCAAAAAAGTTGAACTAGTATGATATTTCGTCGACATTTAGTAAGATATATGGCTCGAGGCATTATTTATTGCTAGGTGGCGCTTGAGTTTTTTCGCGTCTTTGCGGATATGTTTTAATATATCACTTCTAAGTCCATAGCAGGTGATCTAAGAACCAATCAGGACCACTCATTTTCGACTTTATGTTAATAGAAATTCTGAACTCAAAGCTAGATGATATTTAATATAGTATCTATGAGATTTAAGACGAGAAGTTCTCGTGTGTGGAAAAAAGCCAGATACTACAGACTTCGAGGAAAAAAGGCCAATAATCATTACAACTAGTTCCCTTTCCTAGTACCTATGATGCGACATGGTGGTCGTATGACTTCTAAATTTCACAGGAGCTTTTAGCAGTCTAATTCAAACGGAGTTGCCAGTGAAGGACTTCCATGACGACAAAAGAAAACAAGAGAATGCTGTTCTTGTTATCTTAAAGAACCAAAAATTTCAAGCAGATTTTGGGAAGGGGAACTGTTAATTCTATTCCGTTCAGGGGATCTTATTTCATGCTGCGTTATTTTTTTGACCAAATGATGTTTCATGGATTTGTTTACGTTGAGACATTGAAAGGATACTCCACGTATTTTAAACACAAAGTGCAATCTTTAACTTAAAATACCTTGTGTTTACTCGACTGGAATCGAATGGAAGCTCAAGTCGACTATAGTTCCTTGATCGTTAACTAAAGCTATAAATCTTGAACTCGGTAATTTGGTAATTAGCAATAATTTTTTTTACAGTTGGCAAGTATTGGGTCGCTAAGAACCCCGCAAGGCGAGCTGAGTTTATTGATAGCATTTGTTCGCTACATTTAAACTGTTTATTTTTTGAAGTCCTTCATCTTCTGAAGGGCTAAAGCTTGTGGAAATGGGATGTGGAAGCTCAAAATCACTAACATCGTCAGCTATCCCTACTCCTCCAGAGAAAAAACCTTTAAAGTCGAACCAAAAGGTCATTCCAAATAGCCAGCAAAGGTTATGGAAACAACCAAGTTTGGAAATGAGGCTTCTGCAGCCTTTAGACGAAGGAGAAGTCTCCGCACCCTCGAGTTTGAGAACCCCGACTCAAATACGAACGTTTCACATCGGCGACCGTGTTCATGTACGTGGCTATGTAGGGACGGTGAAGTTTACTGGCGCGACAGAGTTGGGGCAGGGAGATTGGATTGGTATAGAAATGGATAAGGAAATCGATCAGGGGCATAATGGTAGTTACGAAGGCATACAGTATTTCATATGTCATCCGAAACGAGGAGTTTTCGCTCGTTCGACGACGGTTTTTTCGCTCGACGAATCTGATCAAAATTCCAATTCCAAAACAACAATGAAAAATGCTGCACAAACAGTCGTATTTATTCAAAGAAATATTCGTCGCTATCTGAAAATAATCTACGAGAAAAAACTGGAACTTGGACAAGATATTGAAAGAATGATCGACAAACATGTTCGTAGCACTCCTGAAAGTGCAATGGCGAGTATTGAGAGTCTTGGTAGTTTCTTGACAGAGCCATGGGAGTGTGCGCAAAGGAATAAAGCCTTTGCTATCTATCGTTGGGTTACTTTGTACATCTCCTTCGATTCCAACGGGCACTTCGGTAAGGAAAACATGTTGGCATGCGATGCAGAAAGCGTACTGGAAAACAGAGCGTCGGTCTCCGAAGGGTTTGCTAATCTATTTGAAGCTCTCTGCTCTGCATCTAATATCCCAACGCGAACTGTCCATGGTATTACAAAGGGATACGGATACAAGGTAGGGGAGAGTATACTGGACGTACAAGGCAGGCACGCGTGGAATGTGATTCGTGTTGGCGGACAGTGGTTCATTTGTGATTGTACTTTAGGCTCGGGGTACTTTGGTGACGATATGATGTTTTACAAAGCACCAAACGTCGAGCGTTTCATGGTGCCACCAGACCTGGCAATAACGGATCATTTTCCAGACGACGATAAATGGCAACTTCTTCTTGATGACAGAGCCATCAGTAAAGACACCTTCGAGGAACTCGCTGTTCCTTCGGCTACTCTACACAACAGTGGAGTCCGACTAGAGAGCCACAAGACCTGCCGACACACCATTGATACCGACAACATTGTCATGTATTTTATTTCTCCTGCCAAGCACATTTTAAAAGGATTCTTAAAAGATGCTTCCGGGAATTCGCTAGGGCCAAGAAACCTCGTTCAAATGATGTCACTAGAGTCTGGCAAGACTAGGCTACAAGCCTATTTTCCAGAACCTGGTGATTATATATTGGAAGTTTGTGTTTTGGGGTCACGGGGTGAGTGGAAAAAAGGAGTAGAATATAGAATCAACACAACTGATGGCATTGGGCACAACACTGGTGGATACCCAAGCGTTGCGACACAGTTTTACTCTCTTGGATTTGAGCTCGAAAAACCCACACAGAACATCGAATCTGACAACGGAAGAGTATTGATCTACATTAGTTATTACAAGAACGAGTTTACGAATCTCAAGGCCAAGCTTTCTCGGCTGTCGTGTATGCCTGGATCCACTGAACTCAAAGAGGACGTACAAGACACTTGTTTATGTTTTGTAGAAAAAAGAGGACAAATTTTTAAAATCAAAGTTCATGTTCCACAGATGGGAAGCTATAAGCTCGATATCTACGGTGAGCGACCCAAACTTTCCCTAGGACAGTATCTGTGCACGTATTTCATCAATGCCTTCAGCGGTGTCATCCCAGTGCCAGGCTTTCCTCAAGTCTCGGACACCTTCAGATCGCTGGGAATCCAACTCGTCGACAAACATGAAAATTTCGAGGTGCAAGATGGCAAAGCTTCAATCACCTTGCAACATTCCAAGAACATCCGTCTCCAAGCCGTTCTCAAGAAAGGAGAAGAAGAATACTCCGATATGTGTTTTACGGGAGAGTATGATGAAGAGAAGAGTGAGAGTACCGTTCTTGTCCATACTCCAGATTCAGGGATTTTCAAAGTTGAAATCTTTGGGAGACAAAATGGAAAGAAAGACAGAGAAACTCTCTGTTCCTATGTGATTAAATCCCTCAAGGCTGCAAACGAAAACCCGGGGTTCCCACAGCTCTCAGACGCCTTCTTTTCGTGGGGTTTGACTTTAGTAGAACCGCTTCAGAACATAAGCACTAGAAATGGAAGAACCATTATCTTGATGAAGACTTCTAAGAATGTTGACATTTTTTGCAAGCTGATTGGGGAGGACAAGAAGAACATTCCAGGGATGTGTATTACTAAAGAGACAGATGAGGGAAGGGAAATCGCTATAAACACTCCCACACCGGGGCTTTTCAAAATGAACATTTTTGGACGAAGAGGCAAGAAAATTAAGAAGGTTTTATTGGCGTCGTATACGATTAAATCCCACAGCGCACCGTCTGAAAATCCTGGATTTCCAGAGCTAACGGACATGTTTAGAAAGTGGAAACTTAGACTTGTCGATCAGTTTGAGAATATCTCTACGGATACTGGACGTGCATCAATCACTATCGAGACTCCTGGAAGTATTCTTTTAAGTTCAACTTTAAGACAAAACGAAGAAGATCTACCAAGTGACTTATGCTTTGCGGAAAGAAGTGGTGGACAGACTAAGGTATCTGTTCACACCCCAGAAGCAGGGCTTTATCAGCTGGACATATATGGCCATGAAAGTCCTGGCTCCAAGCCCGAGTTACTTTGTAAATATTCAGTGTTTAGTTGTAGGGGACTTGGAGAACGAGCTGGATTTCCCCACCTCGATGAGTCTTTCAGGCTATGGGGCTTAAGACTGGAAAGCAATCGAGAGAATATCGCAGTCTATGATGGGTCTTTTGTCATAACATTCCTGAATCCAAACGGAGTAGAACTGAGAGCAGAATTGTTGGACGATTCCGAGGAGAAGCTACCGACTGTCAAAGAAGAGCAGATGGAAGAACGAATGGTTTATCAATGTTCTTTACCCAAGAAAGGACGATACATATTTAGGCTATTAGGAACCAATATCTCCGGTTCAAAACACATGATATTCTTGTGTTCTTACAAGATATTTTATTAGGTTTACTATGCGTTATGGGGCCGGTATTTATTACGGCATTTAAATCTTTTGAAATTTTAGAAAATCCGGCGGAAATGGAGTGTCATCTTGCAGTAGTCGAGTGACTTGTAAAAAGATAAATGCACACTTCTGTATTTAGTGTCGTACAGTGCAAACGTGCGCATTTAGGGAATTTCGTTACCTAAAAATTTTGAAGCCCCTCAAATTTAAATAATTATTCAAATTGCCCAAGAGCAGCGCGACAAGATACTGAAGCGCTCGCAATTTGCGATTTGTATATTAAAGTTAGCACGAAAAAAGGTAATATTGTGAATACGGAAAATTGCATATTACCGCGCCATTACCTGAATAATCCAGGTAAGAATAAAGACGTATATTCTGTATTTATACAAGACATATTGAGTATGAATACCCCTTGGTGAATTACCACTCAAAATACTTTGTCTGCAGTATTCATTATTCACAGGGCTACCTTTTTCTTAGAAAGCTGTAACTAATAAATACAAACTGGAATTAGATTTGAGATATATTTTCATTTCAATTGTAAAATTTCTTTCTTTTACAAGAATAAAGTTAGAACCACGCAAAAACAAAATGCGTGCAAGACTACATGAACTGATAGTGGTTATTAGTAAATAAATATTGCACCATCATGTACCTTGAAACACGTTCACCTAGCCCTAAAAGATAACTATTTACATAATTCTCAGACTGCCTTAGAGGTGGTCAATACTCGTCTTTACCTAAGCAATATCCTAGGCATATTTACAAGCAGGTTTTTTTTTGTGCAGTTAAAATGTGGGGAAATGGTTTCTTTAACACTCGCCGTAACCGCGGAATTAGATTCTCGTGATTGTTGAGATTATCATTCCGGTTTTTCTGATGGTGGTTGCTCATCTGGCACCTGACAAAATAGAGACAGGTATATTGTATGAGGAGTGAATGAAAAGAGGAGGGGAGGAAAGGGAAGGTTTAGCAAGAACGGGGGTGGGAGTAGAGTAAATAAATGAAAAGACGAGAAGTAGCAAAAAGTATAAATCAGAGAAAATCTGAGTTTAACTTGATTATGGAAAGTCGTGGTTCTAATCCTGCCATCTGGAACTCAGATAAACCAGTTTTTTAGGAATGGAAATACAAAGACTGAGGACAAGAAAGGAAAGAAAAAGCTACATACAGTGTAAACAAAACGAATTAAGAAATAATAGAATAGATAAGTGAAAATGATTTGAAAAAGGAGATGAAAACACTGAAAATAAGAGAAAGACGTAATTGAGATGTAAAGGTCAAGATCGAATTTTCCCTTTTCCCGTGATCTTAAAGTGCTACTACGACGAAAATCGCTCAAACTTGGATTCAGCTGAAACTTCCTAAGAATACTCTTTAAAGGTCCAATAATCACTGTATGAAGTGTTTTCTCGATATTCAGGACGAAAGTATGATATTTTCACGATTATTTTTTGGAGTCTGTGACGTCATACACTTAATATCGAACATCGCTCCATACATTTCTTTGTAGTTTATGATCAAAATATCAGTAGTAAAGGGAGAAAGAAATACCCAAACACCCCAAAATATAAATTATAGTCACAAGTAATGTGAAATAAGCACATTAGCCACCCTTTGGGCTTCATAGGAATAAAATAAATTAAGGATTTATATACAAAGAAATATATGTAGCAATGTTTGATGTTGAGTGTATGACGTCACAGACTCCAAAAAATAATCGTAAAAATATCATACTTTCGTCCTGAATATCGAGAAAACACTTCATACAGTGATTATTGGACCTTTAAAGAGTATTTTTAGGAAGTTTCAGCTGAATCCAAGTTTGAGCGATTTTCGTCGTAGTAGCACTTTAACCAAAAATTTTCAAACTAATGAAAAGTAAAATCAACTCATGATGGTTAATGATCGACAATCTACGCACACTGTTTCTTTTCAACAAATCGTAAAACGTATTTCTCTTTGTCACTCGGTTGCCTGGGGTTTGGAAAGGGATTTTCAACGTGTTACTATGACAACGAGTCCAATTCCTATGTATGTATGTGTTTTTTATATATATTTACAATGATAGCGCGAAACTGGTGAGTTATTAGTTATTAGAATGTTTGAATTCATTAAAGTTGTGTTTGCACAGAAGTTTGGTTTACTTTATTTATATAGCGCACATATCAACATGAGAACAATGTGCCCATTACTGGTGCTGTCGTATTTTGGAGAAAATTGACATACGATTGGGGCTTTATAACCCTATGACTCTATCCCTGCCATTGTAACAAACTGATTAAAATAAATAAAATAAAATTGATAAATAGCTTTTACCAAGGATGACGTCATAATTGTGCGTCAATGTGATTGAAACGCGGACAAGCCCAGCGCACATGCTAATATGTTTCCAATCCGTGGAAAAACTATGGGTTTATGATACATATTAATCTTTTTTTTCTTTATGAATCGAAGTCTTTGTTTACAATGTTTGTACACAAATCGTTCCCACAAGGCTTTGCGATAACTATCTTAAGTAATCGTGGGAAACGCTATTGCCTTGATGCACAATAGTGATTCAAAGCGCCTTGCTTTTATTACTTACCTCGCCATTTTGATATTCCTCATGCGTGGTCCCTTCCTGTGCAATGGCTTGTTTCACCTCTGAGATAACGGCATTCCTCTTCGCTTCTGCTTCGTCTCGGGCTTTCTTTTCCGTCTCTATTATGGAGAAGAAATCCCTCTCTGCCTTGGCTATCATGTCTTCTTCTTCCTCATCTTCATGCTTTTCTTCTTGTTCCCTGGATAATATTTACATTTATTTATATAATCAATATTTTTAAGATAATGTTTCAACAACATTTTGAATCGAATCTAATTCCTCTGTATCTTGATATAATAGTTAAAAATTCAATAAAATGCTTCTGTCTCGTAGTTGCATTTTAATATCATTTCTCATTTTCGTCGGTTTTAAACATTGTAAAGCGCTGTAATCATTATTATTATCATAAACACTAGAGAAGCATAGATAGCTTTTCGTATGAATGGGAAACAGACGGTACTGACTTACATTGAAAAGGCTTCCCATTGTCTTCCAGTATCTCATACAATCATAGCGCGTAGTTCCACCCCTCCCCCCGATTTTTCCGAGGTAAAAAATCAAATGGTCGTCCGGTTGACAACGGTTGACAGCAAACATGGAGGTAATTTGAGAGTAAAATCCCCCACCCTTCCCCTCTAGTACAAAATGGCTCGGTTCTACTAACTTATCCTGTGAGCTCTTTGAGCGCTCTTTTAGACGCATCTCTCTGTGTCTTGTTTCCAGGATCTTCTCTCGCTTGGTTTCACGTTCAAACATCTACGGAAAAAAACAAGGATTGTATGAAAATTACAGTAACTTTGCTATCAATGGGAAAAGAAAATGATCAACCAAGAATCCCAGATGGAGAAAAAATCTGGGTTTCCAGGCAGAGAAAAAAGGGAATCCAGTTTCTGACTGAGGCAAGGTACCGTGGTTCGAGATCATAGTTAATAGAGGGGAATGGTTAGGAAACCTTTTGTTATCAGGTCTTTGTTCGCTTGTGAGGTTGAACCGGTCTTGACCGTGCACAATGTTTGATTTATTCTCTTCCAAAAATTGCAAAATAAGTAACAAACTTCGTTTATGGGATTGTTGTAAGGAATTCAAATATCTCTTATGAATCTTTACGTATTTTGAACTAGCAGCCAAAAGAAAGATTTTGGTCTGTTCACTCAGCCATTGCCAACAATGGTAAAACAAAGGATTGTGCACAGTCACGCTTGAAAAAAGTGAACAAAGTCTTATAACAAAAGGGTTTCCTAACCATTCCCCTCCCCTATTACTATGTCGAGATGGAGGAACCAGAGTCAAAGAAAGCTGCAATCCGAGAAATAGAATCTGAGACGGAGTTTAAGATGGAAAGTTGGAATCCGGTATCCACAAGACATGTATAGGATACTGAAGCAACCAAAACAAATCTTTCATCTTGGCGATTCTTTATATTCCATAAAATCATTGTGATGATAGAAAGATTTAGGATATTTCAGTTGGATTATTGCTTACCGCGTTAACTGAAGACTTTTCGTTTCTTTGCATGGTACAAAGGCCATCAGACAGCTCCAAGAGAGTGACAATACCAGAATGAGATCCACAGGCAACGAGTCTGCCCTGGTCTTGCACTCGCATTGAGTTAAGGGTTTCGTCACATACCTAGTGTATTGGTTATGGTTAAATGTCATTGGTATGAACATCCTGAATACTATCATTCATTTATGTATCATCATCATATTACTGATGTTATCAGCACCATGAACAACACGCTAACCACTCACCGCCACAATCATCATCATTACCATCACCCATCATTATGTACAGCTATCGCTGGTTATTGGTCATCATCAACTTCAATAACAACACCATCCATATTACCATCATAAACATTATTCAATACAAAATCAATCTATTGTATTGGAATGCAACTTAATATGGTTTTTACATTGGCAATAATACCTGTATGGTAAGGGTAGGTTCATTCTGTTTGAAGAGATAATCCCAGACATCCAGTGTACCATCCATCTTAGAAGTGAAGAAGACAGCAGGTCTGACTGGACTCCAACACCCATCCGTCATGTATGATAAGTGTTGCCTGTACACAAACAATATAATATTTCATAACAAATGAAATATTCCTGGTTCTTAATAGACAGGATCAAAACAAGATACATCAAAATTGTAATGAGGTTTTGACTGTGAAGTAAATCGAATGGAAAAACGACTTCTTTGTTTAAAGCAAAAAGATCTTTCTCGGTTTTTTCATGTCAGGATTCGTTGTCCAAAGTTCTAATTATTGTTTCAGGTGGAGGTTAATGATTGTTCTTTTTTTGCATTATTTTAGTAGTCTTGGCGAGCAGTTGGACCCAGAAATACATCATGATTCCAAAGCTCTATACTTACTTTGTCCACATTATTGAGGATTCTCTCAAGTCTTCTGACCAAATCTGATATGAATAAAAGAGTCAAGTCAATAGAGGAACAAATGAAGGAATGAAAAAATGAAATAAATGCATGGAAAGCTGGGTGGGTGGGTGGGTGGGTGGTTGGGTGGATAGATTGATAGAGAGATAGATGTTCAAGATGCTCCTACATACCCTTGCTGTCCAGTCTCCAATCGTCAAGAAGTTCTTTGGGAAGAATGGATTGCGCTAGACCAATAAAGATAATATATTTTTATAACATAATTTATTTATTTATTTATTTATTTTAACAATTTAATGGCAATAAAAGAAAACGAAGAGAAAAGAAAGAGCCATATGGATAATCTGTAAAGGAGTCCTAGACCCCATATAGAAACAGATCACCAGGCAATAATAATAATAGATAATTTAAATTAATCCTCCCTCCCCTAGCAAAGATCAAAAATAATATTAATAATAAATATATAAAATTTGAAATTTGTCTTACCCTAGTGAAACATTAAATAATTCAATATAATTTAATCTAGTCTAATCATCCCTTCCCAACCCCTTATTTGATTGTTTCAATAAAAAATCCTTCACTCTTGACTTAAAAGACTGAACTGTAGTTTCACTCCTAATGTCCTTAGACAACCGATTCCAAGAATCAACTATTAAAAAAACTATATTTGAGCACATTTGTTCTAGCAGGTTTCTTTTTTAAAGATAAACTATCAAAATGCCTAAGAGAATATGAATTATGGTCAGCAGTATAAAAATCTATATAAGAATTGATATTAATACTAGTTAAGCCATTAAGAGCCTTAAATAAAAATGTAACATCAGCCAACACTCTTCTACTTTCTAGTGACATCATATTTAACTTCCTCAAACGAGTATCATAATCGTCCTCAGTCTTTAGGATAAATTTTGTTGCCCTTCTCTGTACTCTTTCTATCTTAGTTTTGTGTTAAGGAAAATTAAAAAAAACAGACTAAAACCCTCTACCTTCTGACTTCCAGGTCACTACAAAGACAACTGTAATTCTTGACTAGGTTTTAAACATTGTTATAAAATAAATATTATAAATCTCACGTTCTGATTGGTTGAGTGTGTATGCTTTATGAGAGCTTTATGCGTGCACTTTCAGTTGCATCATTCTTATTCAAAATAATGGTTATTGTAATTTGTATTTTATAAAATAAATAAAAACTTGCTTGCCCAGTGCTGTTTGGAGTTATAAAGCACTTGTGAATTGACAGAACACTTGAGAAGTGTGCATTGCACTATGCATTGTGCTTCTCCTAACACTTCTCTTGTGTTCTGCCATACCCTGCATGCTTTATAACTACACACAGCATGCATGCACATTTTCTATTTCTTCAATATAACCTTCATGGTTTATTACCTGAACAGCATATACAGGTCCATAATGCTGTGAATATGTGGCTACAATCTTTTCTGCTGGTGTCTTGGCCTTACGATTGCAAGACAGTACTGACCCTTGCTCTGTTCCGACCATGAACTTTGTTGGCATAGTTGGTTCATATTCTAGGGCTACACCTCCCAGACAACGGGAATCTTTCTTGTTCGGTGCCAGTGCAAGAGACTCTGTTGGCTCACCAAGTTTACGGATGTCCCACCACAGTACCTGTCCATCAGTACTGGTGGAGAAGCACTCTGTGCCTGTCTTGGATTGCAGGAATAATGTTTTGTAAAGAGGGTCTCGGTGGCTTTTTTCAATTTTTGTCATTTCTACTGGATGAGAACCTTTTCTTGTGTCCCAGAATCCTGCCATGTACAAAAATGTTTAAATTAAATTATATAATGTTACCATCATCATCATTACAATTTTATTCCCATCATCATCAACACAATCGATACCATCATCAAATGTTCATCACATCATAATCACCATCATTGCATGATATCCAACATCACTATCACTATCTTCAAAATCATCACCATTAGCATCAGCACATCAGCATCAGCACATCATCACAATGAGCACCATCAGAATATAAGTAGACCACCATCTTCAGTAACTCTATTCCAGAAATGATTCTTGATTATGAGGCAACAGAGTGTTTCTTACCAAGCTGACCATTATAGCAACCACCAACGAGAATATGAGGATCTTTAGGATTATACTCCAGACACACTAGAGGAGACACTGGCTTTAGTGCTAATTCAGGTTTGTTGGGATTTTCTATAGAATGAAAAAAAATCATCAGACTGGTATGTTGCATATGGCTTGATTACACTTGATTTTTTTTACAAAATTAAATCACTTCACTTGATGTAATTTCCTGTCTCGTGCAGAATGATCATCAACTGAATCACAAGTTTTTAATAAAATTCTTTCTGGTTGAAAGCACATGGGGGTCAGTGTTTGAACACCATTGGGAGCTGATAATGATAGATAAAAACAAGGTGAAGTTTAACCTGCAAGATATTTCTATACTGTTTGTTTGTCTAATCATTACCAATGTCCCATATATATGAATCCATGCACATCTCTCCCGAAGATTTCTGAAACTCCAGAATGGAGTACGCGACAGCCAGCTTTTGGGTGCCATCAGGGTACCAGGATAGACTAGTTGCTGTTCTTTTCATCTCATTAGGATCTCTAAAACAATAAAAGGAAAAAATGACACTAATACCAATGAAAAATTCCCTGACTTAACCCACTGAACCCTGACCCTGTTCCAGAGTAAAATCGCTGAAATTCATACCCTGTTCCAGAGCAAGATCGCTGAAAATCATAACCTATTCCAGTATTGCAAAAATGGATACCCTGTTCCAGAGAGGAGAGAGTGAGATTTCCTATACCCTGTGCCAGAGCGAATGTGATTTTATGTACCCTGTTCCAGTCTGAGTAGAATCGCTGAAAACTATACTGTTTGGCTGCATGTACCCCTATAGTGAATATAGGGGAGTACCCCCCCCCCCCCCCCCCCCAGGAAAAAATCCTACTAAATTCTATTTCAATTTCTTAATCAGGGTGCCCTAACTCAATCGGGATTAAGGTGAGGGCTTGATAAGATTAAAATTTGATTTGATACAATGTCTTTCTTCTCAGTATTTCTTTTTTTACCTGAAAACATTGATAGTCTTGGCTGAAGGGGGTTCACCAGTTATATCAACCTCTACCTCGGCAAAATACTCTTCATAGATATCAATAGCATTATTCTGCTTAATACAGTGCTCCATTACCTGGTGATAAACAAAGTATACATGTGTAGTCAACCACTTATAAGATTGTATCAAAGCTTAATCTATGGGTGGGTTGTGGGGGGGGGAGGGAGTGGATGCCTATGTGCAACGGACCATGAGGAGGGCAAGTGTGTGCAACTGAGCAGGAGATGAGAGGGGAGGGGTGGAGAAGCTGTGCAAGGGTAAATGAATAGAGGTGAGGTATATTTGCAGGGGTGTGAATATGAGTATGTTACATGGCACAAGTGTGGCATACAATATTGTGCTTTCTATGGAGTTTTCAAACAAGGCCGGCCAGTAATAATCTTCTCATAACTTAGCTAGATGTTTGGTTAATCCCCTTGATACACACAAACACACAATTGATGTGGCAATTCATAAAAGATTAGTGTTTGAATAATGTACTCACATTCCCAAGTTGTTGTATGGTATTCATGTATACTTCCTCTTTTTCTACTTTCTTTCTGTATCTAATAGTCTGCTCCACTTCTGCAGGGTTGACATCTTTTGGCCATCCTCCTTCAACATGGTTTATTCCATGTACATCTGTTTCAAAGCGTTCTGTGTTCACCTGTTTAATTTATTATAACAGTAACAGACAGCATCTATTAACATATTGCCATAAACATATTTACACCAATACTTCTATTTTTATCCTAAGATTTTGAAGATAATGTAGCCAATAACTGCAAATTTGAGCTTTCTAATGGATGAATTATCATTGAAAAGCTATGAATGGCACCCTCATCAGCTACAAATGATTTCCTGATGAAGTCATCAAGCTCGAGGTTGTTGCTAATTAGATGAACATAAAAGTGTGCAAGGGATTCTGGTAGTTGTAGTAATTGACTCTATAATGCAAATTGCCTAATTACCACCCATATTTACTAACAATAGCAGACAAAATCAGTTCTGAATCCTACTCCATTACCTCATTAACTCCTCTTTTACTCCTCCAAAGGACTTCTGCAGTCCAAAATGTCAGTGTACGGTATGTAATTTTACCTTTTATCATTACTGTTTCACATTAGTTTTTAGCTAGTTATCTCTCCCTTACCTCATGTTCAGACATTTCTTGGACACACTGTATCCCAGTGTCGCAGGGATTTTTTTCCACATAATCGTGCAACATCTTCTCATCAGGAGAAATGTCAACATGTAATTCTGCCTGTCGATCAGAGAAGTTGCACTGTCGACCAAACTCGCTGCGCTTCTTTGTGTATACATATACTATCTCCATGGCTGGTTGAAGGCTTTCTATGCCTGAAATAATTAAGCTTACATTAAATTATTGATTATTATTACATAATAATTCATTTTTTAAACGTTGATGGACTGTGAATGGAATTTATGCAGCCGATGAAAAATAGCATACAATCAATTCAAATCTAACAACATTTTAAAAAAAATTATTGATAAGCTTATTTCATTTTTGTACAATTAACCTTACAAATCCATTAAAAGATCTTTAGATAACGCAAAAAAAAATCGCTCAGATAAATATGAACACCTTCTGATTTTGGAGTACTCATAATTTTCTTTCACAATCTAGGGAAACGTTTTTTAAATGACATTGCGAAGCGACAATAAAATATCAAAATAGCAATGGATTTGCAGGAGTCAAGAAGGAAGATATTTCAAGGTAAACAGAAACTAAATCAACATTTTAAGACTTTTTCGAGCTTAAAATATACTATTAATTCCCATTAATACTTACCTTAGATATCCTTTTATATCCTTACACCATAAAATGCCTAAAATTCTTACTAAATAGAGAAATTTCACACGAAAATTTCAAGCAAGTTTGAAACTTTACTTCTGCAAAAAAACAAAATGGCTGAATGTTGTCATAGTAACACTAAAAGGCCTGGTCACTTAGATGTCTACAGCGATCTTTACAGGTCAGCTGTTTCTGCCAACAAAACAAAATGACGGCCAAGAATGTCACATTTCTAGGCTCACTATTTTTTCCAAGATTAGCGAAAGATTCCCATAAATACAACCGACATTTTGCCACAGCATTAAGGCATAGTTGTTCAAGCTCAAGTTCTTCTAATACCCCAAAAGAGATAGTCGAATGGTTGAGAAATCATGGTCCTGTCTTTAGGGTTCGTAGTGACGCAATTTCAGTGCTTGATGGACCGACACAATTTTATGAAAGGTTTACGGTAAGTAGGCATGTCTCTCTATTGAATATTCCTTAAATTTTTATTTGACTAAGGTGAGGATTTTTTTGTAGTCCAACATCTCTTCATCTAAACGACGGATTGTTATTGCGTCTTTGTACTTGGGCACAGGTGATTTGGAAAAGCAGTTGGTAGGTTCACTAAAAATTCTTAAATTATTTTACATAGTGCGCTACCTGTTAAGGACACGTTGTTATTTAGAGAAGAGGGCTGGTACGAAATTAGGTATGCAATGTTTTCTTTTTCCTGACCACCCTTTTTGTGATCCACATTTTTTTATCCCTCAGACCCTTGCCCTCTTCGATCCCCCCCCTCCAAATCCTACAGATTTAATTGAATAAATGTGCATGGCCCCTTTTTCTCCCAGCATAAAAAGTGATGACCCACCCACTATTTGCACCAGTACCTACCCCCTATCCTCTAAATAACGAGTGATCTTTAAGTGGCTATTTTGGTGCTATAGAGGCTTTGGAGGCACAACTACAGAGTTCTTCCCCAGTGAAACTGAATTCTTTCTCATGTAAATCAGATTAGATCAGATTCAAATGTTTCTCCCTCTTGTCATGGCTGCCATCTTGTGATGGTAATGATGATGATGATGATGGTGGTGAGGACAAAGATGTTGATAATGATAATGATGATAAATTAAAGCCCTGTTTTATTAACATTTTGTGCTAGGTCAAATGCATACATGACGTTGTTAGAAAATCATCAAAGGCTGGAGACCAAATCAAAGTCGAAATTCTTTTAGAGCACACCCGTGGATCAAGAGGTGTTATAAACTCCAGAACTATGCTTCTTCCCCTTCTACAAGAATTCAGTGAATCTGTCAGTGTTGCTTTATATCATACACCAGAGTTGAGAGGAATCAAGAAGATGGTCTTGCCTGAAAGATTCAATGAAACTGTTGCTCTGACTCACCTTAAAGTGTATCTTACTGACGACACTGTTATCATGAGTGGGTAAGTACATTCTTAAGGTAATTAATATAGAAGTTTGGGTTCCCTTTGGCTTAATTGGTAGAGCACCTGACAGAGATAGTCTTAAAGAGTTGGTATCTAGCTTAATTGTTGTATCCTAAAAATCTTGCGTTCTGATTGGTAGCATGAGTGGGCAGTATTTACTATTTCTGAATGTGGGCCAGTTCCTGGCTGCTTATGCCGTGTGCATGCACACACAAAAGATAACAGATTGTTAAACAACAAAAGAAATTTTAAACCAAGTGGAAAAGTAAATGGGGAAAATCATTATCAACTATCCTCAAGCTGGTTCGGATAGGTCTAGGCCTTGAAAAACTGAATATTCAAGACCTAGGATATTTGTTTTTCTTATCCAGAACCCCTGGCTGGTAAATAACCTCAATGTCTTACCACTGATAAATGTCCTTTGATTAAGAAATGTATGATGATCGATGATAGAATAAAAAGCATTTTTTATATTCAAGTGCCAATCTAAGCCATGACTACTTTACAAACCGTCAAGATCGGTACATTGAGATCAAGGACTCTCCAGAAGTTGCTGACTTCTTCCACAAACTTATTTCCACCGTCAAGACATTTTCACTTCAGTTAAATGGAAGCAACACCACAATGCTGCATTCAAATTTTCCCTTTCATCCGACACAAGATACAGACGGAGGGAAACAGTTTGTTAGTGAAGCTTCAAAACGATTACTTCAGTTTTTAGACAAGACTAAAAATGAGCAAGTAAAGCCTGTTTCTGCAGAGGATAATTCTCAAACTTGGGTTGTTCCACTGGTACAAATGTTCCCATATGGAGTTCGGCAAGATGAAATTGTTACTTCAGAACTTCTGGCTAGTTTGCCCAAAGAAAGTACTCTTCTATTAGCATCAGGATACTTCAACTTGACTTCAGACTACATTAATTTGATTTTGAATTCCAAGGCATATTGTGAAATACTCACTGCACATCCAACTGTTAATGGATTTTACAAGGCTAAAGGAGTTGCTGGTAAGAATAATATGACATTTGTATTCTGGGGTGGAGTTGGGAAAAGCAAAGGCATTTTTTGGGTATAAAATATTAAAGTCTTTTTTGCTTGACCTAAAACGTTTTTCTTTTTTACCAGGTGGAATTCCTCATGCTTATACTTACATCGCAAAGGCATTCTTCAACCTTGTCAATCAACACAAACAAAATGACCGAATAACAATCCAAGAATATCAGCGAAACAAATGGACATTTCATGTCAAAGGTCTCTGGTACTACCCACCCAACTCTCCCCTCCCTTGTCTTACTCTCATTGGCTCACCAAATTTTGGTCATAGATCAGTATTTAGAGACTTAGAAGCACAGGTTGCCATAGTAACTGAAGATGAAAAACTTCAACAACAATTTCACAATGAGCAGAAACAGTTCTATTCATGTGCAAAGAGAGTCACAAGTGAAACATTTAACAACCAAGACCGCAGGGTACCCCTGTGGGTACGAATTGTCACTCCATTTATTCACAAATTTTGTGACATACCTAGCAATAATATTTTTTATTAACAAGAATGTAAAAATTCACCAATGTTACAAATGTATATTATTTAACAATTGCATTTTTATGGGATTTTGTTTTTTTAGTTGAATTTGTAATGTAAACTTTTCATCATGAAAGAGATATTTATTCAATACCTATAGTATTTATATTTTCAATGAATGAATATATACCACTTGATCAGTCATTGGATTTTTTCTCTGTGAGAATTAGAAACAAAAATCTCAACCTTTCTGTAGATCTCCAAATTTAATCCCAACGTAAGGCGAGCTTCACTAGGGTTTATGCAGTGTCATTTAACAGGATATTCACTAATAATTATAATAATTTTTACATCATTTTTTTAACAAACAACCCTTCACTGCACTGTGCACTCAAAAAGTTAAAGACTCAGTACAATCATTCCCACACACACTATATTTGTTTTAATGATGTGAAGTAGTAAATTGAAGAACAATTTTGAAATCTTGATAGCTTTACTTGGTTATCTTTCCAATAGACCCCTTGCATGTGATGTCAAAGCAGCTCAGATTTGGGCAAAACAACTATCGTTATGTCCTTCAAATTGAGCTGCATACCAACACATTGCAAGGGTCTATTAAGAAAATAATGAGTTTATTACGAAAAAAAGAATGTTTGGGGGAAATTTTCTACGCGTCCTTCGAGTGCAACATTTTTATTTTTATGAACGCATGTGGTGGGCATGAAAAGCAAATTGCAAGTATTTTCTTTTTTTTTCTTTTCTTTCTAAATCCGAGTCAATTTTAACCTTTTTTTTTCTCGTTTTAAAATATCAATCATTAGTTTTAAAATTAACGCTTGATTCAAGAAGATATTTGAGCGAATTTAGTATGACTGGGACGGCACGGCACATAACGAGACACCATCATGGTATGGGACGTTGCACCAGTTATAGCCCTTGCGCTCCCTTGCGTTGCGTGACGACCGACAATAAAAACGGATGCGAGGGAGACTAGGGAATGACAGGAAAAATCCAAAAAGTCCAAACTGACTTGGTCTATCCTATTAATAGCTTAGTAACTCTCTAGCCTCGTCATGAAGCTGAGACTTCTGAGACTTGAGGCTCGGCACCCTCGCCCCTTGACCGAGGTGAACTGGGTACTGCCGAGCGCGGTCTTCTATTCGTTGGGCTTCCATTGCGTGGAGGTTGGGGGCTAGGGGATCTTTTTGCTGAAGCAACGCGATAGGGTCTTGGAGTTTGACGTGGAGACGACATCTGAAAAGCATACGTTATACGTATTTTACAATCAAGGATATGTTACACTATACGCTTATCTTTGATGACAGCAGTGAATTGGTGCAGATAAACAGAGCAACGAGGATGTTTTTCCGTATGCACGATTAAACATCTTTTTCCCTGCAGCTCGTCTCGCGAAAGCGTTGCAAGAGTGGTATACTCGGTGCAACGGAGACCCAATCGTTGCCAAAAGTAGAAAAGAATTCTCAACGATTGCTCCGACTTGTCTCGCAACATTTTTACACACTGCAATGCTCAATACAACTTGTCGGTCGCAACGCCTTTGCGAGGAAAGTTGACAAAGAAAATTACTCTGTCATCGTGCCTTAAGGCACAGCACAAATAGAGGTTTTCCTTTTTTCTGCCTCCTTTTTTTTTTTTTTTGCTTTATCGAGACTTCCTCTCTTTTTTCCTGCACGTGGATGGTTGTCTTCTCTTGGAATAGCGTTGGATAGAATGGGGAATAAACGATCCTAAAGAATTCTTTAGGGATTCTTAAACATACCTCCCGATACTGCTGATCCTCTAATCTTCCCTTGTAGATCTGACCATCCTCACCAACCAACTCGGTCTCATCTCTAAACAAAATGAAAACAATTTAGAAAGATATCGACCACGCTATTTTATATCAAAGTAAAAGCAAAGGATATTGAAAATTCAATAACTATTTACTCACTTTTGAACCATGGGAACTGGTACTATTTCTTCGTCTCGATAATAGTAATATTGACTAAAATAATAATAAATAAACACTATTACTAATGTTGAAAAATAAAGTCGACAGAGTTTCTCATTGAATCACAGATTTTGTACTTCAGCTTCGACAGATCATCAATTAGTGATATTCTTTGCGCACTGCTCTTTTTTTTTGCTGATATTGGAAGGATGGAGTTCGGAAAATTTGGCAAAGTTTGCGCAATATTTCCGTCGCCATGAACGTTGCCTAGACTGGTAACTATTTACAATGGTACATTCAAACAGATTCGCTCTTGTTGTGCGGGAGTGGAAATAAACTAATGGAAAAATGACCTATGACGTTCCATCTATTTTATGTAAGTACTTGCATGATTTCCGTGACTTGAGCTTAATATTAGATACTCACTTGAATCTTGCTGTTCGTCTGTGTGGGTATGTCATTGTGTGACTCCCGCCACAAGCTCTGTTAGTGCTGACAACATCCTGGTCAATCGGATAAATCCTAAAAAGAACAAATTCCGTATTAGGAACTTTTATTCTTTACTTGTAACGACGTCTGCGAGGGAAAAAATAAACTCTGCAGGAATAAAAATAGAGGCACTTATATCGAGGCAAGTGAATATTTGATTGGGGGAGGAGAGGCAGGAGGAGACTGATGGCGGAACAGACTTCAACCCTTTTTCAGGCATAACTCTTTACCCAACATTTAGCTCTACACCTAAATTTGGGGTATATTTTTATGCTACTTACCCACGATTCATCTGGCGAATCTGGTCGAGCTCAAAAGTAGTGTAAGCTCGAGCTGTGCGAGAAGCGGGTAAACTCGGCGACTGAGGCAGCGGGGGATTGGGGCTGAGGATAAAAAGATGACAAAAATGTCACACGGTTTGCTTTCACCGAGAATACTTGTCACGCAATAAATGGTGGTCACGCAATGAATGTTAGAATTATAACTTACGGTCCGGGGGCCATATCAACTGGTCTATCGCAGGATATACAATGGAAACGCAACAACGCTCTGAAAAGTAAAATAACGTTACTTAATTTATATGATCACTCGCTTGGTTCTGTACGTCATAGATGCAAAATGGCTAAAAAATTAAAAATTGCACAAAGGATTGATGAAATTCCTACTTTCTGAATCCTGCAGCAGGGTCTTCGTTCAGGGGGAGGTCAGCGTGCTTGCACTTCACACTTTTGATCTTCTTTTCTATAACAAAAGAGAAAACGACGGAATATTTAGGTAGGTAGTATTTATGGTAGGAAACCGGGATTTTTTTAGAAGTATGTCGTTAAGAATAGCATTAAGCTAAGATGCACATCCTTTGACATGCAGCGTTCAATCTAATGTTTTGTGCGTTCTATGCTTCTTCCTTCCTTTGATTTATGTCCCTACTTTCCACTCGTTGGTTCTTCCCCATTTCCCTTCCCTCCCCCTCTCCCTCCTCCATCTCTCTCTACTGTTCTGCCTCCTTCCTTACCTCTTTTTTCTCCTCCCTCTCCCTCCCTCCCTCCCTCCCTCCCTTCTCCTGTTGGCACCTTCCCGTTACCCACCCTCACCCCTTCCTACGTCCTCCTTTCTTTTTCCCTTTCTTCTTTCTTCGTTCTTTTCTATCAGTTTCTTATATATCTCCGCAATGCATCGTTCCTCTAGCTTCACCCACCAAGATAATCTCTAAGCGGGTCTATTTCCTTTCGATCAGCTTCTCGTCAACATCATCAGATAATCGCTTTAGTGCATTTGTAAGAGCGGCTTCCTAAGAACGAGGTAAATAATAAGAGATCATCTAGTAAACAGCTTACAAAAAAGATTTTTCAGCAAAGTACTAAAGACCCGCAAGCCTTCCCTCCTCGGTGGGTAAGGGAAGTTAAGAGGAGGTAGGGGTCGAGAAGATATCTTGATCCTCGTATTCCACTCGCATTCTGTCCTCCATCTCCCATCACCTCTTCCTATATGCTCATAGGTGACAAAGCAGAGTATGGCAACCAAAAAGTAGAAAGACTTACGTTTGCTTCAAGTCGGTTCAACAAGTCTTGTATCGCTTGGTCCAGGTTTCCAATACTTTGATCGAACTTGAGCCGACTGATAAGATTGTCGAGCGCCCTCTTGTCTGCTTTCTGTTTTTCAAGCAACAACAAAGTTATTTAATACAGAACAGAGAACATACCGTTTTTTCTATTTTATATCTACATACCACGTCTATTTCCATGGCAACCTGTTCCTTATCAGCTTTGTGCTCTTGTAACCGCTCCACGTACTCGTAAAGAGCCTGGACCCAGACAAATGTTCATTAGTAAGATATTAACGAAATCTATTCATAATGAGACGATTCAACGAACGATTGCGCAATATCCTGATGCACAGCGTGCGTGGGTTTGGAAACCAACCACGTCCAAGACTAAGATCTAGAGTGAAAGCGCATCTGTGACCCTGGGTTATTGCGTAACTTTTTTGCATATTTCTGGGTAAAAGATTATGGCACTCGTAGATATCCCTTTTAAACTGAAAAATAAAACTAATGCTAGAGTTGTTACTATTCCAACTAACTTACATCAATATGTTTTTGTTTTCTGTTGTGTTCTTCAACCAGTTCTTTGGTCAAGCTGTCTAGCTTCTCCTGTTCTGTTTGCAGATCTATTAACTTGTTGCGCAAAGATTCTATAGATCCATCTCCCTGAGAAATTAATTGTGAGTAACGAATTTAAGTCAGGGGTCATCAAATTGAATTTCCAGGAGGTAGGCGCGCATCAGTTAACTTTGTTTTTAGAAAGCACCCGGAAAGCCCTAAAACTCGTGGGATCAATGCGACGTCATAACCGCCATGTTGGTTCCTTTGAACAATGGAACGATTGGTTTGTCTTGGTTTATAAAAACCAACATGGCGGATGTTTCTTACGATATTTACGATCGTGAAAGAATTGATTTTGAAAGGCGAAAGCTCAATGTTACTGTCAGTAGAAATGGTGGTCATTTTTTCCGCAAAATGGTGAACAGCACAGTATTTTCCTTATTTTTAATTACTAGTTTGTTAAGTTATTGGGAATTTTTTAAAATTTATATGTTAATATGAATTGTAATGTTTTAAACTAATGAACGTTTACCTGTGCTTTTGCTGCAGCCGATGAAGCTGGTGATGAGTGTTTCATCTTCTTAAGCTTTATTTTTAAATTTTGAGATTTAAAAGTTTAAATAATCAAATAGTTTTAAAAATAATGTTTAAATATAATTATAATATTTCTAGTTTTATATTTTTAATACTTGATCATATGGCCCAATCATTTAAAATGTAAGTAAGCGACCAATCAAAGTTTTTCTACTATTTTCCCGGCATTTTAGCGCGGCCGCGCCGCGTCATGTGCGAGGAAGAGGAGCTGGACTTCAAACGAGGGAAAGTTGTTGAGTTGGTTGCACAGCAAAATTCTGGCTAAATAAATGCAAAATTTATCAAGTTTTTAAAAGGATAAAGAGAGAAATTTCCATTCAAGACTTATTGTCGACAAAACGTGAGTATCATTTTAGCTTCATTTCCTATTTCTAAGATATTTTGAGCTCAAATTTCATACACTTTGAACATTTGAACAAACACCTGCAAAGTAGAAGGTTCGAATGTTTTTGATATCCAAAAGTGTTAGTTATCTTGGGTTTAGTTATTTAACCATTAAATGAGTTGATCTTTTTTACTACAAACCTTTTCAAACTGGTTATTCAGTAGTCTTAGCCCGTCTCTAAGCGTTCGTATTTCTCTCTCAAAGTCCTCTTTAAATCTCTCTTCCATACGTTGAAGTTTGTGTGGAAGCTTTAGAATTAAAGTTCGTGAATTTATTATAAAAATTAAATTAAATTTCAAAATTAATATTAAAATAAGCATATTTATTTTATTAAATTTAAAATCTTTATGTGAGTCAAATCACATATCAAGTGAAGTGCATTTAATAATGCAGAGGATTGCAGTGTAGAGTATTAGAATGAATGACAAGTTATATGGGTAATGAAAGGTAATGGTGCAGTCACAGGAAGTGATAGTGACTTTATGGTACATATATCTTTCTTTAATGAAAAATTCAGATCTTTAAATTTGCTTGTAATTGGATTGCTTAGATCCCAACAAGTCGTCATGGTTACCTGGTGGGAGGAGTCACTCATTTGATTGACTTTTTTCTCCAAGTACTTGAGTTTGTTTAGTTGCTCCAGCAAATCGTCTGGAATTAGCTGAATCTGATGGTTTATGCATTTATCATATGAAAAGTTAAAGCATTTATTTTAACGACAGTATTCATGCAGAAAGTACTTGTATTATGATGTGGGTTGATCCTCATTTTTAGTATCATTCATCATTCATGATACTTGAACAAATGTGAGATCAAAATTGATATTCTCAAATGATATTCTCTCTATTTTCAAATCAGTGGCTATAGAGAATTTATATGCTGATCTGATCTGTTGATCTAAAATCTCTCATTATTCTTCGATGATTCAGTTTTGATTCCAAAATATCATTTGTACGATATTCCATGCAAAGATTTACAAGAAAAGGAATGTACTAAAGTGCATTGGATTTGGCAAATCACATGCTTTATCTACCAATATTATGATTAATGTTCGAATGATCTTTGTGATAAGAAAAAGACAAGATAAGATGGATATGGCAAAGATAATTCAAAGCACTGCAGGGCTTCATCTGCCAAAGTGCAATATAATCCTTAATCAGCAGAGATGTGCCATAAGATGATGAAAAGATGATTCAGGGATACTACATGTAATTTATGTGTCTTATGTTTAAACAGTTATAATATTGCTAGTGCAGTTTTCGTATGACTGTGAAAAGTTCACGGCACTAACAGGGTCGTGACACAGCGAGGGATATGCCAGACAAATCACATTGCATGAGAATTTACTCTCCATCCAATAAAATACCCGGAACACAGCATAAACATGGCGCGGACACGGTCAAGCCAAGATCATGGCACTTTTAGACCAATCATATTCCGTGTGAAAAAATCAGCCAATTAAGATTCTAGAAAGTAGCACATCACTCCATGCTTACGGCACTGAGCTTTTCACAGTCATACCAAAACTGCACTATGCAAATATATAAAACCAGATAGATTTATAATTTTTCATTTGATCAAGATTAAACTAAAGGAGATTTAGTTACCTTGTCATTGTGATCTGTCAGTAGGTCTGTTACACTTCTAAGGCCTTTCAGTTGGTCATTCATTTTATTTATCTTGATTGTTTAAAATTTTAAGGACACACATAAATCAGTTTAGCCATTAATGTTTGATGGCTGGCATTAACATTTTTCAGTGTTTATTATGTCTAGCTTACGCAAAAAGAACAGAAATGGTTTTAAATATGAATAATACATGCATACACTGTAATAATTGGTGGTAACGACAATTTGAAGTCAAATGGAACATGTGTAGTGTAGCCGTAAATATTAATGCCCTCTCTCTAAGTGGTTTTAAGCAGTTCTGCATTCAAACCATGCCTTTATTAGTCCACAGGTATACAGTTAAATTGTGATTGTTTAATATGTTCTCTGCTACCTAAATAATTTTACTCAGAGTTCTCTGAATTTTCCATTATAACTTGTCAGTTAAGTGTCATATAATTATAATAGATTTGTAAATATTTGTAGTATGTAATGCAGTGAGTTAATTGCCATGGAAGAAAGATGCAAAGATCTTAGCTGTTCATGTGTATAATTATAAAAAATATTTTGTTTATTTGTGGAAAATGTTTGTAAAGATATGTATAAATGGAGTATTCACAAGAGTATTATATGATATGTTGGTAGTACCTGATTCTTGTGACTATCAAGTAGAGCCAAGCCTTCTCGCAGTGACCTTAACTGATCCTCAAGGTCAGCGGGAATGGTTTTCTTTTAAATTGTCAAAACAAATTAATTCTAAATTAATTTCTTTTAAAAAAATTATTATTTTATATTTGTCTGATTTGAATTTATCAACGTAGTTGTCTAAATTACTCATAATTATAGTTCAGTTGATCACAAATATCAAATGTTAATTTCTTTAGCAAGTTATTTTTAGACATTTTATAATTATAAATATCTCTTTATCTTTATAATTTATCATAATCATATACATTTTAGTGATTTATAATATCATTTCTAAAATAGTAATTTTTTTTTTTATTAAGGTGTCTTGAAGACACCAACATTAACAAATATTTTTGCTACATTCAATGATAATAAATAAAATATTGTTGACATACAAAGCTTGCCAGGTTCTGGATGTATAATAAACTAAATAATACAATACCTCTTCTCTCCATTTGTTAATTGCGTCAATAGCCTCTCTCATTTTTTTCAGCTGATCAACAATATCTGGTGGCACAGCTAGATATACATGATAATATTAGCAATTTTGACTTTGTCAGATGCAATTGACTCCATGCACAACGGCTATATTCATATTATATAATAGAGAGCAACTTCTCCCCATAATTATAATTTAACAATCATAATTAATATTAGAAAATTTAAGGAGATTAAGGGTGATGGTACTTGATGATGTAAAATCTAATAAAGTTGTAATATAATGTCAAAAAATAAAAAAAAACAATTTTGACTTGAATCTAAATCTCTATTACTTATTTGAGATAAATTTTAAAGTATGTAATTGAGCTTATTAAATTTTGTAAAAGAGATTGGGCTAACTGTGTCAAACATTAACCCTTGGGTAAAAAACTTTGTTTATTACTGACAGTTAATTTAGCTTTCTGTAGAAGCTACTGGTGAGCCTTTTGTTAGAGTACTAGATAGTTCTGTTTGTTTTGATGCAGTAAAAAAATATATAATGATAAAATAAAAAATATATAACTTATGAAGATTAAATCCTATACCTGGACGCTTTTTCAGCTCCTCTAAATCATCTAAGTTTGCTTTCGTAGGCATCTTTTCCTTTAATTTTTAACATACAAAAAATAACTATAAATACATAATTGTCACATATATATACTGTAAATTAGAAGTGCATTATTTTGCAAATGCACATGTAAACATATCCCTCATTAATATTATAACATTGTATATTTAAAACATATTACAACATCTTGAGAAAATAATCCCATTTTTCCATTTTTTCACTTACCTCAAGAACACCCACTTTCTCTACCATGTCTTCATGTTTGTCCCTTAATTCACCCACTTGCCTTAGAGCTTCTAGAGCATCCTCACTAGGGTGGACCGGGGTAGGTGATCTTGGAGGTGGGGTGGGTGTAGGGGTTCGTGGTTTAGGTGTGGCTGTTCTGGGTCTTGATCTTGCATTCAGGGCTTCTTCTAGTTGTGGCCATTTAACAAAAATATCCAGGTCGCCAATGTCTTCTTTCGTTGGGAGGTCGTCTACTTGACTTTTGAGTTTTTTCTAAGATAGAATTTTTAATTTCTAGTTCGGTTTAAGAAATTTATTGATACCTCTGACTCTAAAGAGTTCCTAATATACATATTTATTCTTGTATCTATTTTTTAATTAGCATTTTATGATTACAAGTATAACAATAATTTAAGACTCGGGTAAAGTGAGGTTTTAACCACATGGGGTGCAATATACCATTTTCCCATCATATACACATGCATACATGTTTCGTGTTAAGAGTTGCTGCCATATCCACAGGAATCCCACACAAATGAGATTTTAGTGCTGAGATATGAGGTGGAAAACAGTATCATGAAATATAATTAGCCTCGTCATCATGAAAAGAAATTAGACTTTTAGTGTGGCTTTTGGTTAAACTTTTTTTGGTGGGAGGGGGGGCGGAGTTAAGTTAGGGGGGCACCAGTCTCTCTCACTATGCCTCTGATTTGTATGTAATATCTTACTAGCTCTTTTAGAAGGTCTTCTAATTTCTTTTTGTCTTCTGAATTATCTACAAGAATTAAAAAATTGTGAATTAACTATAATTGAACATCAAATCAGCTAAATATTTTTGCAAACTTGAATGTTTTTAATTTAATGTCACTATGGGAAATCTATAAATAATATTACTAATAATATTTTAAGTACTTACCAACACTTTCCAAAGAGGATATTCTTTGTTCTAAAGTACTGTTTTTCTTTTCGAGCTGAAAATCAAGTGAGGTTTGGTGAGGATTTGCTTTTTACTATTGCTAGTTAGGTTTCAATAAGCTGATAAAAGTCTTTGAATCTAAGTATCTGTTTCAAGTGATTGTCAAACACTGACCACCATTTGCTGTGAACTAGAAAGATTTCTACTGAAAATTTTAGAAAATGTCAGTTGATGAACATTCTGCATGAGACAGGAAGTGACATTAATTGAAACCCAGCAATTATTGGAATATCAATAATAGACCTACGCATACATAGCAGAGCCAACATGCAACTTCAGGTCAAGTGCAGCCAGTTGATATAAATGATATTGCTTTGATTTGTTTTGTTTTTTAATTGTTTTCCATTGGTGAAATGTCACCAAGATAGATCCAAAATATTAGAGACAATCAGGAAGTTGAATTTAGATATATAAGACTGGTATTGCAGGGACCGCAGAGCATGTTGAAAAGTGGGGGGGCTGACAACTGAAAATGATTTTATCCTATTGAAAAACGAAAAAGGAATAAAAGCATAGTATTTGACTTGTTTCAAGTCTTTGCTTTTATTTTAATTATTTTTCTTTTTAGCGCAAAAAGTGGTGGGGCCACGGCCCTACCAGCCCCTCCCCCTCCACGGTGCCTGTATTGGCATAGCAAGAGAATAAGACAAAAGTATACCTCAGCAAGTCTTTTCTTTATTTCATCTATGCTTCCTGCCAATTCTTTGATATCATTCACCTCAGACATCATACTGTCCAGCAAACTGCTTAACTGATTATTAAACAAAGGGGAAATAAATTAATTAGATAAAATGATTAATAACAAATATCAGCCCTTCACTACATGACAGATAAAGTGTACAATAATTATTATTATAAAATAACTAAGATATAACACACACTCTTATTGGTCAATTACCATTTTATATAACTCAACATAGATCATGAGGAAATGACATCAGCAATGCAAGCAATGTTTTAATTTTTTTTTTCAGTTGATCGTTATTTATATCTTAGTTATTTCATAAAAGAGATAGAAAACTCCCCTTGTTTGTGCTATGTTGAGTTATACAAGTACTTGGGAAATTGTGTGAGCCCTCTCTGGCTCATGCAATTTCCCACATGCTTGTATGACTCAACATAGCATGCGCGCTCGTTTTCTATCTCTTTGAAAAATTCAGCCTGTATTAATTGAATTTAATTTTTTAATTGAATTGAATTTATTTAATTTTTCATGTCTCTTCAGTCTGAATATAATATTTAAACAAAAGCAGGAAAAAACCTTCATTTATTTCTATTTGTTACCAAGAAAACAACTATGTTCTGATCTTCACCTGCATGACAGCAGGGGCAGATCTAGAGGGTTTACACTAGCCTGAACCTCCTAAACCATGATCGAACCCCATAACTACAACTAAGAACCCCCCATTAGAAAAATATCCAATACGAAATAGTTTTCTTTTTTACAGTTAACCTGTCACAAATCCACAACCCTTGTTTAATATAGGGGGTTTTAAATTCTTGCCAAAATCCTAGAACGGCTACTGTAACAGTCTCTTTTTCAATAAATCTCTCAAGATAATAGTTTTGACAATGAAAGTAATTTCCCATTTCAGTCATTCAATCAGTAATAATAATGAGTTGCTCATACTCTGTGCACAGAGACAGAGATAGTAGGGACAAATATGTCTATTCTTTTTTTCATATTTTCTTCTTTTCTCTAAGGTCTCTTTGGACATATGATTACATCTTTTTTTTTTTTTGATAATTTTAAAAACTTATTCACTTTACTCCTTTTTGTAAATAAACTTTTGTCTTACTTAAAAGTCTTTTCTCTTGGTTTTTGTCGAAAAAAATCCCCATAGCGTAAATAAAGCGAAATCCTAAATATTACCTTTCACTATGGCAACAATACTTCAACAGTATTTCAAAATATTGAAAAATCTCTAGAAGCTTTAATAATAAATATTCCTTTATTTATTTAGCATGAAATAAGTGACAAACAAAGAGGAATATCCCCAACTGCTGTCTAGTTACAGACGAAAACATAAACATTAGTCACCAGGATGAAATAGCTTAACCTTGAAATGTAGATTGAACACAAGTTTCTGGAGTGAAAAAAAAAAAGAGTTCCAGAACATTCTATCTTCCCATCTGCTGCAAGGGCAGACTAAAGTAACAAAAATACTACCATCAATAATTAATTGATGGCATTTTCTACTTATAAAAAGGCAGTCGAAACATAGTAATATTTGAAAACTTAAAAAATACTGAGACATTTGTACGAAATAATATCGAAAAGTAAAAAGTTTATTTTCTTAGATAAAATTGAAATTATAATTTATGAAAAATTAATCAGGAGTAAATCACAATTTCATTTCTAAAACTTGTATAAATAAGAAGAGAAAATAGCAGACCTCAAGCGAGATAATAAGCTCGTAATGTACCGGCGGCTATTTATTAAGTTTGTCAGAAAACATCTCCCAATCTCTAACTACAAATATAGATTCACCTTGTGTAAACACCAACTTGTAATGTTACAAATATCGAACATATTGAACGAGAATCTTGGCAGCAAAGGCTGAACGGCATGTCTCAACATCATGTGCACCAACCATGTTTGCTGGTAAAAGTTTGTTTGGCTTTGGAAGCGCAAATCCGATCGATTTTTTCATTGTCATTACATGAAAATTATTATTACACGGTTTTTAGATTTTTAGTGAGAAACTAAATGCCAAAGCACTGATAATTACTACATACAAAAGACTGTAATCATAGTTACATACAAAGGAAAGTTTACCTTTTCGATGCCTGTCTCGGTTGCTCCTAGTCGGCGATTAATGTTTATAAACTGCCATATATCCCCAACTGGAGTTCTACCATCCTTCTTCTGCTTGGCTCTCTGCAGAATGTCGCTGTTACTCGGTAAATCGTCAAGCATTTCGAGTTTCTTCTCGATTTCCGAGAGCTTGGATTCAAAATTTCCAAACTGGCCTGGCAAAATAGTTTTTTCGAAACCTGTAGTAACGCTACCTGGTTGTCCATCTTTCGTGTCTTGAGAAACTTTATCCGAAGCGTTCTTGTTATCAGTCGTTACGCCGTCTACACTTGTTTTAACGATACCATAGGCTGCTCGAAATTGTCCATCTTCTTCAAGTTCTATAGGTTTGTTGTGTATCGCTAAATGTTTCAAAATTTCACGCACAACACCATGTAAGATGTTGAAATTGACTGCACCAATTTCAGGCGTACCGATCGCCAATCCCAAAAGATGCTGCAGCTCAACTTTGACCGTCATTATTTCTGTAATTTTTTCCGAGTGTCGAAGAAGACTGACTTTCACAGAATCGTTAAAGAAGGTGGCAAGTTTATCGTGGCCATATTATACCATACTCGTGTTGCTACAGGCAACTATAGTTTGATAACTTATCATTTGTATGAATATAAATGCATCACGAAACCCAATCAACTGCAGAGATAAGTAACCAATCACATATCGCGGAGGTTGGGCATTAATGTCACGCAAATGAAATTAATTTTTTTTCCAGTTTTTATTTAACTTTTCCCGGTATTTGCCAAACTACCTTATTTGTTAATTAATCTATTTCTTTATTTTCGAATAGCATTAAAATATAAGCAAAAGAAAAGTTGTCTCCTTGTTTTTGACTCTTGATGGGTGACGAGTGATATCACGTGTTAAAAGGCGGGAAACTTTTGGTTGCATTACTTATTGTCTGCAGATTTTGAGGGCAATCCTTGAGGACAATATTATTATTATTATTATTATTATCATTATCATTATCATTATCATTATCATTATCATTATCATTATCATTATCATTATCATTATCATTATCATTATCATTATCATTATCATTATCATTATCATTATCATTATCTTATCATTATCATTATTATTATTATTATTATTATTATTATTATTATTATTATTATTAGCGTTACACATAGTACTAATAAACGAATTCTCCCACATTGCTTTGAGCGCGCGGGAGCGTCAAGTTGCCAGACATTTTGTCTCACAAAGTCACACACTCCTTATTGATCGGTAAAATAAGACGGACGCTTTTTTCAGACATTGTTTTAGTCGAGGTCACCCGACAATTCAATTCAAGTTGCAGTAGTTTTTCGTACGAGTAGTCTACGGATATAAAATGTCCGTGAACTCGAGCGAATTCGAAGAGGCAGAAGAAAAAGGAATTGAAACTCATGATGGCTTCGAAACAGCATTTGAATACATAAGGAAAGCTCAGGCTATTCTAGAAGATGAAGCGCTTCGACTCCGCAAGGAAAAAGAAGCATTCGAATCATTTGCCAAGAGATTAAAACATGTCCACTTCTCTTCGACTGTTAAACTCAATGTTGGCGGTCAAATCTTCACTACAAGTCTGCAGACACTAACCAAAGATGCTGGGTCAATGCTGCACGCCATGTTCTCTGGTCGTTTCGATACTAAACCAGCCGCAGAAGACGGTAGTTACTTCATCGATCGAGATGGCACGTGCTTCCGTTACATTCTGAACTACTTGAGGACGGGGAAACTCTTGCTACCAGACGATAGACTTGTGCGTAAAGAAGTACTAGAAGAAGCGAAGTTTTACCAAATCCAAGACATTATCGACAAGCTTAAACCAAGGCCCTATGAAGACTCTGATATCCTGTCACAAGAACAGCGCACTTGGTTAAGTGAAGCTGTTGGAAAGCCATACGACGTTTACAGTCTTATTTACCGCGCCACGAAGAACGGTTGGGGAAGCAACCACTTCCACAGCTGCTGTGACAAGAAAGGTCCTACTTTAGTAGTGGTGAGATCTGGAAACAAGATTTTTGGAGGATACACCGAGCAGAAATGGGATTGTAAGTTATATATTCGACTTTTTGCGAAGGGAAAACAAAAAAAAAAAAAAACAAAAAACTGAATATATACACAATTTACACAATTTGGTAAGGTATGTATCTAAATTTACACAGTAATTTTCATCCAGGCCCTTTCTAGATTAGAATTTAGAAAAGCTAGATGGACAAATGGGTTACCTTTTATCAATGACAAAAAGCATATATCCCTGTCAAACTCCTCCTAAACCTGATCCTTCCCTATGTGAATCCCCCTCCCCATAAAAATACCCTTTCCCCAAACTAAGTGGATGCTATTCGTTTTTTTATCAACATGGAGGACACGCCAAAAAGGATGGAAGGCATTGCGATAAGAATCAATAAAAAATCAAATAAAAATATGTTATAAAATAATGAACAAAAAAGGCATCTTATACTTGTCTTTCTGCCAACAGGTAGCAATAGCTACAAAAGAGATGATGCAGCTTTTCTGTTTAGCCTGGTTACTCCTTCAGGATTGCCAATCAAAATAAAAGTCAAGGAAAACATGACCAATGCGATAAATTGTACCAGCAGCTATGGGCCAGCATTTGGAGGGGGTCCGGACCTGTGCATTGTAAACACCCCAAACTCCTATAATTGCTCAACTATCCTTGGCTCTACATACGAGTGTCCACCAGGCCAGTCTGGGACGACGTTTTTGGCTGGAAGTCAGAATTTTACCGTAACTGAAATAGAAGTATTTGAGCACCTCATCTTGGGGTAATTTCTGGAGAAGGAGAAGCTACGTGTCAATGTTTGGTGGGGGGGGGGGGGGGGGGGGGGGGGGGGGGTGGATCTCCAAGGCAGAAGTTTAAGAAAATGGATTCTGCAGGCTTGGTATATGATGATGTTGATAATCATAATTAATTAATTAAAATTATTAAATTTATTAATTAGCCATAAATGACGAAATAAATGGCCATGGAATGAGGTTGATTTTAGATCCTAATTTTCCTATTGTATTGCAATTACGATTTGTATCTGAAATATGATTAAAATTAAAAATAAGACATCTGAAAATGTTCTTGCTCTTACCTATCGTCTTTTGTTAAGTTAATCATTCAAATTTTGTTTTTAAAACTTCACCTCGCGCTACGATAACGAATCGTCATAACGTGTTTTGGAAGTGCAGCCAATGATGTATTGTTTTATGTATAAACTCATATTTGATTTCTTCTCGATAAGCCGGGACGATGTTAAAAAACAGCACATCACACAGTGTTGCGCCGGCCTGTGGGGCTCCGCTTGGGAACACGTTGTCTATGAAAGACTTAACAAGTTTAAAACTTCAGCTCCCTGCCCCAGCAGATAGCTAATCTTTTTAACTAGTATCCACCAGGGGGGAAATTCCCCTGGTATCAACCCTTTAGATCTCCAACACATCCGTAAACTGGAGTCACGCAGTCCACTGTCGTGGCCATTAGCGTCACTTTTTTTACGTCTTGCTGTTTGTTTTTTTCATAGACATTTTTCCAAAATGCTGTTGCTGTGTTACTTTCTTGCTTTGATTCTTATCTCCACTGAATCTAAAGACGTAAAAACAGAGCAGTGCCAAAAAGACAAAGAACTCGAAAAAGTAGATTGCCTCTTTGGGGAAATTCAAGAAATTCTAAAGCGTGCATCACTCCGAGTTCGAAAGGAGAAGGAAGCCTTTGATTCAGCAAACAAGAAGCTGAAGCATGTCCACTTCTCTTCGACTGTTAAACTCAATGTTGGCGGTCAAATCTTCACTACAAGTCTGGAGACACTAACCAAAGATGCTGGTTCAATGCTACACGCCATGTTCTCTGGTCGTTTTGATACCAAGGCAGCAGAAGACGGTAGTTACTTCATCGATCGAGACGGCACTTGCTTCCGTTACATTCTGAACTACTTGAGGACGGGGAAGCTAATGCTACCAGAAGATAGACTTGTGCGTAAAGAAGTACTAGAGGAAGCGAGATTCTACCAGATTCAAGGCATTGTTGATGAGCTTGATCCAAAACTTTACAACGACTCCGTAATTTTGAATTCTGAGCAGGCTAACTGGCTAAAAACTATACACGGCGAAGGAAAGAAGTTCGGTAAATGTACCCTGCTGTACCGTGCTACGAGGGACGGATGGGATTCTTTTGTATTCCATTCCAAGTCCGATTCTTTCAATGGACCTACCATGGTAGTGATCAAGAGCACAGGGGGGTACATCTTTGGAGGATACACCGAGCAGAGTTGGTCAGGTATGTGAAAAAATAGCTCCACAACAACTAAACGAGTCACCTCGTGTCCACGGACACCAAGAAACGAGAAAACGTACCCATATTTTATTTCATGGTTGACACGGTTTTCTTAGTTATTCATATGGCGTTATTTCCCATATTGCACTTCTTATTACTAATTCAAGGGCTTTATCTAGATAAAGCCCGCTATCCCCGGGATTTACTTAGATACTATTGAATACTAACCGCGTATATTGCCCTTGATGAGTGTGTAATGAGGTCAGGAGAAATTTTTTTACTATAATCTTTTTTCGAAGAAAAAAATATTTGGCTTACCTATAGAGTACAAACTGCACTAAAAGTGTGCAACAGTAGTAAATAGTGCTAATTAAACAATAGAAAACAATAGGATTAGCATAATTTAGCAGTATTTAGTGGTATTTATGTTACACACTTATAGTGTTTGTATTCTACCACTTTACACTGTAAACTACATAGCTATCTGATGGACAAAAAAATAACTCTTTTGATGATCATTAAAATTACAGTAAGGAGAATTGAAAAGCAGCATTGAAAAGCATTCACTTATGGGAATTAAGGAACAATAATCGGATTAATGACGGCCCTTGGGCTTTATATATCTGTAGCAGCAGTAAGGGGGACTCGCGATCGATGCCGTATATTTGCGGGCTTAACCCGCGGAATTACGAACGCGGGTACAGCAGATTTACGGGATTTCCCGCGGTGTGTCCTTACTGCTGCTGTGTTGGGTACCGCAAACGGAGGTTAAAATATCCTTTATATATAGATGGATACCATCAAAAGCATTAGAAATAAAACTGTGCGCAAGCTCAGAACTCAGGTGCTGGACCGCTTAGACGCCGACTTTGCCTTCACGACATTTATGGAGGGAGATACAGACGAGACGATGGACGAGGAAAGAGCAGAAAGGATAATCAATTTGATGCCCGAAGGCGACTACCGTTTGGAGTTGACGTTTATAAAGTATTTAGACGGCGAGTGGATAATAGAAAAGGGCAGGAATCCAATACGGGCGTCTGGCAGGAAGGACCTGTTTGTTTTAAACAAGGACACGCGACCGGGAGCACTTGAGGGAATAGACATGCTGTTCTACGAAGTTGCTTACCCGGTTACCGTGGTTATTTACGGTGCGTACAAGATAAAGACGCCGGATGTTAAAAAGTTAAAACCAATGCGCCATCCAGGTAACTGCGTAGGGAAGCTGGTTAGAGAGTTCTTCGAAGATTCCTCCCGCGGTGGTAAATTAACCTTAAAGAGAAGAGAAGCCATCAGGAAATGGGAGCATGCTACTCGTAAAACCGGAGGAACCATCGAAAACATCAAGAAGTTGGAAACCGCGTTAGAAAGGCGCATACACGTCAAGGATATCACCGACGGTTTTATCTACTCTGGGACGCACAAGTATGGGGGCAGAGGTGCTCCTATAGTCATTTATCAGCACAACGCACACGCATGGAGAGAGTTAAGGTTTCCTAAAAAGAAGGAGACAAAGGTCTATAAGAAGTCACCATTGACAGAATTAGTTCATGAGAATTCCATATGGTTAATGGATGCGGAGGGGTGTCAGTTTATGACCCAAGATGGTACTTTATACCGACCGGAAATGGAACACCTGCGCATACAAAGTGCATGTGAATCCCTTGGTGAGGACTTCTCTGACGAGGTCCTCAGCTCCCGCAGTTTGGACTTCTTAGCGGCCAAAAAGAGGAATGGGTGGAAATCCACGCCGGAGGAGTTCAAAGATATAGCTAAAGCTTGTGTAGAACACGGTCACGGTGGTCTGTGGAACATGGAGTACGACGAAGACGAGTACGTGTCGCTGGATATGAAACATTGTTACCCCGCAAGTTTTAAAGGCCTAGGAGACTGTAAGGAATATTACGACCGTTACGGACATCCAGATTCACAGTTCTTTCGTGTTGCGTTGGATGGTCACTACGACGCCCCAGCAACTGGATTCGTACGGTTAACGTCTTGGAAATTTACTAAAGACTTACATCCAATAATCTATGCGTGGTACGGGAAGCACCTGCAGGAGAAAGAATGGATACCGGTGCCCCTATTGAAGTTCTTTGAAGAGCGTAAACTTTTTAAATACACAGCGCATGAAGCCATACTTTGTCACAGCGCCTTCACGCAATGGTTACCGGAGCATAACCCCACGGCGCGTGTGGTCATAGGTAAATTCACGCAGGGCGCAAAAGAAGGCGAAAAACATATGCAGCGGCGCTTGATAACGGACGAAGGTGAGCTAAGCTTCCTTATAAAGCGTGCACATGATGAAGGAACAATGGTGTCTGTAGAGAAATGGGATTACCTCGTAGATGATAAACTACACAAATGGAATGCTTTGTGTTACTACCAAGACCATCGACCGCAGTATTATCATCTGCGTGCCAGCATGTTAGCCTACGCGCATATTAACCTTCTCGCGATGCTCCTGCGGTTTGACAAAGAGGACATCCCGCGCGTAGCTACGGATTCCTTGTACGTAAAGCCTGAAGTGTTAGAAAAGATGAAGGAATTCTACACCGAAGATGAGTTGGCGGAAAGTGGTCAATGGCGTGTTAAAGATGAGGAGATAAAAGCATGGAGAGAACGTGTAGAATATCACGGAGAACATCTTTGCGGTAGCGTGGAACCAACCGGGGAGCCACTGCCTTCAGTTGCCGACCCCATTTCCTACCAACGCTTCTCTTACCTCTACGGTACAGGAGGCAGCGGTAAGACTACGCGCGTCTTGGAACTCTTTCCGGCCTTAAAAGTGCTAACGCCAACGCACCGTTTGGAAAGAGAACTATGCAGTCAGGGCCACGACGCTCAAACGTACCACAGCTTCTTTCGTTGGAATGGACAAAAATGGGTACCAGAGGCCATCCATGACATACCTCCGGTGATACTTTGGGACGAAATCTGTACCGTTCCTTTAGAAATCCTCAAAGAATTCGTAGAGTTCCTCCGTGGAAAGTGTCAAGTAATATTCGCCGGAGATCCCTGCCAGCCTCCTCCAATAGCCGGAGAGATGCCCCACGAATGGCTGAAAGATTTCGTAGACCATGCGGAGGAAATTAACACCGACTACCGCAGCAAGGATCAAATAAGAAACCTGAAAGCGGAATTAAGGGGCCTTAGTGACGCCGACCAATGCAAAACACTGCGCAAACGCGTACGAGCGAAGAAATACGAGGACTTTCTATACGCCTGGCACCCTAAGGATCTGGTGCTGAGCAGCAAACGCGCAGCACAGTCTCGCATACAAAAGGATTTGCTAAATATACACCGAGAGCGCTTCCCTACGCATCTCGTACCTGTTTGCTACAAACCCCACGACACCCGCATGCAAAAAAGAGACGTCTGGGTACCTGGTACCGACATCCAACTGCAGAACGCAGTAACGCATGATAAAGCCTGGGTACCCATAGAAAAGGTGGAAAAAATAACCTCCCATCCAGACTGGCGCTTGGGCTATTGTATGACAGTCCATAGTGCGCAGGGGCTTACCATAAAAGAAACCTTATGGATCATAGACCAGCGGCTGTGTTGGAGCAACCTTATCTACACCGCCGTAAGCCGCGTAGAATATGCCAAACAGTTAAAAAGAGCCTGGGGTCCGCAATTGCGTTACGATAAGACGCCAGAAGACATAGCAAAGGAGAACATTGCTAAGAAACTCCTTCGCTACAAGCGGCACGACGAAGAAAAAAATATGACGTTCGACCTATGCGTGGACGACGTCTATAAGAAAGGGGCGCGGTGTGCCAAATGTAACATACCTCTACTATGGAGGTTTGACCCGAATGACGATCAGCAGTTCTCCGTGGATCGTATGAATAATAAGCGCGGGCATTGCAGAGGCAACGTAAGACTGACATGCCTAGAGTGTAATCGGGCGCGTGGAGCAGCATTACTCTGAGTCTTTGGGGACTATGAGCAGCTCTTCCATGACAAATCCACGACTTGGGCCATTTAGGTAATACAACACGGGTTGCCCTTCCTTGGTGACGGACTTTGAAATCTCATACGTTTCCAAAGACCAGTTAGGATCCGTGGCTCTCTTACTGCCACCTTCGAGTTCCCCCGGCTGATAGAGGTATCTGACCACTATGTCGCGGGGTAGCTTTTTTTTCCTTCAGTCCGACCGCCCTTGAACTTCTGACGTAGGACTTGTGTTCCACGTGTTTCTTTTTTATGGCATCCTTGGGTTTTATTCCCGTAGCCCTGGCCGCCTCGTTGTTCAAAGCCGCGATGACCTGGGGGAGCCGCTGTGTCCATTCCCTGTTGCGTTTGGAGGGATCTTCCAGCTCTTTCCAATACTGGTACCCAAAGAGACGCTCGGCCAAGGTCTTATTGAATCTTTCGACGATGCTCTGACCCCTGTGGTACTCAGCTTCAGCTCTCCTAATCTTAGTGTCGTGGTCTTTCAGGGTCTTAGTAACCACGCCCATGAACTCTGTCCCCGCATCCACTTGCAGCAGCTTAGGCCATTTCAAGACGCGCTTATAAATCCTACCTAGGGCTTCTGCGACTTCCCCAGAATCCTTGCTGGTTATGGGTTCGGCGTCCTTATATCTGCTTGCGATATCGACTACGGTCAAAGCGTACCTATAGGTCTTCTTTCTCACCTTGTCGTGCGGTAAGAAAAGCAAATCTGCCTGATGAACTTCGTTGGGGGCATTTACGGTAAAGCTGGGCCTGGGAATGTACTTAGGCACGGGAAGATAAACCTGCCAGAGGGTTTGTTTTCTTAGCCAGTTCTTAGCCGTTTCTTCTGATACCCTGGCCGCGGTCGCGAGTTTCTTGATAGCTGACGCTCCTTTCCAATAGCCTTCGGGCCCATGGTAAATCCTTTTGAGTTTGTCCTCTACGCGGCCCATTATATGAATTCCAAAACGAGATTGATCTTACGTCCGTTAAAATCCACCGTCTTTCCGTCCACCTTAATGGTGATGTTTATGCTTTCTACCAAATTGGACAAGTCATAGCTCAAAGAAATGGGGGTGTATTCTACTGGGTCAAATGGATTACCTTTGGGCAGAAACTTGGACATAAGAGAAGACTTTTCTCCATTGTTGTAACTATGAACCAAGTCGCAATAGACTTCGTAAGAGGATGCGACTTTCCATTTCACAGGTATGGCTGTGTCGGTAATTGTCTTGCCTGAGGCACATAATAATGACCCCAATGGGTCAGACTTTCCAAAAGTTACTGAATAGTTTGGCATATTATGTTTGAAGGTCATTTCGTGCGGCAATCCTGTGGTGAGCGTATAACCGTGTTTTGCTAATTCCTTAGCAAGGGTGATTGGTGTGTAATGTCCATCGGGCAGCAATACGCCTTGATAATTGCCGCCGCCTTTATGCTCAGTGACCAAGGCATTGACTAAATTATACCAAGAATTGTACAAAGAGCAACTAACCAGCCTAACCTTATGGGCTTTGATGGGGGGATTCAGATAAGTGGTAAAGTTATTCTTGTCGCTTTCCAAAAAGACGATCATATATTTCAGGAAACACAGTTCCCTTCGTTAGAGCAGATACGCCAAAGCTACGCCTCCGGCCAGCCCTGCGACTCCTACAAAGACCAATTCATTGTCTTTTTGTTTCTTAGAAGGCTGGTAGTAATTCTTAAACTGAGGCCTTTTTAACCCCGTTAATGCCGCGGGGTGTGCTTGCGCATAGAGCTTAAAGGCGTAGTCTGTATTTTCGAAGTTCTTATCCGCCTGCATTTTGTCTTGGTAATTCTTATCCAACCAATCCCTGTAAGCTTGTCTTTTTTCATTCCAAGCCGCCACGTCTAGCTGATATTTCTCCAGCGCCAAATCGTGTCTCTTCCTCTCAGCGGCTAAATCTCCGCTGCGATCACCTCTAACTAATCTATCCAAATATTGACCACCATAATTAGCTCCAGTGAATGCTAAAGCTGCAATAACTCCACCTGCGACCACGCTAGCCATTATATATTAGAAAATCACAGGGATTTTCGCGAGTTATGTCGTTGGCAGGTACTTTTCCTTCTGCAGGTAATTTCTTAGCATGATAGCCCCGCATACGGCAGCGGTCATCTTAGCAAAGTTACTCAGGTTTTTAGTTGGGTCCTCAGTAAGGTCCTCCTTTAGGACTTTCTTACCTACCCAGCCAATACCGGCGATGATGGAGGTTGTGATAGCAGCTTCTTGGACGGCGTCAATCAATTTGGTCGACATTATATTACGGGGTGAGAAAGAAATTCTAATCCATTTCTGGAATCCTACATTTCCTTACCGGGGGCTCCTCCCTGCGTATGACAGGAGGCGCCTTAAATTCCACTTTTTTCGATGCCCGCCATTGAAAGTAAAGGCTGCCTGCTGCTATAGCAACTCCTAACGCGCCGATGACGTACCCAGGATTCCAAAAGGATTCCTCTTCTTCTACCTTTTCTTCTTTTTTTGCTTTGTTCTTCTTGTTCATCTCCGCGAGCTTCTTTCCGGCGGCGACTCTGCCTGGAGATTTAGCCCTGGTAATCTTGGTATCTTCTACTTGAGGGGTTTCCTCCGCCTTCGATTCAGCTTCACTCATTTATATCTAAGGACTTGAAGGACTTGATAAGTAACTTAAGACGACTTGACTAAGTACTTAAGGATGACTTAACTAGGTACTTGAGGCGACCCGGGTAATTCCCGCGAATGACTTGACTAAGTACTTGATAAGTCACTTGCAGGTACTTGACTAGGTACCTCAGCAAGTGCCGCCTGGAAGACCTTTTCGACTTCTCTGTCCTTCTTGAAATCCTTCCAAGACACCAGTACCTCCTTCAAGTCGACGTGCTGAGCTACGTGCAAAGCCGCAGAGGCGACTGCCATTAACTTACCGCACTTCAAAGACAACCACCCGCAGGTTATCTTAAGTTCTTGGGCGATGACATAGTCCTCGCTTATGTCCTTCCGCAGTTGCTCCACGTCGTCTATGGGCAGCGCAAGTCCAAGCAATTTAGTCGCGAGTCGGATAGCGGAGTCTGCGACGGCGTCCGTGGTCTTACTTGCAAGGGCGGCCTCGTACCTCTTATGGAACTTCTTGACTTCCTCTTCCGACAGCTTATTAACCTGCTCATGGGTAAATTCCTTGCCTATCATTTCTTTACACTTCCCCGAAGACACAAGGATGTTAAGTTGTTCCTTAAGGTTACTTTCGTCTAACTGTGTGGGGACTTCATCTAAGAGCTGCTCAATATCCATATACATTAGGAATCATAGATTCCAACCGTGTAGGGAAATCTCAAAGAGAAGATCATCTTGGAATGTTGGTGCGTCTTTAGATGCCGCATGTATTCGTGTAACCGTTCCTTGGATATCTCACCGCCGTAGTCGCTTAAGATGGTTTCCAGATCACTCCGGCTAGGAGTATAAAATACGACTAGGGAGCCTATGTTTTCCCTAAAAGGCTTAGAGACACTGGTAAGCTGCTGCGAGAGCAACCAAACGCTGATATTGTCGTGTCTACCGCTGAAGGCGAGCTTCACTAATTCGGACGTGCGTCTTTTCACGTCGTCCCCACAGGCAATGTCATCCAATATGAGGAGCGTCTGCGTATCTTTAGGGAATTGCTTGTGCCAGAACTTAAGATGGCTGGATAACTCGTTAGGGTCTAAGATATCTACAAAGAAGTCGTCATCGTTCACTCCTATACCCGTCCAGGTGCGGTTATTTACATAGGTGGGGCAAAGCAGTACGATGTAGTCGAAGCGGTATCTAAAGGGTCCTAATAGCTGCTCCACGACGAATTGGGTCTTTCCGCAGCCGGTGGGTCCTACTATCAGAGCATTGCAGGGAATATGGTTCGGATCCATTATATATACGATGGACCCAGTGGACGCAGTAAGAAGAATTGTCGCCGACGCAAAAGATAAAAGAGACACCATAGAAATGCAAAGGGAGGAGATCGATCGGCTGCGGGAGCGCGTGCAGGAATTGTATGATGAAATGTGCGGTCTGAAGCGCGCGGAAAGGTTTGGTGCGCTTTTGACGATGGCCGGTTGGGCAAAAGAAAGCGTGCAGGACTTTATTAAGTATCCCTTATAAGGCTTAAATAACACTTAGTTATAATGAAGTGCAAGCAATGTGAAAGGGAGTTCAGCAGCAAGCAAAGATTGCAATATCACGTCGAAAGACGGGTATGCAGTAAGGAAGTAAACAACGTTACCGTTTGCGAGGACTGTGATAAGCAGTTTAGCAGCGCGCAGGCGTTGGAGTACCATCGTAGCAGAAGGGTTTGTTTAAAGAATGTATGCGTGCGCTGCGACGAGGACGTTACCGACGTCTGGCACCGACATAGATGCCTTGGTAATTACGATCTGCTGGGCGTAGCATGTGAGGAGCACGGTGACGTTGCCGCCCGATGTTGTCCGGTTGACACCACGAAAGAGTTAACGCAAAGGAAGAAAGAAATAGACGAAACGTTTGCGGAGTTTGACCTCGTAGAAGGTGTAAGGTGGGAAGATAGGGAATATTGGGAGGCAACTTGTGAGCGCTGCGGCTGTCAAAGGAGCGGTCAACATATTTGGCAGTGTTTGTATGAGGGTCAAGGCGGTTTTAAAGAGTACTTAGATCGCTTTGATGCTTGGCATGCCAGTAACGAGGCGGCAAGGAAAGCCCGTAGAAGTTAGAAAGGGGACCTAAGATAGTAAGATAGGTTTGTGCAAAGAGTCTCAAATCCTGATCTTATTTTTATTGTTGTTTGTTAAGTATCATCAACAAAACAACAATAAAAATAAGGACCCCTTTTAAAGGAGGTTGCGCACTAAGAACAAATAAGGCATAGACCTCTTTTCGTGTCCCAAAAGACGTCGATTCATATTCCTAGGTAGTAAAGTATGACTTGTGCAAAGAGTCTCGAAATACGACTTTATTTTTCTTGTTGTTTGTTAAGTATCATCAACAAAACAACAATAAATATAAGGACCCCTTTTAAAGGTATATGCTAGCCTACTTCACGGCATTCTTTGGGGGCGCCCTAATCACCCTTTCAATATATGGACTGTATTACTTGCGAACTACCTGCCGACTGCATTACCCCTCGTAAGCCGCGTAAAAAATACACCTGCCTTCATTGCGACAGGGTATTCTCCGAAGGATCCTTTGTGGGGCATTGGTGCTCCGCGGATCCTAAAGCGCAGCGGACTTTAGCAGACGCGCTTAACTACAAAGAGGAGATGGAGTAACTCTTCTTTCAATGTCAAACTTCCATCGGCCATTTACCTTACCATAGCTGCGTAAGTGGGTGAATTCCTCGCCCTGAATTACGTACCGCACGCAATCCGGCGCCCAAAGGGAATATTCCTTGCCTTCTAAGTCTTTGAGGACTAACCGTAAACGGTCGATGTCTTCGAAGACGACGTAATTTTTTATTTCGTATGCTTTACCGTGGGCAAGATCACGCCAGTGAGTCAAGCTGAGCTTCATTATACCTATGGAATATCTTTAGGTGCGTTTTCAAAGTGGCGTAGGACTTAAACCGCTTTACACAGCCCCTACAGGGAATACGAATGCCATCCGCGTAATCCATCAGGGCACGGCAGATAATGTCGTAATCGTTGCTAACCATCGTTAGGTAACCATTTACGTCAAGCTGCGAGATTTTCTTAGATTGCTTCGCGGATAAGACGCCGTTTCCTTTTGGGGTTTTCAACTCGATACACAACCCGCGGTAATTCTTATGCGCATTTAGGATTAAAAGGTCGGGTTGACCGGCTTGGTAGCCTTTTCGCCAGCAGGTTATTCGCTTGCTGTCTGAATCTTGAAGCTCGCCAAGACCCGGCGCTATGATGAAATCGGGGTAAAACCTACGTATGTAGTCGACGACCTTCGCGTGTAGGTCGGCTTCGTTTTCGATCTTAAATACTAACTTGTTTGGACCGTCAAACCGCCTTTCTATCGCATATTTACCTGTTTTCCTTAGCGCGGGTAGGACTTCTTCGAAGACCCAATCACGAAACTCCACAGCTTTGGGTAGTTTGGAGCTAAATATCAGTTCATACAAGCCAGGTTCGGATATAAACACGGCATTTGGTTGCGTAGTAAAGGAGCGGTGATTCGCAGCCCCTTGTAGATCAGCCCATTTTTTCTGGTATTTCTCAGATACGTGTGCTCTAATTGCATCTCTAGGGCGCTCATAGCCCAACGCCAAAGCCACCTCCTTTGCTTTGAAGTACAAAGTTTCGCCTTGCACTATGCATTGCAGTTTGGTGTCGTTGTTTTCAAATACGCGAAGCATTGTATATTTAAGAAATATTTTAACATTAATATGCAACGCTCTTTAGCTGATTCATTTCTACGCTCAGTTGCGCGTCAGACACGACGAAGACGTAGCAGTTTATCTTATCACCGTCGCCCGCGGAGGCATTCTTGGTGCGTTTGATCTCCAATGTTATGCCATCCTGCGTATTTACTAGACGTAAACCCTGACCATGTAGGTCTTCGTCGTTAATGGTGCGCATATCAATCCATAACGCATACTTATCCTTAAAGAATTCCTCGGGGCTAATTTGGTCGCCAAACTTGCGCTTTGCCTCTCTGTACACGTCTGCGGGCTTATCCCCTGGGAGTAGACCTTGTTTGGGACTCCGTTTATGTTGACCCCTACGTTAGTAATGTTGGGGTTGTGAAAGGCTTCGGAGTCGCGCTTACCGGCCTCGTAGGGTTTGGCAAACACCAACATTAACCCCGTGAGACTTCTTCGTGGGAGGTTAATGCTTTGGTTGATAACCTCGTCCGTCTTATCCAGGAAGCTGAACGTCTTATACATTACTACGTGGTCGTAAAGGAATGCCTTCCCGGAGCTATATTCCATGCCAGCGCTACGGGCCAGCTCTTCGCTGTACACCGTTTCGTACTGTAATTCTAGATTAGTGATAGAGTATGGGGTTGTTGTGGTAAGTGCAGTGCTTAGCCCACCAATGATGTTATTAGCATCTGCTAAAGTTACTTCAAACTGTAACTCGGATAACTGTCTTGGGTAATACACACCGTGATTCGTGATTACTTCAAAGTCTAATGGTATGACATACTTGCTACCATAGGCGGTCTTTATTCGCTTTGCGTCTGCCACTGCGGTTTCTCCGCTGCCGTCAGTAGGTTGCGTTTTCGTAGGTGTGCGAACCTTACGCAGAATGACACTACCAATTCCTTGTTCTATCCTTTGCGCGCGGTCAAATGCTGTTAACCATAGATCCTTATAGGTGGTATACAGATCGTACCTATTTAAGTCCAGCAAGGATTCCCCAGCAAACTATACGCGCATCTTAGAAACGATGTTGCGACCCACGTTGTTAACGATAATCCTTTCATCTGTGGGGCTTGACTGCACCGCTAGGTCAAACCTCAAAGCCAAGGTACCAGGTACTAAGACTAGGTTATCCGTTAGGCGGGGCACGCCTACGTACAAGGTTTCCCCTGGCTTAGCGCTAGAAGGTGTGAATGTGACCCGGTGAAAGGTGCGTTCTGCCTTTAGTCCGCAACCTGCTTAGGTAATACGTTGGGATTTAACTTTGAGCTTATCATATATAATGGAAAGTAGAAGGAACAGACCCCGACTTCGATCCCACCACTGAGGAAGGTCAGGCTGACATTAACGACGGTGATGAAGAACCGCTGCTTCCCACCTCCGACGATTCCCTAAGGGATAGGATTGCAAAGGCCCTAAGACATCCCAAAGCACGCGAGTACACGTTTCCGCGTGAGCACATAGAGCTTCAAACATGGGCGAGCCGGAAGCAGCCGCGCGGGAAACCGTAGAGTGGGCAAAGCAAGAGCTAGAGCTGCGCTACGACAACTTCGATGCTGACGACGTAAAGCTCACGGAAAAAGGGGGATAAAGTTTTCATAAGCGTTCAAGACTTAAGATTTCCTGACAAAGACCGCTGGACAAGACCACAGCAACTATTTGATGAGGAGGGTAACGTTAGGGGTGACGTCTTGAGATTAAAAGGCTTTCAGCGTGCTACTAGAACCCTGTTAGAAAGGCTACACAACTTAACCGAAAGGACCAACGCGGTAAAACATGCTGAGGATCTTCAAAAGGAGTTAAAAGAAAAAGATGAAGAATATGCAAGGCTAAGCAAACTACTTGCCAGCGCAGAAAGTAATTCCTCTCAACAAAATGAAAAAATAAAAGAATTAGAAAACCAGTTGAGCCAGACCCTGCGCGCATTAGACGTAGTACGGGAGGACTTGGAAAATTCTCCAACGGAAGCACTGCGGGAAAGGGAGAAGAATATGAGGAGCAAAGACAGCGGCAGGCTGACGCGTATGCGAAGGTAGTTGAATTCAGAGATCAAGAAATAAGGAAAAGGGAAGAACAAAGGGATATTGCTCTGCGTGAAAGGGAAGAAATACGAGAAGAACTCAATGCTGTCCTACAGGCGTTGGACGTAAAAAAGCGAAAACCTGCGGGCTGAAATGTCTGACTCCTTGGTAGAAAGGCGAATGTTAATGTCTGAAATCAATGCAAAAACAGATCAAATTCAACAGAAAGATCAAGCCATCAAAGACTTAGAGTATGAAATAGAACGACAGCGGGGGGTAATCGAAGATCAAGAACGCCCTGAGGAAGAAAAGGAGGCAGCTCAAAAGGAAATAGAAAATCTAGAGGTACGCCTTGCGGAATTGCGGGTGGAAAAGGAGAAGTTGAGAAAGAATTAGGGCTTACCACCAAGGAAAAGGTAAAAAGAGCTCTGGCGAAGTATGGTATTCCGCTGGCATTTGCGGTTGCTATTTCGAGCGTAGTAGGAGTTATCCTATCCACGCTTAAGGCTACAGGCGCGGGCGTAAAGAAATTGGGCAATGGACTAACGGACTTGGGAAAAAAGATGGCAGCCGGTCTTCCTGGGCTGCTGGGTTCGGTTGTTTCCTTGGCACTTAGAACCGGCGGAGAACTGTTGAAGTTCGTGGGGAATAACATTTGGATATTAGTCGTCGCTATTGGGGTGGTACTCCTGAAGAAGATTCAGGGTTAATCTTATCCGGGTACGTTACTGGTGGCTTATCGTCGTCGGGTGCACGGGGGTTCTCGACTGGGGATAAGTAAAGATAGTATTCGCACCGCCTTGATAATGCGGAACTAGCGGTATGGCGGTCATAGTGCTAATGGTCTTATGATCCAAGTGGCATCATCGGTAGGTTGAGATGTACCGGCAGCATTTATTAGCACGAGGCCTCGTTTTACTGCGGTCGCACCTCCATCACTGGGACGAATTTGCAGCTTCGCATATTGGCAGCTAGCTATCATGTGAAAAGACACTGGAGTTATATCTTCTGGGCTTCTCGATATGGTTCACATGAAAAATGGGTTGAATGCCTAGCATTATTTTTTGTCCTGTAAGGCAACAACGGATGGTTAGCCTCTCAACAGCCTAAAACCCGGCATTGCATGACCACCCCGCAGTAATGCTAATAGTGCACATGATCAATCCTAATCCCCCAAACCTCCACCCACAATCCGGTGTCATGCCATTCGTCGTTTACGTAGTCCTTCTCCTCCAAATAATAAAGAAACCAATCTTCCTTTGCGGCGGATTCATATATTTAAAGACTAACCACCATAAGAGTGCTAATGGTGGCGTGATTATAGGCTGTATCCCTTGATTTTCTATGCTATTTACCGTAACCTTCCCGTGTCGTCTACTCTCATTTGCAGCTTTAACCTTCCCATGGCAATCGGCAACCATATGAAAAGTCCAAACCGAAAGATTCTCAGCGCTGCCGGGGTTGGGTTCTACGGAAAAATTGTACAGGCTCCTGTTGTTTGTCTTCACGCGCATAGGCTGCAGTACGCCATTCTCATCCAGGAACCTAAAGCCGCGCGTTGGCATGGCTGCTCGTGCCAATGCAAATACTACAAAGGATTAACTTCTTTCCCGAGTAGTTCAAATTCACGGACAGCCCGTGACATCAACCCAAGATGCCTGGGTGTATTTTTCTCGCCTGTGTAAGTCGTATAGACACAATCTACTCCTCCAGCTACGTAGGGGTTGTTCATCGCCATATATAATAGCTCAGACCAATGCTTGCGACTGTTGAGGCGGCTTTTAATAAGTTATGGTCATATTCCTCCTCTTTTTTAGGCGCTCGGTGTGGTTCTTTCTAGGCGCTCGGTATGGTTCTTTTTTAGGTGGTTGCGTATGGTGCATTTTTTTAGGCTGTTCAAACAAAGTGCCTTCTAAGAGTGTCAGAGTTCACATCATTCACCCCAAACTTCATATCCTTAGTAGCTCGCTGCAGCTTGTTGTTGGTATCCTACTACAGAACCAGTATTTATAGATAAATTACTGGGCAGTAACCAACAACCACCGGGGCTACTGCATAGTCCAACCCTCGCCTTAGAATTTGTATAGCTAGTTGGTAACGCTGTACGCCCTTGCTAATGTCACCCTCCAAGAGTGAACTTTCGAATAAGATCAAGGCTTCGGCTTCGCGTCTTCTTTGCGGCGCCCGTGTGGCCCCTATAACTGATCGGGTGTTACCGAGCTCCAAGGATAGAACCGTAAGCTTCTTTCTGCGTTCAAACGGGCAGGCCCTTTGGTTCATCGCTTACCTTCTTGGGGTAGAAAATTAAAGTAGTGCTTTGTTTGCTCGTCGTTGGTAATCTTATATGCTTGATTGGCCCCGCATACTTACACCCTCGTCCTTTGAACAGAGGATCCGTCTCTGCCTCCTTAGTGGTCTTGGCATTTTGGTTAAAGAAGGTGCTCACTGTCGTGAGTTTCTTTGTGATAACCCAGTGTTTCCAGCGTAGTTCAAACTCAGAAACTTCCTTTATCGCTTCGCACAGTCCACCAATCCCCCAATACCCAATATGCCCAAGCCATTGTTAGCACCGGGAGTGCATCAAATCTTTCACAACTCCAAACTCCTACAACGCCTGTCCTAGGGCCTGGAACTCTATTTTGTTTTATCTCTAGGTACACGCAGCATCGCCCGGCAGCGCATACACCCATTTCATGTAGTATTCTTCTACCGGAAGTGGAGTGAAACATGAATATTGATTCTTATCAAGTTTGCACTTACACCGCAGCCGCTAGTGGCCCACCAAACCGCAAAGTTCAACTGCGCTGCAATAACGCAAGTTAGCCCACTTACATTCCTGAAATTCTTGGCGGGGGGGATGATTAATGGGCACGGTTTGGATATATCTCGCACCTTCACGGAAGGCATGTTTTGTTAGATCCCGCATGTCTGTCCATCGAAACTTTGATGTTCGAATCAATGACCGCGGGTATTGTACGTACTGTACCCGCAATAATTCTTGACC